>JAJPUD010000233.1:802701-825957 GCA_023553655.1 Myrmecobius fasciatus | reverse complement strand
TTTTTCAGTGAATTGTTGTCTTTTTCCAATTCACCAATTTTGTTTTTCAGTTCACCATTTTTATTTTCCAGTGAATTGGTGATTTTTTCCAATTCACCAATTTTGTTTTTCAGTGAACTGTTTTCTTTTTCCAATTCACCAGTCCTATTTTCCAGTTTTTGATATTTCTGTTGCCCTGATCTCAATTTATTTCCCCATTCTTCTTCTAGCTCTCTTTTGAGATTCTTAATGCAATCATCCAGGTAAGCCTTCTGAAAGGGAGACCAACTTAAGTCTGCCTTTGTGGCTTCATCTGGGATTGTTTTCATAATGTCAGGATCTGGGGACTGTTCTATTTTTTCTCCATAAAAGCTTTCTATGGTGAGAGCTCTCTTCTGCTTCTTGCTCATGATTTAAAGTTGGGATATTGGTCAAAAGCCGAGAAAACTGCAACAATTTATATTTGCCCTGGGGCAGTTTGCCGAGTTGACTTCCGGTCTGAGGCTGGTCGGGCTAGATTCGCACCAGGACCACGTTTTCAGCTGTTCTCATCCACCCCCTTCCAAAGGCAGATCTGCCAAAGCACATGTCCGCAAGCAGAGCAAAGTGGCCCAGGCGTCTCCCAGGGGCTTCCTGGGTGCCCAAAATCCGCCCCTCTATCGCAGCCTTGACTTCCGCCCCACTGGAGTCCGATCGCGACCAGCGGCCGATTTCCCCTGAGGCTAACCTTCTCTGGAGTTCTTTCAAGGTAGATCTTTTATAGAAGTGCGTTGTAGTCCAAATGCTTGGCGAGGACCTCACTCGGAAACCAGTTTTAAGGTTTACTTTGTCTGGGTTGGGGGAATGTCGGAGGGAGTTCACAGAGAAAGCTGTCCGCAGTTCGCCATCTTGGCTCCGCCCCAGTGAACAATAATTTCAAGGCATGAAAGGTCAAATGAAAGAAGTAATTGTTTGCTTTAACTTTTACCTAAGCTAAACACATTTATATTCAGAGGAGAGATCAGTAGAAAGAGGGAGAACAAATTTTAGAAAACTGAAGGGATGTTGGAAAAGACAAAATTCCAGAGCAGAGGGAAGAAGAGAATGTTTACAAATACAGTGAAGTATAAAAGAAAGTTGATAAGGGAGTTTAAAATGTATAGCTTCAGCCTTCTTAATTAACTCAATTGGAAATGTAATAGGAACTGGTTTGCTCTGTGTCCCCCATTCAATGAATATAGAATAAGACAACTGAACAAAATAAAATAATGGAATCATAACTCTTATTTAATCAATATGGTATGGTGTAGGGTTTGTCAATTTGATTGTTATTCACAGAATTTTGTATACTAAAAATTGTAAGATTTGTGACACTATAGCTAATTCTGTTTAACTTTGAAAAGTACTCAGTTTCCCAAAATATTTTTGCAAATGCAAAAAATTAAAACTAAAATAGTAAAAACTGAAAACTAAAACTCTCTCTGTCTCTGTCTCTTTCTCATAGGTGTGCAATTTGTCAAATGCTTAAAGATATTTACAAATGACATGAAAGAAAGAGAATTAACCAAATTTATCATATAATTATAGATTCAAAGTTTGTTGTTTCCTGAGATAATAATTATAGCTAATTTGAAAGATGCAGTTCTTTACTTCAGAACTATGGAGAAAATCAGTTTTGCTTTAAACTTAAATTGGATTCAGCAGGATCCATGGAGCAAAAAATACTCCACATAACATGACTTTATTTTGTTTAATTATCAACACATTTTATTTAGCAATTTTTTTCCCTAGATTTTAGCAGACCAAGGTGCTCTCAATTAAATTTTACATTTTATCTGCATGCTTAGGCAGTAATAAAATGCTGCTACAATACAAAGAAATAGTACTAATACAATATAATACCTAACTTGGATAATTGTTAGGAAAGTTTTCCCTAACGCCATATGACATCTTTCTCTCCTGGCAAAAAGGCCAAGATAAAACAACAGAAACTTTTTAAGGTCTAAGGTATTTAACCTGGATACTTGATACTGGCCCTATCACTAGCTTAAATCTTAAGCCTACTTAATTCTAGATACCATATTTTGTCTTGGTTTGGGTTTTTGTTGTTGTGGTGGTGGTTGTGGTTTTGTTTTGTTTTTTAAAGCTTTTTATTTTCAAAACATGTGCATGGATAATTTTTCAAAATTGTTCCTTGCATAGTTTTGTATTTTAGATTTTCCCCTCCTTTCCTCCACCCCCTCCCCTAGATGACAAGCAATCCAATATATGTTATACATGTTAAAATATATATTAAATCCAATATGCATAATAATATTTATACAATTATCTTGCTGCACAAGAAAAATCAGATCAAAAAGGAAAGAAAATGATTAAAAAGACAAAATGCAAGTGAACAACAAAAAGAATGAGAAGGTTATGTTGTGACCCACATTCAGTTCCCACAGTCCTCTCTCTGGGTGTAGATGGCTCTCTTCATTGCAAGATCATTTGAACTGGCATCAATCATTTTATTGTTAGAAAGAGTCATGTTCATCAGAATTGATCATTCTCTAATACTGATGCTGCTGTGTACAATGATCTCCTGGTTCTGCTCATGTCATTTAGCATCAATTCATGTAAGTCTTTCCAGGCCTCTCTAAAATAATTTTTTTAATCGCTTCTTATAAAACAATAATATTCCATAACAGGGGCAGCTGAGTAATGCCGTGGATAGAGCACCAGCCCTGAAGTCAGGAGGACTTGAGTTCAAATCTAACCTCAGACAATTCACACTTCCCAGCTGTGTGGCCCAGGGCAAGTCACTTAACCCCAATTTCCTTAGCAAAAAAAATATTCTATAACATTCATATATCATAACTTATTCAGCCATTCTCTAAGTGATGGGCATCTACTTAGTTTCCAGTTCCTTGTCACTATGAAAAGGTCTGCCACAAACATTTTTGCACATGTGGGTTCCTTTCCATCCTTTAAGATCTCTTTGGAATATAGAATAGAAACACTGATAGATCAAAGGGTATGCACAATTTGATAACTTTTTGAACATAGTTCCAAATTGCTCTCCAGAAGGGCTGGATCCATTCACACTTCCACCAACAATGTATTAGTAGACACTATATTTTGGAAATATATTAATTACTTGGAAATAACCTAAAGATAGGTACCCAGAATAGTGAAGAATATTGATACTATGCAATATACATTTTTTTAAAAAAATTATATACACGTTGTGTGTAGATAGATCCAAATTTCAGTATGCTAGTTCTAAAATTATTCTGCTTCTCTGCCTCTCTCTAGACTCCTTTCTGATCTTTTCTAAATATTTTAAAATTTTAATGTTTTTTTTCCTCATTCTTGTCTTCCTTTTTTTTTTCTTTTTTGGCATCATTATTAGTGGTTCCTATAATCCTCCTAACTTTCAGCAAAACCCACTCTAAAATAAGTATTGTTAAGTCCCGTCCACTCACCTAGGCAGGGGACGTTAACTACCCAACACTCCCTCGTCTGGGGCAGACTCCCCGTCGCTCACGTCAACGGGAGTCAACTGGTTTCTTACCTATTTCCCAGGTCTTCGGACTTCTCCAGCCCTGCTTCTCTAAAGCAGGGAATTATCCCCACAGAACACCCGAGATATGAAAGGCTGGCTAACAGGTCTTTATTAATGTCACAAACTGAAGTTCCCTATTACATGGCAACGCTCGATGTTACCTGGCAGAGTGTTGGCAGTCTGCAAGTAGTGCCATTAGTGCCCTCTTACATGGAAACTGCTCCATGTTCCCTAAGCCAGTGCCTGGCAGTGTGCCATGGCAGAGCTGGTAATGCCTAAGGCAGTGCATTGAGTTGGCGCATGATGTTACATGGCAGCCTGCTAAGGTAGTGCGTTAAGGTGGCACCCCTGGAGCCTCTGTTTACCCTCTTTTATAATCCCCTACTCCATGGTAATCCAGGAGGGTAGTCCCCTCCTCACCTGGACCAGGAGGGAGGAGCCCTTCCCCTTAGTCCATGTTTACCCACTTCACGTGGTCCAGGAGGCAGGAGCCCCCTCCCTACTTCCTGTTTGCCCACTTCACATGATCCAGTAGGGAGGAGCCCCATTCACAGTATAACAAGGGTGAGGAGGCTCTTCCTCATTACTGAGGCGTACTCAATACCATCCCCGCCCTCCCGAGGGGCGGACTTAGGCAGAACTCACCTTATGAGTGTCCTCAGAACTCTGCCCCTGTTATCTGTTGTCTGTGGACCCCAATGAAGTATATTGAATAAAAACTAATCCACACATTGCCCATGTCTTAAAATATATGCCTCATTATATATACATCTTGTCCATTCCCACCCAGTCAAGAGATAAAAAGAATGTTCCCTATTTTTTCTTCATCTATTTCTGAGCATGTGTACTTGTGTTTGTGTGTTGTATGTGTGTGTGGGGGGTGTATGTGTGAAATGCTTTTTAAAAGGAAGCTTCACAATGGTGGAAGAAAGGCAGGAAGTCTCAGACCTTTCCCCAAATTGTTCTAAATTCCTTTAAATAATGGCTCTATACAAACTTTAGAGCATCAGAATACCCAAAAAAGACAGAGTAGAACATTTTTCAGACAAACACAAGTTATAAGGTCATCAGGAAATGTCTGTAACACCAGGGTGGGAATCCAGTCCATAATCCTGGTACAGGTCAGGCCAGTGCAGCCCCAGCCTTGGCCCTTGCCCCAGCCCCAACCCTAGCCCCATGCCGCAAAACAGAAATGATCTAGAAATGTCTGATTCAGTGGCAGTACTGGTGACTTCTAGACCTTTCAGTCCATTGAGTTGGTAAATTGGCAGGTGGGGTTTGTCAGTAGGTAAGAGAGCCTTGGGAAATCAATATGCCAGGAATAGTCAGGGGCAGTGGTAGTGGCAGCTTTGGGAGGCTTCAACTCACAGGAGATTTTTCATTAACACTGAGGAAGGACTCTGATGCTTTAGCACACTAAATTTTATAGCTACAGTGGGGTGGGGACATTCCTAACAATTCTAGGGAAAAAAAAGAGGGTTTGTAGTCAGGTCTCTAGAAGGATCTCTGATATAACTGCACAAAACTCTCAAAGCTTGAATCAGTGCACCCTCCACCCTGGAAATAGAGCCCTACTTTAGCAAAGAGTTAAAAGCCAATTGGTTAGGAAAATGAACAAACAACAGCAAAAGATTCTGACTGTAGAAAGTTACTATGGTGACTATAGGAAGATCAAAACACACACTCAGAAAAAGATATTAGTTTTAAAGCCCTTAAATCTAAAGCCTCCAAAAAAAAATAAGAATTGGACTTATGCTATGAAGAAGTCAAAAAAGATTTTGGAAATCAAGTAAGAGAGACAGAGGGAAAATTAGGAAGAAAATTGAGAAGGGTGCAAAAACAAATACAAAAAAAACCTAATGAGGAGAAGAATGCCTTAAAAAGCACAATTAGCCAAGTGGGAAAGGAGATTTTAAAAAGCTCACAGAGGAAAATAATTCTTTAAAAAATAGAATTGAGCAAATGGAGGTTAATGACTTTATGAGAAATCAAAATATATAATAAAGCAAAACCAAAAATCAAAAAGTAGGAAAAATGTGAAATATCTCATTGGAAAAACAACTGACCTAGAAAATAGATTCAGGAAAATAAAATTATTGGTCTACTTGAAAGTCATGATCAGAAATGAGCTTGGACACCATCTTTCAAAAAATTATCAAGGAATACTCTCCTGATATTCTAGAACCAGAGGGTAAAATAGAAATGGAAAGAATCCACCAATCGCCTACTGAAAGAGATCCCAAAATGAAACCCAAGAATATTATAGGCAAATTCCATAACTCTAAGGTCAAGAAGAAAACATAGTAAGCATCCAAAAAGAAACAATTCAAGTATAGTGAAGGCAAAGTCACAATAAGTCAAGATTTTGCAGCTTCTACATTATAGGACCAGAGGGTTTGGAATATGAGAGCAATGGAGCTAAGATTCTAACCAAGAATCACCTACCAAGCAAAAGAGAGTATAATCCTTCAGAGGAAAGGTAGATATTCTGTAAAATAAAGGATTTCCAAGCATTTGTGATAAAAAGACTAGAGCTGAATGGAAAAGTTGATTTTCAAATTCAAGATTCAGGAGAAACATAAGGAGGTAATCAGGAAAGTGATATCATAAGGGATTTCATAAGGTTTATCTGTTTACATTCTTATATGAACAGATAATAATTGTAACTCATTAGAAGAATATAGACAGAAGGCACAGGTGTGAGTTGAATATGAAAGAATAATATTAAAAATGAAATTAAAGGGTTAGAGAGGAATATACTGGGAGAAAGGGAAAGAGAGGAGTGGAGTAGGGTGAAGTATTTGCCATAAAAAAAGGCAAGGAAAAGCTTTTAAAGTGAAGGGAAAGAGTGATAGGAAAGAAATAGGTAAGTGAACTTTACAGTCATCAGAATTGGCTCAAATAAGAAATAGCAAATAGGGAAGAGAAAGGAGGAAGATAATAGAAAGGAGAACAGAACTAGAAGGGTAAAGTATAAAAAAAGGGGGAAGGAATGTAAAAGGGGAGGATTGAAGGAGAAAGTAATCAGAAGCAAAACAATGGGGAGCAGGAAAAAGAGAAAAGGAAAAACAAAAGTATAACTTGAAGAAAACAAGATAGCAAAAAATACACAATAATTTTAACTGTGAATGTGAATGGAATGAACTCTCCCATAAAACAGAAATAGAAAGCAGATGGGATTAAATGTCAGAATTCTATAATATGTTGTTTACAAGAAATACATTTAAAGTAGAGTGATACATTCATACTACAAGTAAAATGTTGGAACATGACCTATTATACTTCAGCTGAAGTTAAAAAAAACAAAACAGGGGTAGTGATCCTGATCTTAGATCAAGCTTTTAAAAGCAAAATAGATCTAATTAAAGGAGATAAAAAAGGAAACCATATCTTACTAAAGGATGCCATAGATAATGAAATAATATCAATACTTAAGATATATGCACTAAATGGTATCGCATCCAAATTCCTAGAGAAGTTAAGAGAGCTGCAAGAATTAGACAACAAAGCTATTCTAGTGTGTGAACTCAACCTTCATCTTGCAAAACTAGATAAATCAAACCTCAAAATAAATAAGAAAGAAGGAGGTAAATCAAATTCTGGAAAAGTTAGGTATGATAGACCTTTGGAGAAAATTGAATAGAGACAGAAAGGAATATACATTTTTCTCAGCAGTAAAAGGAAGCCATACAAAAATCAACTGTGTATTAGCACATAAAACCCTCAAAATCAAATGTAGAAAAACAGAAATAGTGAATGCATTTTTTCAGATCATGATGCAATAAAATTTACATGCAATAAAAGGCCAGGGAAAAATAGACCAAAAATTAATTGGAAACTAAATAATTTAATCCTAAAGAATGAGTAAGTGAAACAACTATCATAGACACAATTGATCATTTCAAACATGAAAATGACAATAATGAAGCAACATACCAAATATCTGGGATGCAGATACTTACTGAATAAAATAGAGAAAGAGAAGATCAATTAATTGGACAGACAACTAAAAAAGCTAGAAAAACAAATTAAAAAACCTCAAATAACAAATTTGAAATTCTGAAAATAAAAGGGAAGATTAATAAAATTGAAAGCAAGAAAACTATTGAATTAATAAACAAAAGCAAGAGTTGGTTTTATGAAAAAACAACAAAATAGATAAATCTCTAGTTAATTTAATTAGGAAAAGGAAAGAAGGAAAATCAAATTGTTAGTGTCAAAATGAAAAGGGAGAACTTTCCACCAATGAAGAAGAAATTGGAGCAATAATTAGGAGTTATTTTGCCCAACTATATGGCAATAAATCTGATAATCTTAGTGAAAAAGAGGAATACTTACAAAGATATAAATTGCCCATATTAACAAAAGAGGAAATAAATTACTTAAATAGTTTCATTTTAGCAAAAGAAATTGAACAATCTATTAATCAACTCCCTAAGAAAAAATCTCCAGGGCTAGATGGATTTACATGTGAATTCAACCAAATATTTAAAGAATAATTAATTCCAATACTATGAAAACTATTTGGAAAAATAGGGAAAGAAGGAGTCCTGCCAAATTTTATGACACAGATATGATACTGATACCTACACCAGGTAGGGTCAAAACAAAGAAAGAAAATTATAGACCTATTTTCCTAATGAATATTGATGCAAAAATCTTAAATAAAATATTAACAAACAGATTACATCAAGCTATCCCCAGGAAAATACACTATGGCCAAGTAGCATTTATGCCAGGGATGCAGGGATGGTTCAATATTAGGAAAACCATTAACATAATTGATTATGTCACTAACCAAACTTAAAAATCATATGTTTATCTGAACAGATACTGAAAAAGCATTTGACAAAATCCAAAACCAATTCCTATTAAAGACACTAGGGAATATAAGATTAAATGGAGTTTTCCTTAAAATGATCAATAGCATCTATTTAAAACCATCAGCAAGCATCCTATGTAATGTAGATAAACTAGAACCATTCTCAATAAGATCAGGGATGAAACAAAGTTGTCCACTATCACCACTACTATTCAATATTGTATTAGAAATATTAGCTTTGACAATAAGAGAATAAAAAGAGATTAAAGGAATTAGAGTAGGTAATGAGGAAACCAAATTATCACTCTGCAGATGATATGATGGTTTACTTAGAAAATCCTAGAGAATAAACTAAAAAACAACTGGAAATAATTCAAAAATTTAGCAAAGTTTCATAATTTAAAATAAATCAACACAAATCATCATCATTTGTATATGTTACTAACAAAGTCCAGCACCAGAAGATACAAATAGAAATTGCATTTAAAATAAATGTGGATAATATAAAATGTTTGGGAGTCTACCTGACAAGGCAAAGTCAGGAACTATATGAGCATAATTACAAAACATTTTCCACACAAATAAAGTCAGATCTAACTAGTTGGAAAAAATAAAGTGCTCATGGGTAGGAAAGCAAATATGAAAAAAAAGACAATACGTCCTAAATTCATCTATTTATTCATTGCCATACCAATCAAACTCCAAAAAATTATTTTAGAGAACTAAAAAAAATAATAACAAAATTCATCTGGAAGAATGAAAATTCCAGAATTTCAAGAGAATTAATGGAAAAAATGCAAAGGTGACCTAGCTATATCAAACTTAAACCTATGTTATAAATCAGCAATCATAAAAGCCATTCAGAAGTGGCTAAGAAACGGAATGGTCAATGAGTGGAATAGGTTAGGTTCACAGAACAAAATATTGTAATTATTAGTAATTTAGTGTATGACAAACCCAAAGAACCCAACTTTGAAGATAAGAGCTCAGTATTTGACAAAAATTGCCAGGAAAATTGGAAATTAGTTTGTCAGTAACTAGGCATTGACCCACCCCTAATATTCTTTATCAAGATAAGGTCAAAATAGGTTTGTGACTTAGACAACAAAAGTGATACTATCAGCATATTAGAAGAACAAAAGATAGTTTACCTCTCAGATTTGTGGAAAAGGAAAGAATTTGTAACCTAAAAAAAATTTGAGTGCATTATTGAATACAAAATAGATAATGTTGACTCTATTAAATTAAAACATTTCTGTATAAACAAAGCCAATGCAGACAAGATTAGAAGGGAAGCAATAAATTGGGGGAAAAATTTACATTTGAGTGTTCTGATAAAAGCCTCATTTTTCCTAAAATATATGAAAAATTGATTCAAATTTATAAGAATTCAAACCATTCTCCAATTGATAAATGGTCAAAGGATATGAACTATTTACTGATATAGAAATTAAAACCATTTCTACTCATATGAAAAGGTGCTTTAAATCAGTATTGATCAGAAAAATTCAAATTAAGACAACTCTGTGGTATCACTATACATCTATCAGATTGGATAAGATGACAGGAAAAAATTATGATGAATGTTGTAGGGGATATGGAAAAATTAGGACACATATACATTGTTGGTGGAGTTGTGAACTGATTCAACCATTCTGGAGAACAATTTAGAACTATGCGCAAAGGGCCATCAAACTGTGCCTATCTTTTGATCCAGCCATATTTCTACTGGGCTTATATCCCAAAAAAAAATCATAAGGGAAGGAAAGTGCCCCACATGTGCAAAATGTGTTTTGAGCAGCCCTTTTTGTAGTGGTGAGAAACTGGAAACTGAGTGGATGCCTATCAGTTAGAGAAGGGCTGAATAAGTTATGGTATATGAATGTTATGGAATATTATGGTTCTATAACAAATAATCAGCAGGACAATTTCAAAGAGGCCTAGAGAGCATTACATGAACTGATGCTGAGTAAAATAAGCAGAACCAAGAGACCATTATTCACAGCAACAGCAAGATTATACTATGATCAATACTAATGGATGTAACTCTCTTCAACAACAAGATGATTCAGTCCAGTTCCTATGGACTTGTGATGAAGAGAGCCATCTGCACCCAGAGAGAGGACAATGGAAATTGAGTGTGGATCACACCATAATATTTTCATTCTTTTTGTGGTTGTTTGCTTGTTTTTTTGTTTTCTTTCTCATTTATTTTCCTTTTTGATCTGATTTTTCTTGTGTAGCATGTTATTTGGGGAAATATGTATAGAAGAATTGTACATGTTTAACATATATTGGATTATTTGCCATCTAGGGAATTGGATGCGGAGAAGAGAGGGAAAAAATTAGAACACAAGATTTTGTAAGGGTGAATGCTGAAAATTATCCTTTTATACATTTTGAAAATAAAAAGCTTTAATTTAAAATAAACAAACAAATGAGGGGAAATACAATTAGCAATATTAATTATAAAAAATAATTTTGAAGCGAGTTTTTTTTTCTGATAAGGCCTCACTTCTTAAACATAGAAGGAACTGAGTCAGATTTATTTTAAAAAAAAAGAGCCACACTCCAATTGATAAATGATCAAAAGATATAAACTGTGCCCAAAGGGCTATAAAAGCATGTATATCTTTTGACCTAACAATACCCCCACTAAGCATGAATTTCAAAATAGATTTACAAAAAGGAAAAGGATTTAAAATGTACAAAAATATTTGTAGCAGCTCTCTTCTCAGGGCAAAAAAAATGGAAATTGAGGGGGTGTCCATCAATTAAGGAATAGCTGAATAAATTTTGGGTATGTGACTATGATGGAATATCATACTATTCTATGGGAAAAGATAAGCAAGATGTTCTCAGAAAAATTTGAAAGTCCTCCATGAATTCAAGCAAAGTGATATATACTGTGTAAAAAGTAATAACAATATTCTGGGATGATCTTTTTTTTGTTGTTGTTGCTATTTTCAGCAGTACAATAATCCGTTACTACTCTGAAGGATTTTTGAAGAAAAATCTCATCCATACAAAGAGTAGGAACTGATTTCTGAATACAGATGGATGCATTCTCATTCTCTCTCTCTCTCTCTCTCTCTCTCTCTCTCTCTCTCTCTCTCTTTCTCTCTCTCTCACTTTCTCTCTTGCATGCTCGCTCTCTCTCTGTGTCACTCTCTGTCAGGATCTATGCTTTATTTCACAACATGAATTTTTAAAAATATATATTTTGCATAACTTCACATGTGCTTCTTTAATGGTGTCTGTAGATGGGGATAAAGGAGAAAATTTGGAACTCAATTTTAAAAATAAATGTTTAAAAGTTGTTTTACATGAAACTGGGGAAATAACTAAATTTAAAAGTTAAAAAATGCTTTTTTAAATATTTAAAAGCCTCAGAAATATAAATTATTATAGATTCCAAAGCTTTAAATAAATGTTTCACTTAGCAATTATATTCAAAATGCAAGTATCCTATTTACATGTTAACATTTTCTATATTTCTCAAGTTTCATTTGTTATACTTTCTTTTTTACTCTGCTAAAAGGAAGTTTGTAGGTATAGAAACTCTATGCTCTCAAAGATTATAACAATGTATCTATAACCAGAGGTGATTTGGTAAATGTTTAACACCTAACTCTCCAAAAATGTATTATTAATATTTTTCATCACATTCTTAAGTCTATCTGATCAACAAAACAACCAACCATTCCCTGATATGTAGTATGTAATGATTTCTGAGAAGTAGATGCTCATATTAAAAATTAAACAATCAGCCTGAATAGCAAAGATCAATGCTTAACAATGTTCATAAAGATAAAATAGCTGCTTTTTAAAAGTAAATAGACTTAAAGGGAATAGTTCCAGACTTCATTAAAGTTTCCAAGAATAAAAAGTAAAAACACTTTATACAGTAACTATATATATACATGTGTGTATATATATATATACACACACTGATCACTCTTTAAAGTCTGTAGTAGGTAGTGATTGGTGGTATTAACAATGCAGCATCTATCCCAATATACTTTATGTCACTCTTGGTGTCCCTGCCCTTATACTTGTAGCACTAAAACAAAATAAATAACAAAATAAATGTTTGTGATTTCAAATTTGAATGTTGTTTTGAATCTCAACATAATTAATTTTGCAATTTAAAATACAATTCTTCAGGTTGCTCAAAGATAAAAAACTTCATACAAAGACTTTGTTGATATTTATCTTTCACTCTCCAGTCTAACAGCCCTCCCGGAATATAGTAGGATTTATTGAAAAATCAGAATCCCAACTCTTATAAACATAAATTCACAATGAAGAGTAGGGTTTTTTTTTTTTTGATTCTTGCTTTATCCTACCAATTGATTATAAAACAAGTACTTCTAGTAGGTTCAGTCTGTATATTGTGCTCATTTTTTTCCTCTAAATAGGAAGCCTAAATGTGACACATTTCTAAGAAGTAGACAGAATTCTTCAGAATTCTCCATTTGTAAATCACAATAACAAGAAGAAACAAGATGAAAATTAAGGAAATTGGAAAGTGGGAGAGGAAATAAGGAGAAGATACAAGTAAAATAAAATATAGGGGCATTTTCTAGGAAATGGTAGAATGCCACCACAAACTATTTCAAGTGTCATTAAATTGCACCCATCTGATAGATCACATACCCTTAATGTTCTGGATACAGAATTAGACTTAAGAGAAAATCTCCAAACCTTATTCTTGGACAAATCGGCAGTTGGAATAGCCTCTAACTGGCTCTCTGCAAGCTATCTTTCCCCATCCTCTATCTGTGCTTCATACTCATGATTTCTCTGAAGTCTTCTGGGAACTACCTCAAAGATACTGCATGATAAACAGCTGCTCCATGTCCCCAAGACAGTCATTTAATTTCATCTTATCTTAGTTTCTCAGTATTATAACAATACAGATAGTACGCTTCCTGCCATGTTTTAAAAAAAGGTATGTTAATTCCTTGAGAGAAAGGTATTGCCAAGCTATAATTACAATTTTAATAAAACCTAAAATATTTTTGAAATCTTTGCTTTCTCCTCCTGTCCCCCAAAAACCCTCTTTATCGGAATCAGTGATTCTATGTCTATTTAGCCAAACAAGACTACTTATGATGAAAATATTTGGTCATGTTACAGGATTATATGAATCAAGAACAATCAATCATTTTGGAAGCACATTTACTATGGAGTTGCAAATTCAGTATAGAAGAACTGCATGTCTGGGAAACCTTTAGAATTTATGCCAAAGATTCAGTATTGTAACAAACTACTCTTGCTTTTTCCTTGACTCACCACCTACCCTGTGCAGTCAAGAGATTCAGTTCTAGAACTACTTCTAAAGATAACACAATAATAAGTATCACCTTGATATTCTCCTTCTGAAAGACTGCTTAAACTCTTTTTTCCCCTGAGGCAATTGAGGTTAAGTGACTTGCCCAGGGTCACACAGCTAGGGAATGTTAAGTGTCTGAGATTAGATTTGAACTCAGGTCCTCCTGACTTCAGGGCTGGTGCACTATCCACTGCACCACCTAGCTACCCCAAGACTGCTTAAACTCTAAGTAATCATGAATTTCATAAGCTTTAGGACTTACAAATTTCTGCCAAATACCAACATTGTTTTAGTCTAAATGAAATATCTTTTTCTAAAGATGTCCCTTTGTGATGAAGAGAGCCATCTACACCCAGAGAGAGGTGTAGATGAGAGGAAACTGAGTGTGGTTCACAACATAGCATTTTTAATCTTTTTGTTGTTGTTTTCTTGCATTTTATTTTTTTCTCATTTTTTCTGGTTTGATTTGGTTTTTCTTGTGTAGTAAGATACATATATAAATATGTATGCATATATTGGATTTAACATATATTTCTACCATTTTAACATATATATATATATATATATATATAGGACTATATAGGACTACTTGTCATCTAAGGGAGGAGATGGAGAAAGGGGAGAAAATTGAAACACAAGGTTTTGCAAGGGTTAATGTCTAAGAATTATGCATGCACCTGTTTTGAAAAATAAAAAAGTTTTAATAAAATAAATAAATAAAGATGTCCTTTTCAATTCTGAGGTTTTGTAATATGCTATGTGGATTTAAAATAGGTGTGAGTAGTTATTGTAAGATTTAGAAATATCTTTTCTATAACTTTTTAGTCTATATTTAAGATTATGACTTTTAATATCCTGTTAATTCACAAGTGCTTAACACATATTTTATGAGTGCTGAGAATATCAGAAATTCATAATTGTTCTTTGATTAATTATTACATTATTCTAATTGCAACAGATTCAACATACTTGTCCCTTTCTTACATGGGAAGATGTGAAAATATGTACCCATATCTTTTCCCCTCTAGATAACCCTACCAATCAGATTCTAACTATTGATATACATTGGGATTTTGATAGGCTTATGTTTTGCTCCTTATTTTTACCCATAACTATGATCATAATAAGAAACATGGAATTTGCTATCATATATTACCACTTTCTTGATTCAAGATTCAGGTAAAATTTTAGTTTAACTCTCATTAATCAAGATCTTCAAATATGAAAAGCCAGGCAAAGCACAGAAATAAATAGATGCTTAAACTCCTTTATATCTTCCTGGGAACTTAAACACAGTACCTTAAAATATTTCTTACTAAATTTCAAATGAAAAAAATTAACAAACTAGTTGAGCAATAATAACTTTCAAAGACACTCATTAAAACAAAGTGTTTAACAAACTTATATCCTTCTTGTCTTAGAACTATGTCTGAATTTCAGGTAGGAACCAAAGTTGGGATGAGACATTTGGGAAAGGCATGAAAATTTTATCTCCTGGGTGTTCTTAACCCAATGGAAGTTTTGAACCTCTTCTATAAAACATTTGACTTGATTTATCACAAAATAAACACCTCTGTGCCATGGGAAGAAAAATTTCTGGCTTTAAAAAATGTGATTTATTTATGCTAGCATTGTGTGTCCATTATTGTTCCTGTCTCTGTGTTGCACTCCAGGCAGCTGCCGACTTCTGGTGCTCAACTGTCGTAGGCATTGAATATATACTTATTGCATTGAATCCCAGCAAGAGCTAATTAGTTTCATTTAGTTCCATAAACACTGGCCAAATCTATCACCACAGGCAGTCGAACCATCTAGGAACATATATGATTGATTCCAAAAAGTCAGTGTAGAAGAATATGGCTGAATCAGTACCCATACATATCACAGCCTAAGGAATAGATCCTACAGTTAACATATATTTACCTATTGTGTAAACCTTAATGTGAATTTTCTGAGAACTCTTAATTTATTAAGGAAACAAGCATTTTTTTTTTTTTTTTTTTTGCTGAGGCAATTGGGGTTAAGTGACTTGCCCAGGGTTACACAGCTGTTACGAGTCTGAGACCAGATTTGAACTCAGGTCCTCCTGACTTCAGGGCTGGTGCTCTATCCACTGCGCCACCTAGCTGCCCCCAAACAAGCATTCTTAAAGCCCTAACTATGTGCTGAATTCTGTGTCAGACATTCAAAATACAAAGACAAATTATAACAGATCTCTGAACACAAAGAGATTACATATAACCCTTGTAGAATCACCACTAAGTGATTTTCCTTCCTACTATAAAAAGCACAATGTGAAAACTTGTTTCAGTTTAGAGTCTTAGAAGTATTATAAAAGTCTTTGAAAAAGAGTTGTATTTTCTGATGATTTCAATCATACTGGCATATTTAATACCACACAAGCAGCAATTGGATTGAAGAAGGCCCCAAGCAAAAGCTTCATTTCCATTAGAAAACTGGCTCTTTTTGCAATTGGGAGGCTAAAGGATCCCTTTCTGATGTTTTATCTTAAGGGCCTAGAATTTAAGCTTCCACTACTCCTGGCATCTCTAGAGAGGGACATTATCCCAAATGGAAGAGTAGGAGTCAAGGTCTGGGAAAGAATCCAGGGGCCTCTGAACTTACTCTGAAGATGATTTAAATGGGGCAAGGAACAAAGAGTGACTTTAATTTTTATCTGTCAGTATAGTAGTGTTAAGGACCAGCTGGCTCATGTATATATGTAATATTTAGTGGCATCTTCCACAAGAGCTTCTTTGTTTATTCTATGTAGTTTCCCATTGCTTGAATCCATTCTCACTGAATCTCTGTGCTTATTACAAAAGACCATGAGAAGGTATTGAATGACCCAGGAGTAATCCTCTTTCCATAACACTAACATGGCATTCTATCAATTATACATATGATGGATCAAGGGCTTCCCTTGCTTTTTTCATGATGTATTCTTTCCTTTTTGAAAATCAATTTGGACCACACCCAGGGCCTTAAATATTTTTAACCTAGTGGATATATGTATATAGAAGGCAAGACTTGTTTTATTAATGGTCTAAAAAATACCCAACAAAGAAAGAATAATGGAAACTCTGTATTTTGTGACAGTAAGAAGCTGGAAACAATGTGACAGTAAGAAGCTGGAAACAATGTGACAGTAAAAAGCTGGAAACAATGTGGGTGTCCATCACTGGGGAACAACTGAATAAAAATATAGTAAATGAATATAATGGAATATTATTGTGCTGCACAAAATTCTAAATATGGTGTATTTAGAGAAACATAGGAAGACTTGTATGAAGTTATACCTACAGATTAAGCTGAACAAGGAGAACAACATCCAGATGCCTTTAAAATGAAAACAATATCAAAAGGCAAACGGATTAATTACAACATCAATCTTGGTCCCAACAAAAACATGATAAAAAACACTTCTCTGACTAGAGGGATTGGAGAATAATGGTATAGAACATTATATATACTCTCAAGACTTATTTGTGGGTAAGTTTTGCTATTTCTTTTTCTTCATAACAAAATAAGTATTAATGATGGAAGGGAGAGAGAAGTATTGATAAAATGCCTAGCATAAAAATATCATTAAATTATGTTAAAAAGAAAGGACAATAGAAACATTGTGGAATTTCCATTTTTATGTTTGTTTGAAATTTCTGTGTTTCTATGATAAAAATGTGACAGTACTATCTGATCAGAATTTAAAAATTGAACTAGAAATTCTAATATTGAAGACGCTAAAAGGTGGGAAACTAATATTGATATGAACTGCAGTTTTCAAAGCAAAGATTGACATAATGAATTTCTCATTGGATTAATATGCTAAAGAAAATGTTTTCAGAAAAGACAAATGAAAAATTTATAGGTCATATAATATTGGAATACAAAGAGAATGCAAGTTTAATTATGGAATTCAAGAGTGAACTTTTGGAACTGTTGGCCAAAATGTATAAAATGTCTTTATAAATAACCACTGTGCTAGGGAACTGGCATGGTGCCCATGTGACTCCCATTCATAAGAAAAATTCCAAAGGGAACCCTGGTAACTTAACTATAGACTGCTATAGAAAAGTTTACTTCTATTCAGTACAAACTGGTTATAAAGAGTAGGATCCCTGTATACTCGAGTAAACATCATCTATTGGTGGTGAGGCAGCCTGTTTTCTATAGAAAGAAATTATTCCTGAGTGTTAGATTAGAGTTCCTTGCAAAACTTTACACTGATAATAATGGTGTTTGATTAGAAATGTAAAATCCTAGTGAGGGATCTTCTAAAACAATAGAATAATGAAAAAGTACTTGGATTAATTAGTAAGGAATATGAGATTGGAAAGTTGCCTTTTGATCTCTTTGCTAGAGAATAAACATTGACCTGCAGCTGTGAAGCACAAGTTTTCTCACAAAGACACTAGAGTTCCCAACTTGGGTTCCTTGGAAATGGTTGTTTTATGTTCTCATTCATGTTCAGATCATAGTAATATACATCTAGAGTTGTAAGAGACATTAGAAATCAAGTAGGCCAAAAAATTGACAAATTAAGGAAATGAGGCAGAAAAAGTTTAAATGAGCTGTCCATGGTGGCATAAGGTACTGAATGACAGTCAGGATTTGAACCCAGGCTCAAAAAATTTCATAGTATTTTCTATTGTACCACACTGCTTTACAAGTGCTGATTAGTTTTATTCTTGGACCCCCTTTCTCAGTGGGTAACTAATTTATAGAATTCTTTCACTGAGTGGTAAAATGTAAAATATAAGAACTATCAATCTTCTCCTTACATTTCACTCTTATTACTTTAGCTACCATTGACCAAAGTTGATATCCTTGTTTTTGGGCTCAGATTTCAGGATCTTAGCTGTTGCCCTTTTGTATTATTTTAAACAATAACTATCATAACAACTTACATATACATTACCCTCTAACATTCATTATCTCCTATGGCACTTAAAAATAAGAAATGAATGAATGACTGCTTTATGATAATGACATTTATTAAGCACTAAGTATATATCAAGCATTGTCCAGGGATGCAAGTACTACTTTACGTTATAACAGTCTTTGTCCTCAGTTGTTTATATAGTAATGGGTGAACTAACACATGAAGGTGAATAGTAACCAGAGAAAGCCTTTAGTAGGAAAGTTATTAGGATAATGAACTGAGCCATAGGGAAGTAAATTGACACATCCCATTTAGGAATAATGGCAAAGTACATTTGATGGTGGTTCTTTATTCCAGAATTGAGGATAATAGAGAGGCAAAATAGAAAAATAAATTCAGTCAGGCTATGAAGGAGATGGGCAAAGGTGACCAGAGTATTGTGAAGGGAAATATAGATTTTTTTTCCTCCTGAAATAGGGATCTTTTTGTGGGTAATAAGTATGTTCTAACACCAACTATTTCAGATTTCAACTATTGTATCTCCCCTTTAAGGTCCTAATAGTATTACTGAAAGGCTGAGGACATCTCTTCTCCAAAGCTTTTAGCTTGAACTTCCTACCAATTCTGTTTCTCTCTTTATAAGTCAACACTAACAAGCCAACTAGTTCTATTTTCATTTTTAAAAAGGGATAGTTAATTCAAAGATAAAGAAAAAAACTAAACACAAAATTGTCTATCCAACAATTTTGAAAATTGTTGGGAATTTGGGGAATTCTCTCCTATCACAACTTATTGGTCTCTGAGGGGAATAGACTCAGACTTAATATAGTTTCTGGATAGCATTGGTCAATTCAAGTTCACATTTAAATGTAACATTACTGCCAGATGATCTGCCACTGCAGATAAGTTTTAGCTTTCACTGTGCTGGATCTTGAAAATTATTCCCAAAAGTCATTCCTTGTACCTTGGGGGATTCAGTGCTTAGATGATTATACAACTAGGTTTAGATTTAACAACTTAGATAGACAGGGACCCACTCCCTTGAGCTTTTGAGACTCATTAAATTTGGAGCTTCCAGATTAACCATCTTCACCTAAAACAGAAAGGAACTAATTCTGAAGCAAAAAATAAAGAGGCCCATTTTCATGGGACCATGCATTGGATTGAGTAACAATATCCTGATGACTCTTTCCTTATAGTATTATCTTTTACAGATACTTTCAGCAAAGGACTCAGAGGCTCAAAAGTAGAAAACTGATTAAGGGCAACTAAGGTATTTTGAAGGTACTAGTAGTTTCAATTCCACAATTGCAGCCAAAGAGGCTGTCATTCATCACATGATGCTTAAAACTCAAGCTTTAAATAAATTGCTGACCCTAAGTTATATGGCTTAAGCAAAGGATTTTTAAGGGAGAGGGTAGAGGCCAAAGAAATCTTAATGCTAACAGAAGAGTTCAGAGATTGATCAAACAGTAGAATGTTAATAGTTTAAATAGTAGATCTGGGATTTGCATGGGCCTTTGTTATCTTATGGTATAAAGTGATCAAAAAATAGATTTTTGAGTCATAGGCTGAGAGAAACAAGTGAGAAAAACTGTAAGGAATTTAAGGACAATTGGTTAAAAATTCTCTTTTGCTAAACTCCAGCAGCAAATAACAAAATCTAGGCTAAAATCAGTTCTGCTATTTAAACTTTGCTTGGACAGGATAAAGTTTTGCTATCTTGGGGAAGGGGAAGGAAAAGGAAAAAGGGAGAAAAAAAATTGAAACTCAAAATCTTTAAAAAAAATTAATGTTGAAAGCTATCTTTACATGTATTTGGAAACATCAAATACTATTAAGGGGAGGAAGGGAAAATAAAACTAAAATTTGCATACAAATTAATAGAATGTGATGAAGCCAAAGAATAATTATAAAGAAGTATGTATAATATGAAGATAAATGTAAATCTTTTTTATCTTTGTGGAGGCTTCACTGAAGTAGCATATAGGATACAGACATAGAGCAAGTAACATTGAATACACATTTCTTTTCTCATACTTATTAGCTGTGTGACTACAGAAAAGTTACCAAAGATATCTTAACCTCTGTTTTCTTATCTGCAAAATGGAAATAATAATACTGTTAGCACCTACCTCATAGTGATAACCAAATGAACATCTATACTTCCTGGAGCAGAACCCACAAAAAAAAAGTTGATGTGAAATAATTTTCTAACCAAATACAACTTAGAAGGTCAACAGGAAAGGTCTGTCACACTTAATGAATATGGAGCACAATCCAATAAAGGTCTTTTCAACAAAAATCTGGCCCCAGAAAAACTGGAGCAGGTAAAGACAGTGGCAGCCAAGAGCACTCAGCACACAAACTTGTAAGGGAGTCAAACATGTGGTCAGAAGGAGATTATAAGGTATATTTGCTAGCACTGAAAGAGGATTCTGTTGCTTTATTCATATAGTAGTACTTCAGCCTTCATCTGTTTTGAAGCTCAGGGAATTCAGTATTTGGCACATTTTGATAAGTGAAAAATATGCTTCAGCACTTGACCTTGTTCAGCACACGTTACACTTGGTTGTTGTCCTGGTTTAGTAGTAGATGTAAAATTGACCTGGCCTGCTATTGCCTTCAGTAGAGGACTGTAAGATTGAAGCCCATAAAGCTGAAGTTGTGTGTGTTGGAGGGCAGGTACCAGGGCAGTTCTTACAGGACAAGGTGACTGTAATGTACAATCTCCTGGCTCCCAAAAAAGTAGACATGGAGTGTCTTGCATACCCCCCAGGAGGAGAAGGAGCAGGAGGAGAAACAGGAATATAGCCCATGTGGAGGTGGAGATCCCATTAATCCTGACAAGCCCAACCCCCCAACAGCAGCTAGAGCCCTGGACATCAGTGTGGGACCACAGCTTTTACCTTCATATTCAGCCTATTCCCTCCACTCCCCAAGGAAACTTGAATAGCGTGAGGTTGGGGGTGAGTATAAAAATCTTGGTCCCACTCAGAAAATGAATTGGGTCAAGAAAGGAGTAATTTGGCTGAACTGGGTTGTCGTGTTTCTCCAAAGCTGGAAGTCCCCCTTTACCCTTTTGGGGAAGTGGGTGGAGAGGGATGGTAAGGCTATGAACTGGAGATGTATTTCCTATGGGAAAAATTCATTCAGTACTTTTCACCATTTTTTGTTCCTTTTGGAATTAATTAATGATCAAAGTACTGTTTTTGGATCCAGGTCACATTTTGAATGGGCAAAACTGAGCCCTAGTATACCAGAGCTTGTGGCCTAAAGATCCCCCTCACAGTTCCAGGTTAGAAAAGAATGCTTATGTTAACCCACAGACCAGAGAACAGGTCAGCAGAATCATAAACACACCTCTCCTTAGATTATTACACCTTTGAAGAACTAAAAACTTACAGATCCATATAAGTACCTCTGAAAACAGCTGCCCAAATGTACAAAAGTTTGGGAAACCCTATACTTTACTAACAGAGTTAAAAGTCAAGAAATAGTTTGGGAAATGATCAAACAGAAAAAAAAAATTCTGACCATAGAAAGTTACTATGTTGACAAGGAAGATCAAAACACACAGAAGATAGCAAAGTCAAAAATCCCACATCCAAAGACTCCAAGAAAAATAGGAATTGGCCTCAACCCATGGAAGAGCTCAAAAAAGATATTAAAATCAATAAGAGAGATAGAAAGAAAAGGGAAAAAAGAAATGAATGATTCAAGAGAATCTAGAAAAATTTATCATATTTTGGTAAAGGAAACACACACACACACACACACACATGCTAGGTCAAATGGTAAAAAGAAGTACAACAAGTCAACAAGTAGAAAAATGTCTTAAAAAGTAGAACTGGCAAAATAGAAAAGAAGGTACAAAAGCTGAAGAAAATAATTCATTAACATTTAGAACTGAGGAAATAGAAATTTATGACAATGAGAAATCAAGAAAAAATAACACAAAACCAGAAAAATGGCAAAAAAAATAGAAGAAAATGTGAAATATCTTATTGGAAAAATAACTGATGTAGAAAATGGATTTGAAAGAGATAATTTTAAAATTATTTGATTACCTGAAAACCATTATCAAAAAATGAGCCTAGATCTAATCTTTCAAGAATTTTTCAAGGAATAGTACCCTGACATTCTGAAATCAGAAAATAAAATAAAAATTAAAAGAATCACCTTTTAAAAGAAGTCCCAAAATAAAATCTTCCCAAAAATATTATAGCTAGAACTCCTGGGTCAAGAGGAAAATATTGCAATCACCCAGAAAGAAATATTTCAAACATTCTGGAGCCACAGTTGGATAACACAAGATTTAACAGCTTCTACATTAAAGGAGGAGAGGGCTTGGAATATGATGTTCTAGAGGATAAAGGAACTAGTATTAAAACCAAGAATCATCACCCAGCAAAACTTCCCCTTTAGGGGAAAAGGGAAACATTCAATGAAAGGGGATTTTCAAGATTTCTTGATGAAAAGAAAAGATCAAAACTGAAAAAAAAAAAGATTTGACCTTCAAATACAAAACTAAAGAGAAGCACAGAAATATAAACAGGAAAGGGAAATCATAAGAAATTTAATAAGGTGAAACTGATTATATTCCTACAAGGGAAAATGAAACTTGCAACTCATAAGACCTTTCTCATTATTGGGGCAGTTAAAAGGAGTGTATATATATATATATATATATATATATATATATATAT
>JAJPUD010000233.1:737771-802691 GCA_023553655.1 Myrmecobius fasciatus | reverse complement strand
TGTGTGTGTGTGTGTGTGTGTGTGTGTGTGTGTGTGTGTGTGTGTGTATACATATATATATAGAGAGAGAGAGACAGAGAGAGGGCATAATTTTAAGTTTAATATGATAGGATAGTACATTAAAAATAAAACTAAGGAACGAGAGAGAAATGTACTAGAAAAATTGGAGAGGTAGAACAGAGTAAACTATCTTACATAAAAGAGACGAGGAAAAGCCTTTTCAATGGAGAGGAAGAAGTGGGAAGTTGAGGAGTGAGTGAACATTAGTCTCATCAAATTTGACCCCAAAGAGGAATAACATATACAGTCAATTGGGTATAGAAATAAATCTTATTCTATAGGAAAGTAGTAGAGGAAGGGGATAAGAGAAGACAGGGTGTTAGAAGTTGGGGCAGGCTGGGTTAGAAGATTGTCAGATGCAAAACACTTTTAAGAAGGAATAGCATAAAAAGAGAAAAAGAATAGAATAACAGGGGGAATAGGAGGGAGGGGAATACAGTTGGTATTTAAGTATTATATTAGTACTATTCACATAGTAACTATGAAAAACATGTGAAGAAAGTTTTTCTGATGAAGGCTTCTTTCTTCAAACATATAGAAAAATGAATCAAATTTACAAAAATAAGGGCCATCTCCCAATTGATAAATGATCAAAAGATATGAGCAGTTTTCAGATAAAGTAATCAAAGCTAGCTATAGCCATAGGAAAAAATGCTCAAAAAAGAAAAGAAAAGAAAAGAAAGAAAGAATGCTTAACTCAGTCTTGATTAGAGAAATGAAAATTAAAATAATTCTGAAATACTATCTCAATAAGCTTATTAGATTGATAATTAGAAAAAAAATTACAAATGGTGGAGGGGATTTGGGGAAAATGAGATATTATGCACTGTTGGTGAAATTGTGGACTAATTCAATCATTCTGCAGAGCAATTTGGAACTATGTCCAAAGGACTATAAAACCATGCATACCTTTTGACCTAGCAATTATATATATATATATATATATATATATATATATATGTTTGCAGTATCTCTTTTCTGGTGGCAAAAAATTAGAAATTAAGAGGAAGCCCATCAATTGGGGAATGGCTGAACAAACTGTGGTTTGTGATTATTATGAAATACTACTGTTTTATAAGAAATAATGAGCAGGATGCTCTCCAAAAAACCTGGAAAGAATTCCATGACCTAAGTCAAAGTGAAATATAGTGTGCACAAAATGACAGCAATATTATGTTGATCAGTTGTGAATGACTTAGTAATCTATTCTCAGCAATACAATGATCCAAGACAACTCTGAAGAATTTAGGATTAAAATATCCTTTTTATTCCTAGACAAAGACCTGATGGTATCTGAATACACATTGAAACATTTTTAAATTTTTCTTTTGTTTTCTCAAGGTTTGGTGGGGGGGATATGTGGGTGTGTTCTTTCAAAATAGGAATAATATGGAAATGGTTTGTATGACTACACATGTTTGAACTTGTGTAGTTTGATTGCTTGCTTTCTCAATGGGGGAGATAGGGAGGGAGGATTAGTTAGAATTTGGAACTCAAAGATTTAAAAACAAATTGTTAATAAAAATTTTTACATGTAAGTGGGGGAAAAGAAAATACTAGATCAAATAGGTAAAGAAAAGGAGGAGGACAAAAAGGATAAGGAGGAGGAAGATGAGGAAGAAGAGTAAGAACAAGAACAAGATAAAAAATACAATGAAAAAGATGAACAAAAATAATTATGATAGGCAGAGAACTAGAGATTAAGGGTATATAGGATAACCTACATAATGGCATAGGGATGGAAATGGAAGAAAAAGAATGTGTTACTCCATTGATGGTCAGTTTGGCATTTAAATTTCCAGATGGGAAATATGCCATTTGATTATATACAGGGAGGGAGGAAAGAAAATTTAGAGAAAGAAGAGAATAGGACTGAGCAGAAAACCTTGGGGGAAAGCACATAAGAGAAAAAAATTGATATGTCAGGAAACTTGTGAATAAGAAAAAACAATGAAACAGGGGAGGAAAAGTGGGAGAGAGTCATGTCATAGAAGCTTATGAAGGAAAAGCATAAAGAAGAAAGAGTGTGAAATAAGAGAGACAGTAAAGATAGAGGGAAAAAGTTATTGGACTTGTA
This sequence comes from Myrmecobius fasciatus, assembly GCA_023553655.1. Classification (NCBI taxonomy): domain Eukaryota; kingdom Metazoa; phylum Chordata; class Mammalia; order Dasyuromorphia; family Myrmecobiidae; genus Myrmecobius; species Myrmecobius fasciatus. The sequence goes on along the minus strand of JAJPUD010000233.1, from coordinate 800,554 downwards.
AATTATTATATCATTGGTGACTTTGGAAAGAAAAGTTTGAGAATAGTGGGATTCAGGGATATTAGATGATTTAAGAGATAAAATCAATTATTATTCTATAGAACAATTGATTTAGGAGTCATATAGCTTGGCCCTGCTACTTATTATCTGTATGACTTTGAGACAGTCATTTCAGTTTTATGTAGTTTTCTATAAAATGAAGAGATGAAACTAGATGTTTTCTGCCATCTTTTCAATCTCAACATAAAATTCTGTGACATCCAAAGTCACAAGAACTGTACAATTTGGATTTGAAACTCAGTCTTTTGATTCAAATTCCATAAATCTTCCTGTTACCATACTGCCTATGTTTTCCTTTCCACACCATCAGAAACTCTATTCTGATTTTTTTTTCATCCAGCGTTTTCTTCTTGTTCTTGTTTTCCTGACCAAAATATAAACCTGCAGAATTCAAGATATATGTGACTTTAAATCAATGACAGTAATTTCCTTCATCTTTTCATGCATAGCAGATTTTATAGTCCAGATGATGTTTAATACTTTTCATATTCATTACTGATATTATAATTGTTGTTATTTAAAGTTTGGCCTCCTTATCTCACTCAGTTTAAAGGTCTAATGGCAGTGGTAAAATGGTTCAGTATTCATTGGTCTAAACCCACTCCTAATATCATGGAAGTTTTGACTGATGTTTTCAACCAGTTCACCCCTCTTTAACCACTTGGTACCCCCTAACTCTTAGTGGCTCACCATATTGGTGTCCCAGTTAGTGAAGATGCCTGATCAGAAATTGTAGACGTAAGCAATCCATCAGCCTTGGCCTCTCCCATGAGGAAATACCTCAATGTGTCATTATACCCAACTTAATTTTAAAAGCAAATGAGATTGGGGCAGCTAGGTGGCGCAGTGGATAGAGCACCAGCCCTGAAATCAGGAGGACCTGAGTTCAAATCTGGTCTCAGACACTTAACATTCTCTAGCTGTGTGATCCTGGGCAAGTCACTTAACCCCAATTGCCTTAGCAAAAAGCAAAAAAAAAAAAAAAAAGCAAATGAGATTAATGCTTTTTATTAATTTTCTTAAGAACTAAACAAGTTTCATTTCACTTCTTTGTTATCTTCTAATTTTCCTCTTTATGGGATCAAAAGAACTTAGTAGAAGAAAAAAAATGTCCACATGGGATTAGTGTGTAGCCATTTGGAAAATAAGTTTCAGGTTTAACTGTTTATAACCAATAAGAACAGCAGCAAATACCCATATATTAATTGTTGTGCTCCTGATTTCAGAGTGTCTCACACACCATTAAAGATCTCGATATACATAGGTCATTTTTCATCACTTATGTTCATTTACCCCATCTAGGAAACCTGGAAATATTAGTATTTATTATCATCCAGGATATTGCCATCAGCTCCCTTTGCAGACATATTTCACAAAGCTCAAAGGAGAAAAATGTTTATTCTCAGGTGAAGAAAATAAATAGAACTTGGATCTGACGTTCCAAATTTATCTAGTATATTAATTTTATTTCCATGAGTCTTTAAGGGTACCTAAGTTTTTAAGATCACCTAATCCTCAGGTCTCCCTAGCTCCTGGCCAGTCATATACTTACAAAGGCCCCCAAACCCACCCTAACCCCCAACCATTTTCCTTACTTCTCCTGCAGTTCTCAGCAATTCCCAGCAGATGGCAACAATGGAAAGCTTTCCTGTCAAGGTGTGTCCCATTACAAAATATAAAGGTTAGGACCTGATGAATCCATTACCTGATGTTCTCTTTATGTCTGGGATAAAAGTGGTATGCTTCCCAACTACATCATTATGTTATTTAAGTATAAAAGTTTGACAAAAACATAGTTTTTCTCCATTTATTTTTCCAAGGCAATTATTATATGCTATCATATATTATATATGAATAACTTAGAGTATGGTTGGGGATCCAAGCATTCACTAGCATTACTATACATAGGCAAATTAGGAGGGGTTGGGATAAGTTAAATATTTTTAGAAGACATAGCCAGAGACAGGAAGATAGAGAAAGAAAAAGGTAAAGACACAACAAAAACAAAGATGGAATCAGAAGACATGCCACATCACAGTGGCTAGAAAAAAAAATTATAATCAGAAAATCTAGGTTCAACCCAGATCTATAATAATTTTTATCAATGGTCAGACAATCTTCTAAAGCTTTTAGTTGGAACTATAGTACCCAAGAAATTATAAATTATCTCTTGGACATTGGATAGAAAAATTTCTACATGAGAAAGACATCCTCTCTACCCCACAGAAACAATGAAATAATGAGTTCAGGCAGAATTTCTGTGTATCTGTCAGTCGGTTTGTCTGTCTGTCTATGTCTCTGTCTCCATCTGTCTGTCTCTGTCTCTGTGTTTCTCTGTCTTTCTCTTTCTGCCTGAACTTATCAATTATTCAGATATGTAGGATGAGCAGGATGTAAAGATATCACACTATTTCCTTTCAAGTGCCATAGTTTCCAGCTAATGAAGACCATTCATTTTTTTCATAAGCATACCTTATATTTCTCCACCTTTTGCCTTTTCTCTTTCATTTCTATCTGCAATCTTCAACATCCTTAAAACTTCAGCTCAAATGCCATCTTTTCCAAATTTCCTTGACTGACCAGCTAAACCACCAGTAATCTCATCCTTACTTACAATTTCCATGTCTCATAGTTGATTTCTATCAGATAAAACACCCACTTTTCCAAGGCATATAAATGTTAAGTGGGTTCTATGATTTGTCTTTGACTTAAGAGAAACAGTATAATGACCATCCTTTATTAATAATGTTAGCATTATTAATGAAATTATTAATTATCTAGAAACTATATATATATAATTTTTATATGTCTATACCTATATGAAAAATTCTGCACTCTAATGCTGTCATAGAAACTCTGATTCATCACTGAACCCCTAGAATCATGAATGGTCATTAAATTGTTCAAAGTTCATACAGTTTTGAAAATTGTTTTTTACAGTTTTGCTATTATTGTGATCTAAAGACAAATGTCAACCAACAAATAGTTCACTAAAGAATAAAATCAGGCTTTTCTATGGCCATATAGAAAAAAAGTCTCCAAAATACTATTAATAAGAGAAATGCAAGTAATTCTATCTCATATTTATCAAATTGTCACGAATGACAAAAAAAGAAAATGACAAATTTTGTAGGACCTATAGAAAAATAGACATATTGAAAAACTGTCAATGAGTGTAACCATTTTAGAAAATGATTTGGAATTATACTCACAAAAAATTACTTAAGAATGAATGTTCTTTGGCCTAGCTATATCACTGCTAGACCTATGCCCAAAAGAGATTAAAGAAAGGAAAAGGATTTAGGGGACTGGAAACTCAATGTGAATCAAGTAGTAATTGACCCTTCTACCATCCACCATCCCAACCAAAAGCACAATAAAAATAACAACTAAAGATTATTACTGGTGTAGCTGCTATTTCTATTACTATCAGTACTGCTACTAATATTTATTTTCTGTCACCCAATTTTTCTGTATGTATTTATGTATCAGGTAAAGATTTCAAGGCTTCTAGTCCCTGGTTCAAGACATCATTGTTCCATCTGTGTTCCCTAACAGGAAAATAGTAGAACTAGATCTAAAGATTCTTCTTGTCCCTGATTGTGGGAAAACAGTTTGGAGTAATTTATTTTTATGAGAATCAACTAACACTAATTGATCTTTTGTTTCTCAGTAGTGTCTGAGTCTTCTTGAACCCATTTGATATTTCCTTGGTAAAGGTATTGGACTGATTTGCCATTTCTTCCTCCAGCACATTTTACAGATAAGGAACCAAGGCAAATAGAGTTAAGTGAAAACTCAGACAGATAGGAAGTATTTATGGCCACATTTGAACTCATAAAGATGAATCTTCCTGATCTCAGGCCTAGAACTCTAACCAATTGGGCATCTCATTGCACCTAGACTGTGTCTAAAAGAAAGTTATTTTGGGAAGTTCCTTCCTTATCTTATGTAAATATTGTAGAGAATAGTAAGGGAGGTTACCAAGTAACTCATATCTTCTCCCCATGGTTTACTTAAAAACTGCAGATGTTCCTTGGAATAAGAATAGAAAGGTATTTTGAATGAGATTTTTTTCCCCCTAGGATTATCATAGGCTTTAGAAATAGAAGGGACCATAAAGGGAATCTCTCTCAACTTCTCATTTACAAATGAGATGGGTTATCAGAACTTGGGGAAAGAAATATGTGCCCTCTGTCAAATCCAGGTAGTATTCAAACTCTAATCATTTAACCTTAAATGCAATCTTCTCACAACACTAATCCCAGGTTCTAGGAATGAATGGGGTAATTGACTAGGCAATTGACTGAGATGTAAGTACCAAAAGGTACAATAATGCTAAAGAAAGTTTAGAGACAGTACTTCAAATGATGAACCTTGCCTACTCTATAATCTTGCCTACCCTACAACTTTATCATACTTCACTACTTAATCAGCATCAATATATTTTACCTTGTTACCCACCAGGGAGGAGTTGATTGAGCAGAAATCCCTGACATAGTAGACCCTGGGCTGTGGTAACAGGCCATGATTGTCGAATCTCATTTGTTTTCTTATTTTAGGAGATGATTTCTATTCTCTGTATGCTCTCTGACCATATATAAAACTTAAAATTGGCACAAGAGTTTCATGAAATGCATCTAACACCGAAGGTGTTTAATACCAGAAAAAAATTATAAGCCAACAATTTCCATGTGTTGGATGATAAAAGATAAAATAGCTGCTATATTTAATATGCTATGACTTGAGAAAGTAAGGCTGCTTGTCCCCAATGGTTACTAGGTTTCTTTCTCCCCCTCTTTTCTAAGTCCATAAAAGCCTTAACAGTGTAGAAGATACCCAGATTCTAAAGCAAATCCAGTCCTCCAACCCACAACAGAATCACCATTCAAACCACTAAAGTTATCTCATTACTTCTTGGCTATTAAAGTGACATACTTGGCTGGCAGCCATAGTATTGGTCGGTAATCCTATTAGCTCTGACAAGCTAAGCTGGGTCAGGTTTAGCTAGAATTTGGAAGGAAGATCTCAGGGAAAATACAGGATGCTGTGTTAAGTAATGCTGGCCATTTGGAGGGCATGTCTCTTCCCTCTCCAGGCTGATTTTCATGTTGTAATTCAGCCAATATCCATCTAGAGACTTAAGTTGCTTTTCATCCAAAAAGAAGCAAAATTCAAGGCTCTCATTCCTGTTATTTCAGATCATTTGGGAGAATTTATGTTGCATACTTCTAAGTGTCCCTTTCCTATTCTTTAAAGTTGAAAGTTGCTAATAGAATCATGGTTTCATGATATTTGGGTACAGTCTACGTATTTTCTTGATCTATAAAGCAATTTTTAGGATTGAACTTTATTTAGAGTTAGGAGAAGATCTAGGTTTCAGTCTAGGCTTTACCACAAAGCAGCTGTATGACCTTGGATCTATTGCCTCACTTCTGAGTCAGAATTTTTTGTAAAATATAGGGAGGTGGTTGCAGAGAAGGGAAGGAACTGGATTTCATATACTATGACACTGTGAAATCATATTCTCATAATTTGTGAAAGGTAATAACATGAGTGGCTGCTATGTCTTTCAGCAAAATATATGAATTCACTGAATTATGCATATGCAAGGAACCTCAGAGACCTCTAATCAGCCCCATCATTTTCCAGATGAGGAAAAAGAAGGCCCAGGGAAATTATGTGACTTGCTCAGGAAGGGATTTGAATCCAGGCCTTCTGCTCTAGAATAATTTTTCAATTATGCCATGTTTCTCTTAAACTTTGACTTCTTTCTCCTGAAGAATCATTTTGTTCTTTTTTTGAAGAATATAAAATCCATTTAGAATTTATATGAAAAGTAGACTGATCAGTGAGGAATGTGGGGAAAAAAAAAACATGTCTAGAATAACACCTACAAATATAAGCTGGCTAAAGAAAATCTTAGGATTACATATAAACCCATTATCATTTAGTGGAATTAGTGTAATAACTGTACAGTAAACAAAAATTTAAAACAGTAATTTACGTTTTAGATTTGTATGTATACCTTTTACAAGATATTAAGCAGAGCATTTTTCACAACTGAAATTGAGCTTATAAATAAAATATGATATTTATATCTGAAAATCCTATTGATGGCTTTGTAATCATATTTGAAAAGTTCAAGGGGGATTCTTGATAATACTGTGTGGAATCAGAACATCCTTTAGACATATTGGGAAGGTTATCTAAATTTTCCCTGACTCAATATCTTTATCATTCTAATAATGGCAATATCAATATTGGGTATATTATCAGATCACTATCAATATTTTAAAGTGTTTTAAACTACTTACATTAAGGAATTATATATTAAAGCCACAAGTTGATTCAATTTACTTATTGCCTGGAGTTTAATGTTGTAAAAATGAAAATATAAATGTTCTCCTCTGGCATTAGCCTAAGGTTGAAGCAAATGGAATGTTTCCTACAATAATAATTATAGGTCATCATATAGTATAGATGTGTCAAATCATATAGTGATTTTTGAAATAATAGGCCTTTTTATCTGCTTGGCTAACTACATGTCTCTCCAGCATTTGATAATATTGTTTTTCTCTTATTTTTTCATGTCAGTTAGTCTTAGAAAATCAAATCAAATACTGATATTAGAAGATAGAAATCTGGAATCAAATTTTTAACTTGACTTATTTGACAATCAGGTAAGATGGAGCAAGAAAACTTATTTGATAGAAGTGTTTCTTCTAATCATTTGTTAAAATAAGCACATGTATAGACCACTTTAGGGTCCATACATGTAAAGAAAGGGTCACCTTTAGAGCCAAGATGGAGTAACAAAAGGAAGCACAAGTATGCTCTATACCACAATTATTCTTCACAGAGTTAGAAAATGTACCAGATTGAGTCTTGACTTGGAAATTCAAGAAAAAAAACCCACAATGGGTTATTTTTACAATGCAGTTCAGTAGAAGGAGAGAAGCAAAAAGATGTGTGGACAACTGAAAAGGTATATAGTCAGGAATGGTCATGCAAAGCTTTACAACACAAGGAAAGTCTATGCACAAGGTCTAGAAGAGATCCAATTTGAGATCAATGCAAACCTATTTCATTGTCAGTGAAGTCTTTTCCTAACAAGAATATGCACTAATGGACTAGATGTATGGGTTATCTGTAAAAGAGTCCCCCTTCCACATGAATTCTATATCATATATCTTCTATGACAGTGGAAAATATCTATGGAAATCATATTTCTCCCTGCTACATGATTCATTTGACATAAATAATCATAAGATCTTCAAATAAAGTTATATATGAAGCTACATCTTTGAATTTAATATAATTGTGACAGGTATTGAAAATAAAAAGTCTTTAAGGCAAATATTTTCTTTTACCAATAAAAAAGATTTTTATATGTAAAAAACACAGGAGTATATTGTTGTTGTTTTTATCCTTTAGTTAATTGTGACTGTAAAGAAAAATTCTATTGTGGAATATTGTTACAATTATAGAAAAGATTAGACGTGAAAAATCTTTCTCAGTCACCTTTACTCAACAGAAATAATGTTCATTATTTTTCCAAGCATTTGATATTCTCCCCTTTTTTATCTATCCGCAATAATTTTTCCTTCAGTAATTCCTTCCAATCACACAGACCATAAAATGGACCTCCTCCATGTGTACTTGGTACAGTATAGCTGCTTTTCTCATCTTTGTTTCTTTAGAGGTATTTTCTACCTCATGTAACATATTAGAAGCTGTGATGCTAAAGTTCACTTGTGAAAATTCAATTTCACTAATATAAAAAAGAATGTTAAGTGGCATTTATGATACATATATAAATAATAAGAAATGAATTTGAGGAGAGTTATTTCTCTATAATGAGATAGATGATATTTGGGATTTTTTCAGTACCCTCTACATTTATTTATGCATTATTTTTCTACCTTCAATGAAAGCAACTTTTTAATTCCAGGAATCTAATATCCTTTTGCTTACTCTATCCTCTTCAACACCCAAACCTGTTTTCAGGAATGACATGAATAATTTAATTCACTCAGGTAAGTAATGTAAATTTGAAGAAATTATGTAAATATAAAGATATTATACAAATGTAAACATATTTAAATGTAATCAGAATATTAAGCCAAGATCAAGCCAAAGGACTGAATCCTTAAATGTAGCATTTCAAGCAATAGAAATTTAATGAGAAAGATTCGATTGCTTGTTTTGAATAAGGATAGTTCCCATTTATGCTTTTCCCCTCAATCCATGCATGAGACCAAACCTGCATTCAAAGGAATTCCATAAGTTAAAGATCTTTTCCACAAAGTGCTTATGGTTAATATGTTTATGCTGTAAATTACTCTAACTGGTTTTGGAAATCTTTGTCAGGTCCAGAGATGCTTTGGTTTAGTTTTTCCCTAAAGGACAGTCAAGGTCAAAGCCAGGAAAGGCTTAAAGATGTTAATGTCATAAACCAAGGAGTAAAAAATACTATTAAGTATAGGTTGGTTGTATTTGCCAGGTCATTACAAATAGTCTAGCTCAGGATGCTGGAATTATTTGGAGTTCATGAGAAAGCATATGATAAAATATGCATTGCTGTTTTCCACAATTTACTCCCTCAGTGACCCAGACCGTACTTATACTTACTTACTTACTTACACACCTTACTTACTTTCTCTTTCTTATGTGCTATATAGCTCTATCACCTCAGCTGCTTTGCCTATTTCACTAATACTAGATGAGGAGTATCCCAATCTGCCTCCTAGTGCTCCTTCCAACTCTTCCTTGAATGGTGTTTATCCTTTCCCACATTAGACAATAAACACTTCAAAATTTTAGGAACTGCACTAAATCCCCATGCAATGAGGGGAAGGCTTTTGAATGGATGGTAAGTCAAGGACAAATAAATGACTGAGTTAGATGCTATTACAAGCAGAAGCAGAGAATAAGCACAGCTTTAATCTGTAGCCTTAAGGACTATAGTCACCTTTTCTATCATTGGTAGGATTGTGCACAGTTAACAGGGGTTCCTAGGAAAAGATATGCTAGGAACACAAATTGTCTACCTCTTTCTTGGGTCATTTGTGTGAGTCTGTGGCTATATTGTTGCTCTGCTCAAGTCAATAAACAGATTCCATTATGTGGCAGTTAGGAAAATGAACTGTGTATCTGATTCATCTCTGAACCAGTACCTAACTATTGAGTCTATTTATCTGAAAAACATTGCCCATCTAGAGGCACTAGAATCAATCCAGTATGTAGAAATTGCAAAGAGGGTGAAAGGTTCAATCTTCTAGGCAAGGTAATAGCATACAATTGAAAAAAAAAAGAATCTCTCAAACTACAACCTTTTTCTACTCACCTATCAGTTTTAGAGGAAGTCATGGTTAGATGCATATCTTGGGTATGTATAAATCTCCTGTGCATCTAGCCTGGGCTCAAATTTCTGATGGCAATGAACCAAGGAATATTTAATGATATTCCACTTATAGACAATTCTAATTGTTAGAAAAAATTAACTTACAGGTATTAGAAATCTAGCACTTGGTTCAAACATCAGTCTCTTACTCCTTCCCACTGGGGGCAAGACGAATAACTCTAATTTCTGTTTTATATAACAATACTACAAATACCTGAAGACAATTATTATTTCATAAAGGCATAAAATGTATAAACACACACACATATATATGTATATATGTATATATACATATGTGTGTGTTTCTGCTGTGTGTATATATATGTATATTTTTGTATGTATATACATATGCACACACACTCTCACTCTTCAACATTTTCTTTAAGTCATCCTTTCTGTAGTCTAAAGAGGACAAATGTCAATTATAAGGTATATGGGATGGAATCAGTTCACTTCATCATTCTTATTAGTATCCTCTGAATCTGCTCCAGCTTGCCAATGCCCTTCCTAAAAGATAACACCCAGAAATGAACAATTTATCAGGGGTAGTAAGACAAGTATATAATACAATAGTACTGTCTTCTCCATTGTCTAATCCAAGATTGGACTCTCAATGAAGCTTAAGATTATATTAGCTTTTCTGAATGTCATGGTCCACTGGTGATTACATTTGCTATCAGCTAAAATTCCTAAAACTTTTTTTATACAAACTGGTGTCTAGTCATTCCTTCCCATTTTTATATGTGTAAAATTGATTTTTAATTTGTTTATAATTTTATTTGTCTTATTTCATCTTAATAGATTTGAGTCATAAATCTTACCTATAAAGATGTCTTTGGATCTAGACTCTTAATATTACAGTAGTTAGAAAATCCTTCCCAGCTTCATCTAACCTGCACATTTCAGTAAATCAATCAATTAACATTTATTCTTACAGAGAGAGAAGTAGTTTTTCTCAAAGTCTAGTACAAGATGCAAATAACTTTGTACAAACAAGCTAGAGTAAAGTAGAAATAATCAACAGAGAAAAAGTATTAGAATTATGGAGGATTGGGAAGGCTTCCTTTAGAAGACAGGATTTAGCTGGTTCTTGAAAAAATGTCAAGGGAAGCCAGCAAGTATACTTGAGGAGGGAGAGATTCCAGGGATGGAAGACAGACAGAAAAATGCCTAGAATCAGAAGACATAGTGATTTTTCAAGCAGCTATGAATAACTTGATATACCAGTCATTGATTAAAATGTTAAACATCACAGGAAGCTCTTTTGGTCATTATAGAATTCCTGCATAGTTCACATAACCCTATTGATATGTTCAAGTAATTCTCAATTTACACAATGATATATCATCACCCATTCCACATGTATCTGTTATGACCACAATAACAACAGAAGACTTTGCTGAAATCTAATTATACTATACCATATAGTATATATACCTATGTATATATATATATATATTATATATACTCTAGAATTTCCTAATCTACCACTCTATAATGCTATGAAAGGAAAACATGATAAATTCAGAGAACTTAGAAATTTGCTATTCAAGTATAAAATTTGACTGTGTTATTTTAGCATGTTCCTTAACATTGCTATTTGGTTTTAGGACAACCCAAAACCCCAAACATAGCAAGGCCTCCACTCCAGCCTCATTGAGTAGAAGTTTAGCTAATTGAATCCCTTAGAATTAAGGCTGAAGACCTCAAATTTAAATTCCACTGAAGTACCAACCCACTCACTCAAATCATAATCTGAAATTCATCCTCCCTCCTATATGCAAAGTTAATCCTTTTCATTCATGTTCATGCACTGGAATTCCAAAGATCTGGACCCTTCCCTTATGCAGGTGATTGATGAGTTACTGAATTCATTCACTCCCTAATAATTACATTATTATTGTCTCCACCCCCACAAACTCAGTCCCTCTGAGTACCTGCCTGTGACCCTTTCTTTACCACACAGCCCCTGACAGGGTAGGTTCTTATTGACTTATTGACTGGTTGCTCTAGGGTCTAGTTTTACATATCATATGTATGAAATTATTTCCTGATGCTCCAAAAAATGTTCTACATAACTGGCAGTCTTCTGTATACAGACATTTCTTCTGGAAACTCTAAAGTCTAAAACTTTTCATCCAGCATCTAATGATACCTTAGCTTCCTTGGAGATGAGGGCCTAAGGTTCAAGTTTTAAATAAAGCTTTACCTGAGTTATCATGCCAAAAAATACATTGGTGCTTCTTTTATATGCTTCAGGGATGGAGAAAGATGTAGGAAGGTGATCAATACTTTGTCTGAGGATCGGAACACAACCCAGATTCTGCTTATTTATTAGCACAATAAATGAGCCAAGGAAGCTGACCAGGAAGCAGTGGCTGTCATAAGCTCCCATTCCAATCTATTCATTTCAACATAGTATGACCATCTGGCTGCCACTAGCAAATAAAATATGTAAAGCCAGAACTTCTGGGTATATATATATATATATATATATATATATATATATATGTGTGTGTGTGTGTGTGTGTGTGTGTGTGTGTGTGTGTATGTACATACACATACACACATGTATATATGTGAGGGGCAGATATAATCATAATGATCAAACTTACTCAGCGTAAAATGGGGAAATAAGGTGGTTTAATGTGAGACTGATCAAGATATCATGTCCACTGCCCCTTAGGTGACACAGTAAAAAGAGTGTTGGACTTAGAATAATACCAGAATTCAAATCCTATTTAACAAGATTTTTACAAATGCAATGACAATTGAGAAGTACTCTATAATATATTCCAAAGCCCCCAAAATGTAATATTCCTAATCAGTTACAGTAAAGGACTAGAAACTACTTTTTTTTTTATTTGATTCACTCTTTCAAATTGTTTCCACACTTGCAAATCTAACTTTTCAGAAATAGACCATCACTTCTGATTACATTAAAACTCTCTTGAAATAATTCTTTGAGGTAAAACACACTTCCTCTATTCATCATTCTAGCTATTGAGTTCCCATACAAAGCATTTTCTACCCATACAGCTACTCTACTTACAATAATGTCACTTTTAAATATAAACATTTGCTTAATGAGATAAAAGAAACAACATAAAAAATTAACATATTAAAGCAATATATCACTAATAAAATGCATCTCAATACACAAACAAATCTGATTACATTCTCCCACCATTGCTATCAAGAGCTATGGTGAAGAGTGAGAACATACTAATTGGACTTAATCAGAGAAGCTTGTGTCAAAAGGTCTGAAAGCAACTAACAATGCTGTATTATTCTTCAGTGTCCATTCAGGAACACCCACACCACATGAAATTGCTTTGCTCACTACTTAACGTTTGATCCTTACCTCTCTTGTAATTCAACACAGTTTTTTATAAACTCTTTGCATTTACTATCAACCATAAAGGGTACTTAGAAAGTGTTAGACTATTTAAGCAGCAGTTTTCTTTGATTCAGAACATTTGCTGGGCTCATCAAACTTGTCTATCTCTGGGCTACACAGATCAGAGTGGCCAGTTACTCACCCACCCAGATGCTGAACTATTCAATTAAAACAGAACTGACAGAAACATTGCTAATCCCATTGACCAAGATAGCCAAGAAGCCTCCCTTCTGCTTTTCCTCAAGTCAGAGGTAATAATGGAGAAAAAAAAAAACTCTCACCTCAAAGCTTCACCTTTCACGGGTATTTCTGGACCTGTAGGCCAATGACATCAATTCTTCCTGAGTAATCAGAAATCATTCAGCTGACCCATGCTCTCAACTGATTCTCTAAATCTGTCACAGTTCTAACAAGGTAGGTTTTATTGTTTGGGTTTTGTTTTGTTTGTTTGTTTTGTTTTGTTTTGTTTTGTTTGGCTTCTCTATTGTGTCTTCACTTCTCAGGTTCCTTTTCTTTTGTTATTGCTGTTTTCTCTTGTCCTGTCTTGGAACTCTTTCACTGTAGTCCTTGCTCCTTGGTTAAATAAGTGTCTCTTGATTCTGAGACATATTTTACTTTAAAGAGATTATAATCAAGTAGCATAGATTTAGCTCTCCTCAGTAATGAGGTGTTCGATACAATTCAATATTTCCAATTCCAGTAATTCCAATAGACTTGGGATGGAAAATGTCATCTGCATCAAGAGAGAGAACTATAGAGACTGAATCGGATCACTGTTTTTTGTGTTTACTTTTTCTTTCTTATGGTTTTCCCCTTTTATTGTGATTTTTCTTACACAACAGGACAAATATGAAGTGTTTTAAATGGTTGTATATGCAAACTTTTGTCAAATTGCTCTCTTGTGGACAGGGGTAGTAAAGGAGAAAAATCTGGAGCTCAAAATCTTACAAAAATGATTATTGAAAACTATCTTTACTTTTTTTTGAAAAATGAAATGAAGAAAGGAAGAGAGAGGAAGGAAGGAAATAGTGATCAGGGGGCCTTCTTCATAGCATTTTTTCCTGTACCCTCCCTTGTGAAAAGATATGAGAATATTTGAGAGGAAGTATGGTCTAGTATGAAAAGGCTAGAAGCTTGTATCAAAATTCCAGGTATGGGACTTAATAGCAGTAGAACACAATGGACAACACCTGAGCCTTATTTTTGCACATGTATAATGTAGATCTACTTTGACTTGAACTACTTGTTTCATAGGGCTGGAGTGCTGAAAGTGCTTTGTAAACTTTAAAGCATTATATAGAAATACATTGTTAAAAAATCTATAAACCTGTTTACCACCTGGTTCTGTGTAGAGCAAGCATAGTACCCTTGTCTGCTGTCTGCTAATGCTCTGCGGCCTTTAGACACAGTCTACAATTCAGCACATGCTGGAGGTTACTCTGTATCAGTGTTTTCAAAGTGCTTTTCATTAATCCTATTCAACAACCAGAAGAGTAGGCTACTGTGTGAATACAAAATTCCCAAGAAGTTTCTAGAGAAGTGCCATGTGTTTATAAGTGCTTTAAATTTCCAACATGATGCAGCAGTATTTATCCAACTTCATTAATCAATATATTTAAATATAATAAAATACCAAATAACCTCTAGAAGAAAGCTTAATTTCTTCTCTAATTTAATTCTCTAATATTTCTGGATGAAGACTAGAAGCTAATATTTGAATGGATGGATGGATGTGTGTGTGTGTGTGTGTATTCTGATGGTCCAGATCATATATTAAAAATATGTCAATCTTTAAAATCCTCATGATTCATTGTAGTTTTAGGAACAGATAACCAAATTGATTTCAGGCTTTAAAAAAGCATGGCAAAGTATTCCTTAAAACATAAGCAAACTTAAGTAAAAAGTATTTCTAGCAGTCCTTAGTAGATGGATAGATCTTTCCACTGCCCTGGCTCACTATTAAAAAAAAAAAAAGATAAGGAGCTTTAGATGTTTCAGAGTCATGCCATTTAATCCTTACCATATTCTCTTAAAATAATATTTTCTAGGATATCCTTACTGGCCAAAACAGAAGTCAGACATTTTGCTGCTGATTTGCTAAATCATCCTAGAATGGTTTTAGTCATAGTTGAAGTTAAAAATGAAAATGCATAGATTGCAGACTTGGATTTGCATTGTTCAAATCCCTAGATGCCTGTGACATTGTTACTAAAATATAGGAAATTGCTTTTTGATGCTTATCCTTACAGCTGAAAAAGTTGGAGAAACCACATTCCTGTTCAGAAAAGCCCCCTTTATTCTCCTCTCACAATGGTAAGGGAGCTATTAAGCAATTCCTGATTTTCTTCTATAAGAGAATTTGTCCTAAAAGTGATTCCTTTTAAAGTAGGCTATCTTCCTTCCTTCCTTCTTTTTGAACTTATGAACAAGAGTGCCTTTGGGTTTCTACATGTGAGAGTAATTAGGATTAAGGAAATCTGATTCCTTTTAATTTTATACTGGACATAAGGGTCCTGTGATCTCTAAAGGATATATTGTTAAGTAGAGATTCATATGTATCAAACATGTAATACATATTATTCGTGCATTTATTTGTGGCAAAGGAATAATTTGTCTTCTGTTGAAGGAATCTCATCAGACTTTTGATATTTCAACCAGCCCTCTTGTTGCTGAGTAAATTTAAACCCTGGCTAAAAGACATTTGGTCAAGGAGTTACAATGTGTTGAATCTCCAAAAACACTTCCATTTTCCCCTTCTATAGTTTCAATTGTTTTGCAAAGAGCTTCCCAAGAAAAGAGCGATTTTAACTCAGAGGACACAATGTATAGACACATTCTATCAGATTCAGGAATTGCACAGATCTTATGTGTTTTGAATATTGCTACACCTGGGACAATAGCAATTAAAGTCTTTTTCGGTATTAAGTTTATTTTTAATAAACATTGTTAAAATGAATCAAGTTGGGAGAGAAAAATCAGAGTAAAACGGAAAAACCATAGGAGAGATTAAAAAAAATGAAAAAAGAAATGAACATAGCATGTGCTGATTTACATTTAGTCTCTTTAGATTTTTTTCTGGATGCAGAAGGCATTTTCTGTCCAAAGTCTATCGGGATTCCCTTAGATCACTGAATCACTGAGAAGAATCGGGCCTTTCATAGTTAATCATCGCACATTCTAATAGCAATTAAATTCAACAAAACTGTATCAAATTCTTATTATTTGTAAGGCACTGTGATAATAATAAACTGCTCTGTACTGTTTTAAAATTTGCAATTTGTTAAAAGCACACACATACAGAAATCCTCATATTCACAATGATTCTGTTATGTGAATAGTATTATACTATTAAACCCATTTTATACACTCAATTTATAGACTCACATTGATTAAAAAAATTTCTTAAGCACCTATTATGTTTCAACCACTATGCTGGGTGCTAGCAACAAAAAGAAGTGAAATGTGCTTTGCCCTCTAGAAATTTTCATTTCATTGGGATAAGAAAATGGGTTCCAAGAAATAAGTGATTTACCCATAATCACAAAAATAATATACAGAAGAAGCAGAAATTGATCCACATCTCTTTTAACTTCAAATCCAGTGCTTAAAGGAAACATCTATGGAAAGAAACACATCAGGCAAGTTAAGCAAATAAGTTAAGCTTTAAAAATAGGTAATGGGGGATACAGGTGAGAAAAGGACAGAATAATTGATTTCTAAAATAAATAACTTATATCTGTATAATAATTTGAGATTCACCAATTGCTTTACATATATAATGTCATTTGAGTCTAGCAGTGACTCTGTGAGTGTAATAACTAAGTGTATTATTAGCCCTTCTTTACAGAGGAGAAAACTGAAACTTACTGAGACAAAGTAAAGTACACATAGTTACCCATCTAATAAGTATGGTCCCAACCCCCCATTCACACATTCTCTCTTTCTCTTTCTCTCTCTCTGTCTCTCTCTCTGTGTCTCTCTGTCTCTCTGTCTCTGTCTCTGTCTTTCTCTGTCTCTGTCTCTGTCTCTCTCTGTCTCTTTCTGTCTCTCTCTGTCTCTGTCTTTCTCTCAAAGTTTTAAATACATTCAGAATCTAGCTAATAAAAGGATCAAGGGAATACCAATAATAAAGGGAAGAAGTGTGGAAAAGAAAAAGGACTGGGCATGTGACCCTAAGAGCTCACATTTATGCCATGGTTTAAAATATGTAAAAAATATTTTACAAATATTACCTCGCTTAATTATCACAAAAGCCTATAAAGTTGCTACTGTTATCCTCATTTTACTAATAAAGAAACTGAGAAAGAATTTAAGTGACTTGCTTAGGGTAAATGTGTAAATGTCAGAAGGGTAAATTTCAGCTGAGGTGGCCCTAACTCCATATCCAAAATTTTCTCCACCCAGACTACTTAACAGCTTCAATGTGCCATGCATCAGTCCCAGTACCAGTTTTTTGTTTTGTTTTAATTTTTAACCAAGATGATTGAATATAATAAGTACTTAACCTCTGTTTTAGTGCCTACTCTGCTCTTTGATCCCTTCCCTCTACTTTGAATAGGTGAATAGTGCTCTGATCCATCCACTTGGCTTTCTAGGATACCATGATTGGCCCCACCAGAGAGATAGCTTTTGCTACACAGGTGATACAATGAACACTAGAGGAAGAAATAAGCATGAAAACTGGGGTGTAGGGGAGAGGGAGGAAAACAGTTAAACCTAGCTACTGGATCAAAACTTCCAGCTTCCAGAGTTTGAGAGAGTTGGGAGAGAGGGAAAGAGAGTCAAATAGAGAGACATAGAGAAAGGAGAGCAGAATAGAGAGGCAGAGACAGAAAGAGACAGACTGACAGAGACAAACAGAAAGACAGAGACAGAGACAGAAAGATTGGATAATGGAAAGATGAAACTAAAGTGAGAAAAATTGGGGGAAAGGTTAGAAATGGGACAATTTTAAATTCAGGTAATTTGTGTAAATCCTGTTCAGTTCTTACAACTTTCCTCCCCAGAGATTCAAAAGTGACTCTTCCGGGACGTTTATGTTCTTCCAGAAATATCAGCAGCTCAGAGGATAAGAGTTGCTACCAGGGATCTTAGACTCCAAATCAAAAAGTCGTGGCAGTTTATTTAGAAGGTGTTTTCAGCTCAGTTCTGACTAGTTCTACGTCCCTTTTTTTTGTTCATCGCTAGCTGGGGCTATCCATACCAGCTCCTCATAGCACTTAGCCAAGATCAGAGCCTGCTGGGAGACAAGAGGTGATTCCATCACCTTCCTGTCCCCTTCACAGTACCCAGTGATGAGCTTGATCGATGTGAGCATATTAATGCTGCTAAAGAAAGGGCGGCAGAGACATCTAAGAAGAGTGCCTGCCTGGGAATAGCAGGGTGCATGATCAGCCCCCTACTCTCTAGCTTTGCCACAGGTGCTGTGATTCTCAGTTGGCTGGACAGGTCTGTCACTCAAGAAGAGCCAGTTATTGGCTAGGATTAGAAAGAAGAGCTGAGGAAAGGGAGGGGAGGAGTGGAGGCGACTGGATGAATTGCTGCGGCGGCTGAAGTTCACGTGGAACAGACTGGCAGAGTAAATCCTGCATCGGCAAGCGGGCAGCACCCTCTGGCCTTCTGCCCTCCAATTCTACAGTCAGTCCATCCTCCTCTGCCACCCGCTCCTCGCTGTTGTCCCAGTGGGGACTCTGGACCTACCTCCCACCTCCTGCTCCTCCCGCTCCTCCTCCTTCTGCCTACCTCCCTCCTTCTCTTCTCCCCTACCTCCCTTTCCTCCCCTTCCTCCTCTTCCCCCTCCTCTCTTGCAGCTCTAAGGGTTCCCAGCTAATGCTTGTTGCTCCTGCCGCCGCTGCCACCCCTCTCTTGGTGCAGAAGAACAATAATACCACTTACTGGCACCCGAGCTCACGACAGAGAAATAACCCTTTGCATTAGATGGTGCTGAATTGTCTCCCTGGCAGACTTGCAAACTGTGCAGCTGTGGCAAGAATACTTTGCCTTAAATTCACTTCAAAGTCCAATTGGATGAATAACTCCATAACTCAAAATTATCTGAAGCTTTAAGATATGAAGAAAAGGACTGTTTAAATGTATTAGTGGTATATTTTGTGTCTTGTAGGGAACAGTTTAAATTTAGAAGGGCATTAAGGGGCTATCGCCATGACCTTAAAGAGCTGGGTGGTGTTCTGGTTACTGTTGCTCTTTGAAATAGAATTAAAGGTAAGTTTATGTTCTGCCTATCTTTTATTTTTACAGTCTCTGAATTAATTATTAAGACATGTTTTAATTTCCGGGCTGGGGGAGAGATGACAAATGACTCCCAATCCGCTGCCTTTTTTTTTTTCTCTCCTTTATTTTGACTTGATCTCATGAAATGTTTGCAAATGTTTTCTAGCATGCACCTGTGTATGCTGTGGAAACAGCAGCTGGCGTTCCTGAAAGCCAAAACTTCCCGCATCTCTCCCTGCACTCGGAGTTAGCGGGCTTGGTGGAAAACAGTGGTAAGTCAATAAGGTTTGGGATTCTAATCCTTGAAACTCAGCAGCTCATAAATTCTCTCGATACTTGGTTATATGGTGCTGTAAGTGGTTATAATTGCAAGGAACACATCAAACCCTAATTAAAAAATACTTCTGTACTTTCTTCTTATTTCCTCACAGCACACCCCATAATTAGTCTATCGTTAGTATTTTTTACTGTATTGCCTTGTAAAACGGTAATGACTTTGCTTACCAGGGAAGTAATGTCAAATGTTAAGAAAGGACAATTCAGATGTGTTTGCTGGGGAAAGTGGGGGTGGGGGAAAATGAAGCTTGGAGAAAGTGGTAATGGGTAGCCTGGTTTCTAAATCACAGGAAAAGGGTTATGCTCTATAATTAATATCAGGCTACTGCTTATGAAAGAATTCTCCTTTTTGAAAACCAAGGCAATAGCTTACAGTCAATTGCTTTTCCTAGTACCTGTGGACATTTTAAAGTGGATGTCTCAAGTCTATGATGTACTTTTTGTCCTGTGGGGACATTGAAACTGGTAATTATATACTAAAAATGTGGAATCAGACTAACTGATATTATTTGACTTTATAATAAATAATAATTAGGTGTAAAAACATGTTTGTAAATGCTGGGATTTTTTTAGGCATCACCAAAGATATTTTGATTGTATGGCATTCAAATTTGTTGAGTTGGTATTTCTGCATACTGAAAAAGAGTGTAGGAATGCAGGTACAAAGAGGCATTCTTTTTTCTTGAGCTTATTTCTTAAACTTTGTCATTAGTTCCTTAGCATGTAAAAAATGACATAGCTAAGAATAAATATTTACCAGAAATTCTCAATAACTTTTAAAATAAGCTCTAAGTTTAAGGACTATAAAGCATAGAGTTATGAGATGAAGTAAAAGAATTAACTGAGTTTGGGAATTCTTGAGCACAGGAGCATGGTAAGAAAAATAAACGTGAGCAGTTAATACGTAAATGAAATATTTCAATACTGCCTTACAAGATACGTAATGCTGTAGAAAAATTCCTAAAACAAAAGAAAGGGCAATTCTGAAATTTGCACCACTGTAGATGAGATCCACGAGAGGGCGCTAAATGTAAACATTACAAAGTGATTGGGAAATGAATTTTTTAGTGTTGATAGAGCAAGGTTATCTCTATTTATAGATTTCCCCCTTTTTTTCCCCTGAGATTTCCTTGAAACTTTTCCATAATTTCCATTGAAATCATGTAATTTAGTCTCTTTCATTATTTTTATGCGAAATAATACTTTTGAGAATAGAAAAATAGCTTATCTAGAAATTGGTGTTACCACACACCCCCCAATTTATTTTTAAATAAATCAGAACTCAACTTGGCAATGTGTGATCCCATGTCTTTTGTGAAATTTAATTAATATTAATTAAACAATAATCATTCAGAAAATAATTTGAGACAATAGTAAACAAAAGGCAATTTATATAAGATTTAGAGTTTACCTTTAAATCTGGGTTTGAATCTTGCCACTCCAACTCACTGTCTGTGTGATTTTGGACAAGTCATTTACTTCTGTAGGTTTTGGTGTCTTTGTCTGCAAAAGAAAGGGCTTAGTCTGAATGTTCTCTAAAGATACTGTCTATGGAATTAGAGGAACTGAATTCAAATCTCAGACAAGTCTCTGAATCTACCTTACTTGGTCTCATTTTCTTCATTTGTGAAATGAGAGGTTTAAAACTATATGGTATCTGAAGTAGATTCAAACTTTAGTTATGATCTTTTATAGCTCCAAATTCTTATTTTCCCCTGGATGAATTTTCATGCACTTAATTCTCTTTAAATTTTTTATTTGTTTTGCTTTTAATGCCAGCAAAAGTGGTTTGGTGATAATCTGTATCCATATTATCAAGGACATGCATTTTTACAATGACCAGGGCTTACAGTTTTTGCAACAAAGTAAAACAAAAGAGTAAGATATCAGAAATGAAAGACTATTTAGTTTGCTAATTCAAATGAACTTAAGTTAGCTACAATGAAAAGATAAAAGTATAAAGGCATTTTTAAAGAGATTTTAGGTTTCCAGTAATGCCCTTTGTATGGTAACTCATTTGATCAGTGTAAATCCTTCACACTTCTGAATAAATGACTGTGTACCAACCCTATCTACTGACAATACTTTTAAGTATTATTTACAATCCAGAGAATCTCATATTCTTCATCATCATCATCTTGTTTAAAAGTATGTAGAAGTAGTATAGATCAACAAATCATCGGATATGGGATATCTAATTTAAATTGGATACCCTAATTAAATTGGACTTAAAATCATATAAGCTATTGCTGTTTCCTATTTTAAGTGATTGGCATAAGTACAAAAAAGAGAAAAGAAATTAACATCTTTTCATAGAAGCAGAAATAGGTTTATACCTTAAAAGGCCAAATTTATTTTCAGCAAACAAACATACCAATTACATCATCACTTGATATATTTTGTCACTGACAAATGCTCAGTAGTAGGAGACTTGAAGTCTTTTATTAATTTTCATTCGTAATCAAAATACTATTAATACAAGTGAAAACAAAGAAACAAAATGTCTTATTAACTATTAGATTTTTATTCATTTCATTTCATTATTTAATTTTAAGCTAACATTAGAATCCTATTATAGGTAAGTTATACTCAAAGCAATAATTTGTAGTAAATACAGAATTCCTCTTAATTTGACTCAGTTGAAATGATGAGGATGAAAAGAATATGCACAAATATCATGGACATATAGGGTTAGAAATTGACATGCTATTTAGCTTGGCACAGTATGCCATGACTTGGTAAGACAGAACATTTGTCTGCTTATTTTTGCAACAAAACTGAGCTGAAGTAAGACTGAGCCATCCAAGGTATTGATATGAGTCACCATTGGGAGAATTTTCCTCTTACAAAATTGTATATAACCTCTTAGTTTAATTTAAAATAGCTTCAGAAATAGCAAGTTTTAATGTCATTTGAAATTGGCTACAGTTTCTCATAATTAAGATATCTTTTGAAAATATCTTTGAGTTCTCTGTAAAATTTCACTGACTAAAATGGGTATGGAAACCTTATTTTCCATGGAGTTAAAAAAAAGTAACACCACATTGTGGTATATGATCTTTTTGGTTTCTTTGTTCATTGAATCCATAAATGTTAGCCTTCCACAACTATCTATATGTTTTCTAATAGGTATCCATGTCAATGAAAATTCTCTTTACTCCAAATTGACTTCTAGAAGTAGATGTCTTATCTTGCCACATTTCTTCTGTCTCCTTTTCCAATAAGGCATGTATCTTGTTCATATCATTATATTAGAAAGTGTTTAGTGATAAGATTAATCACTTACTAAAGACTGATATATCATATTTGGAAAAGGAATATATTTTTACAAAGAAGAAACAAAAAGTACAACCTTAAGAGTATGGCTCACATTACTTTATCTGATGGTTTTTAACATTTATTTGCTTATTCATCCATCCATCCATCCATTCATTCATTCATTTTTTGCTGGGAAAAGTTCTTACCTTTTTAAAGTGTTCAATGAGAGCTGCTAAATCACTCTTGTTCTGAACAACCCAATTTCACTTCTGTCATCACTTCATGGCTACAGCTGCATTGATAACATTACAGGGCCAGTGACTTGGAAACAGTCATATTAAAGCAGGGAGAGGAAGGTGTAAAAATGATAAAGTCAGCCAACTGTCTCTGTCTCTTTAGCCTAGAGCAAGGTATCTAGGATGAAAGTGAGTATTAATCAATTGTGACTGGTCCACATTAAGGAAAATGTTCATTAACTATATTGAGAATATTGGAAGTATTCTTACTTTCTTCCCTTAAGATATTCAGGACTTAAGTATTACTTAGTGAAAGCCAGTTTTATCTCCACATTCTTGAAATAAATGTATTGACCACTGAATAACTTTATCTTGACTTCCTCACTCCATACCTAATAAAAAGAACTTTCTACTCAGTTGCTATTTTCTGTTACCTAAATTATTGATTAGTAAAATTGTAATTATGCCCTTTTATAGGTCAGAGTTAATAAAGTAGTATTGTATGTAGTCATTAAGCATGCTAATAGTTTTATCATTCCAATTGTATGTGATTTTTCAGTAGCTTTAAAATCTGGGAACTCAGAATTTATGTAGTCCTATTCATGCATGAAGCACTCATTCCATTCTCCATATGGTGTCCCTTGGATACTTGTCCCCAACAAATAGACATTCAGCCTCCACTGAATAGTTACTGTAGTTACAATGATGTTAATAATATTAACAACAGCAATGATAAAAATAAATAAGTTTTGAAATGTGGAATACTTGAACTCAAATATTATCTTTGGCACATACTGGCCGTATGATCCTGAAGAATATTTAACTTCTTAGGACACAAAGCAATTCTCTAAGATTCTAAGTTGTAAAGAAGGTCTGGCTTGCATTGGTATAGGAGGTTATTCTCTAAAGAGTCCCTGTGCCAATAAATTCATAGATTCTGCCCTAAGCCCATGGGAGTTTGGGTAGTGAAATACATATTTGTATAACAAGCCTATTCCATTTCTGAATAGCTTGGTTGGTTTGGAAGTTTGTCTCTTTATTATTTTTATTCATGATTCTTAGTTCTGTTCTGTATAGTCAAGCAGAAAAGATCTAATCCTCTTACATGATAGTTTTTAAAATATTTGAGAGGCAACATATCATAGATTTCTAGACAGAGTCTAGAAAGAGAAGGGATCAAATTCTTATTTGACTTATTACTTAGAGTTCTTAAGCTTGTATTTCCTCATCTGTAAAACAGAGTTTAAAATAGATTAAAAATTGTACCAACATAGAACATTTATCTCAGAGAATAGTTGTGATATATATGATATATGAAATGATATGTATATATAATACACATATATATCATTCACACATATATCATCTTATATATTCCCATGTTATTAGTATTATTGAAAATGGTTACATTGCCTAGCTGCCCATTCCAGTATAGAACACTATTATTCAATCAGGGTAAACACATGAACATGTTAATAGATAAGTACAGAAAGATTGCTTGGTTAATTGGACAGAGTTCGACCTAGAGTATAGAAAATCTAGAATTGAATGCTAACTCCATCACTTACTGGATAGATAACCATGGAAAAGTACCTTAACCACTCTGAATAATATTATTTGTAAAATGGAGGTAATCATATCACCTACCTTATAAGAGGCAGAAGTTGGGAGAGGATAGCTGGAGGGAGGGTATTATGGGAGTCAAATGAAATGGCATACATAAAGCACTGCAAAATTTAAATGCAAACTATTATCATAATATTTGTTCATCATGCCTTTATGATGTCTGAGCTCAAAAAAACAACTATTCAAAATCTTTGAAAATTTTGAGGCATTTGGATGTATAGAGCAGCATAAAGAACATGCTTCAACTGGAGTGCCTTAATTGTATTGAGAAGGAGCCTCTATTTCTGGCCAAATGCTTGTTAAAAAGAAAAAAAAAGAACTAGCAATGAATACAATTGCCTTAGCTATGGGCATGTTTAGAAGAGTTGAATTTATCAGACTGAAACTTTATAAGAAAGTCATTTATTGATTTTTGTGAGTGCATATAGGTGTGTTCATGAATGTATTTCAAAGAAAAGGCAAAGACACAAGGAAAAATCTGTTATATTAACAAAATAATCTTCTCTAAACACAACCTAACTCTGAACAACTTTACAAGGATGCAGAAACAATCCACAATCCTAATGGGCACCAGTGAATCAAGTTCTCCATTTTAGGCAAAGTGAGATCATTTTCTGATCTTGCACACATTTATGCTTAATATAATAAATAATGATTTAGACTTTAAATACCCTATAATCCTACAGCATTTGGGGATGTCAAACATTTCCCTGTTGCTTTGAGTAAAAAAAGATATGTAGATGGACAAGAATAATTGTTCTAATTGTCTTTCCCTTTTTTTTGTACAGTAACTGAAAGGTCATTTCAGTTCTCAAAACCAAATTAAGAATAACAAAACTTTCTAATTCCAAGCTGTTAGATTATTTAAAATATCTTTCTACCCTCCAGTGTTACTTCATTTACTCTGTGGTCTGGGTTCAATTAAAACATGAAGTGTTAATTCAGAAAAGAATTAAAGAAAAAACTGGCTCATGATTGTCAGACTGTAAATTTCATTATGATAGTAATGATACAGTTTTCATGTATTTGTTTTTGCTGGAATTTTATTCAAAGTCAGCTGAGTTTGGAGCAAATTGTAGCCTGGCATATCAGAAATGCCTGATGATGATGATAGTTATCATGAAAATGATGAAGGAGGGAAAGGAGATGGAATTATTTGTTCGTTTTTGATTAATCCCTCTCAAAAACATAAGGACAAATTCTTTAAAAATACAAAAGTACTTCATCAGATCCCATGAAGAGAGTACACGAGGAAGACAAAGAATATGTAACCTGATACTAAAGTGTTGGGGGAGGTGCTCTATGACAAAACTTAGGATCACTGATTGTAAAATTGAATGAAGTTTAAGGATAATCTGTCCAGTATTTTCATTTGATAGTGCCCAAATAACTTATACCCAGAAAAGTGTGAAAACAATTTAAATGGTGTTAACAAATCAGACAATATTGATAGTAAAAATGAAGTATATTGGGTTTCATTTTTGTTTTCCTAGTGTGTTAGAAAGCTCCTCTGGAGAAAGTTCCTTTAAGCGTTTGATTTTTAAAACAATTTCCATTGCTATAGAAGCATGTTCCTTTCCATATGTTTGTCAGAGAAACAAAAGAGAAAAAAAAAACTGATATAAGGATTTTTTCAAGTGAGCAAGCTCTAGGGTTGGGGTCAGGTGATATTTAGCCATATATATCATATTATCTATAGTTTCAGCAAAGTACCATAACTAATTGCTTATCATGATGCTCTCTTGCCATCAGTAAAAGGTTAAATTATCTCCATTATATTCTATTATGAAAGTAAGAATGTAAGTATAACACATTTAAAAGAGTTCTACACCTCCCCCAAAAAAGCGATTGACTTTCAATATTTAAATGATTAATATTCAAAATACCTCATGCTTTAGACTTCATAGTTTCTTATTGTTATAATCTTTAGATTCAAAATGTTTTAAGTATGCATTCTTACCTGCTTTATTTATGCACACATACAAAGCCATAGTTTCTAGTTGCTATTCTTTAATCTCCTTGTACAAAAATTCAAATCGATTTGTGATTTCAGTTGAAATGTCCCTTGCCTAATGCAGTTTGCAACCTACTTATGCCACTACATCCTATGCAACTCTGTCCACCACAAAGTGTTCCCTAGTCAACTGGAGTTTTGGTGAAGTCTTTCTTCATGTTCTTCTCATATCACAAAAAGACCAATGGAGCATTCTGAGTGAGCTTTCAACCTCTTTCATCCTAGCCAGCCTATTGTCTTTTTTCCTATCATAATATTTTTGATGACATCTCATCCTTCTGTTGCTCATAGTTTTTTATTGGTTACATGTTTCAGCCTGCTCATATACCCATCATGAGCCTCTCTGTTGCCCTTTGTGTGAATTACTTTTCATTTCTCTAGCTATATTCTGTTCCATATTTTGTAATCATATAACACCATGGGTAGAATGTTGGTATTTAAAAGATGGACTTTCATTTCAAGTTTAGGGTAAGTAAAAGAACAATTTCCTGAAGGCAATGCAGTCTACCCTTCTCCACTTCCTATTGTCATTAATAAGTAAAAAATAGTCCTTAAAATGTTATTGGATCTGAACTCTTATGAGATCCCTTGTGATTTCAGCCTTAGATCTTGGTACAGGTGGTAGAAAATTCAAATGTAACCTTAAAGATTTTCTAAGTGATTTATCTAGACACATGATAGGCTAAAAAAAAAATAAGTAATGTGAAGAAAAATGACATCGGAAGACTCAGTGAAGCATGCTTTGCAACCTGATCAGAGTCAAAGGAAATCTTTTCAATTGGAGACTAACAAATTGTTTTGCATATGAACTGATATTTTGAACAAGCATGTCATAACAAATTATTAAAAAGTAAATGCAAAAATTATGTAAAGGGTATTATTTTCAGGATGGGATAACTTTTAGTTTAAAAAGCAATTTTTTAAGTATAATGACATTCAAATATAAAACACACTAATAAATGAATAAGAGAAAAACTGATGTTCATAAAAATTAAGATATATTGAACAGAAGTCAGATTTACAAAGTAGAAAATTTAAGACATTTCCATTTTCATAAAGCTTTGATATTTTTCCTTTTCCTTTTTTTTTCAAATAAGATTATAGTTTCTTTACTTCCTTTGGTCACAGAATATTACTATAGATCATACAGATAATTTTGAGGGACATTTTAATCTTTTGCATATATCTTTATAAAATACATATATACATGTAGACATATATACATATTTGATATATATTTACATATATCAGTACATGCAGGTATATATAGTTTATATACATGCAATACAGGCATGTGCATTTATATGTAATATACATATTCTGTCTGTTCAGAGAAATAGCATGATATATAGACTAGAGTTTGTTTCACTTGTTTTTCAATCACGTCTGACTTTTTGTGACCTCACTTGGGTTTCTTTGGCAAAGATACTGGAATAGTTTGACATTTCCTTTTCTAGCTCATTATACAGATGAGTAAACTGAGACAAATAAGGTTAAGTGACTTTCCCAATCTAGTCACATAGCTACTAAGGGTCTGAGGTTGAACTCAGATCATTTCAGCTCTAATACATGATCAACCCCACCACCTGCTTGTCCTATAGGGTGGAGAACTGGCCCTGAGAATCTAGTGCTCAATCAATCCCCTAAGTCTATAAATTGCATAATGGTTTTTTTTGTTGTTGTTTTGTGTTTTGGGGGAGGCAATTGGGGTTAAGTGACTTGCCCAGGGTCACACACCTAGGAAGTGTTAAATGTCCAAGGCTGGATTCAAACTCAGGTCTTCCTGACTCCAGGGCTGCTGCTCTATCTGATGCACCATCTATAATGCTCCTTGCATTATATTACAGTTTTTAATCACCAATGCTTGGGGAAATTTCTTCACCAGATGTTCCACATACTAAGGAAATCATAGGTACAGTTCATAAAATTTTTCTTTACTATACAGTTCAGATTAAGATAGCCTATACACACTCTTTCTTAAGTATATCTAATTTAGTCATAATTTTTAGTCATCTAAAACAAATTTCTTGCCTTGACTGAACTCTGTTGTTTTCTTCTGTTTGATATACAGAATATGAAATTGTATCAGCTTATGAAGTACACCCAAATGGAGAATATATGACACATGAAATTATGCATCATCAAAGGAGAAAGAGGTCACCTTCTCACCTAGGAATTGATTCTCTTCACCTTCGGCTCCATGGATTTGGACATGACTTTCACATGGATCTTAAAACTTCTGTCAACCTAATAGCTCCTGGATTGATGGTACAAACTTTAGGAAAGAAAGGCACTAAATCAGTACATACTTTCCCACCAGAGGAATTCTGCTTTTATCAAGGCTTCTTACGATCACACCAGAACTCGTCAGTAGCACTTTCAACATGTAAAGGTTTGGTAAGTCCAAATCTTACCAGTTATATTCATGGCATGATTCCAAGTAACTATATGAGCATATTTACAACAATTAGGAAATGAAAGTATAGCCTTGATTATAGTATGTCTTTACAAAAGTGATGTGAAAGTCATCAGAGAATACTTGCTTAATTAATGCTTGAAATATATTGCATAATATAAATTTTTATATTCCATAATTCTCACAGGAACAATAATAATTATGCTATTTTTGTTGTTTTAGAGTGGATTATTGGTGGGGAATGAAATTGCTTTATGAAGCAGAAGTATGACTTAATTATATCAAAGGTCAGATACACATAGCCATGGTTAATGGTTACATAGATAGAAGATGTCTTATTAATCTTCTGATTTATAAGGCAATCCAAAGGAATGACTTTATAGCAAATAAACCATTTAATGCAGTAGGAAAATTGCAGGATTAGGGTTCAAATATGGTTTGCTATTTAGTACTTTTGTGAGCTTTGATAAGACATTTGAATTTTCTTGGTTTATATTTCCTAACTGGTAAAATGGTAAGTTTAAATATTATATCTATATTGCTTAAGAAAGTAAAATCTCATTGGACCTTTTCAACAAATCTGTAAGGCAGGTACTATTATTATGCCTGTTTTACAGATGATGAAATTGAGGCAGGCAGACATAAAGTAACATTCCCAGGACCACTCAGTTGACAAGTACTTAAGACTGATTTGAACTCCAGCCCTTCTGGGTCCAAGTTTAGCATGCAATAAATTGTGCCACCTAAATGCTTTGTAATTTGATTACTCAGGTCCTTTCTATTCCAAATCTATACATTATAGGTTTTCTGCATTGAACATTCCACATGCTGCCTGTCCCACTTCAAGTCAGTATATAAAATCATACGTTTCAACCTAACAGAGGACCTTAGAGGACTTCTGGTATAATTTCATTTTGTAGATGCATGAACTAAGATGCTGAAATATTAAATGACTTGGCAAAAATTCATAGCAGACAGAGGATTTGACCCAGATTCTTTGATGCCAAATACAGTACTGTTGCTACTGTGTGATGTTGCTTCTATTCTTCTTATGAGTTTAATCTCTATGCCTATAAGAAACATCCAGGATCCTAATAGCAAGTTTATATCACAAGTGTGAAGTGAATTTAATTCAATTCTACACTTTTTAAAATACTTGCTTGGTGCATGGAATTGTGCAGGTCTATATGTCAATGTTGGAATAAAATCTTTCCCATTTTGCTAATCTAAAAAGATATCAACTCTCTATTTGGGGAGTTTACAAGAATGGGAAAGAATATATCTCACCAAAAGTAGAATTGATTTGAACCTCCTGGATTGGGGCGGTGGGGGTGGTTCAAACCAAACTTGAATACTTGATAGTGTTTTACTTTTGGCAACAATACAATTTCCTTTTTATAGGGAAAGAGCTTGATAGATGAGAAATTTCTTGGACTGAATTTCTAACCAAATGTTTCTGAAAATATCAATGAGCCAAGTGTGAATAATAAGAAACATAAAACAAAATATTACCTTTGAGTTCACTCAGCTTCAAACATTGAAGGAGAAATGTGTTGTCAAAACACTTAAGTGATTTTGCTGATCTTAAAATATTTGGCAAATAGTCTTTCAAACATTCTCTGAATCCTGAAAATGCTATAACCCTTGATCCATTTTCCCCATTTAGAATGATTGAATTCAAGCAGATTACATTTATAATGTCTTTGCATATATGCTTGCTGAGAATTCAAAAGTAAACAATCATTAAGAGTTGATTGTAAAATATGTTGAGTATTTACAACCTAATTGCTACTAAAGAGAATATGAACTGGTAAGATTTCTGCCTTTTAGTGCTTTATAAAGCAGCTAGATGTACATTGAGCCCTTCTTCAAATTCAGAAGAGCTAAATTCAAAACCTGACTCAGACACTTATTAGCTATGTCAAAGCTTCTTAACCTCTGTGTTATAACCCTATATGGGGTCATGTGGTAGTTGTTAAATTATGATTTCTTATCAGTAAATATTTGTGTAACTATTCATATACCTATATACTCTGGGGTCACATGAAAATTTCTTGAGTTAAAAAGGATCACAAGTGGAAAAAAGCTTAAGAAGCTCTGATCTATATGACCCAGCTTGATCCCTGAGTTGCTTAATCTCTTCCAGACTCCGTTTTTTTCAAATATAAAATGGGAGATATAATAGTATTTATCTCTCAGAGTTGTAAAGTGTCTTTGTCTCTGTCTCTATGTCTTTGTCTCTGTGTCTCTGTGTCTGTCTCTATATACATATGTATATATGTATATACATATATACAAATATATGTCCTTGTGAACTATAAATGCTATATAAACACTGGCTATAACTATTATCATCATGATCATTAGTATTGTCCCTGTTATTATTATTTTCCATGGATTTTCCAAGGATAACTCAATGTATGTGATCACATTGAAAATGCTCTACTTTGAAAAGTAAATACATTAAGAGACTGCCAGGGTAAGATGGTAGTTATTGGAAATGTTTGTTATGCATCAAGGCAATTTGGCAGATTTCTTCCCTACAGTTCCAAGAAAAATAGGTGATCCCTTAACTAAGTGGGGCCCAAACCACAAAAAAAAAAATTGTAGGTCAGTGCATGAAAGAAAAGTGTCTCATATGCGGCTTCTTTCAAAAAGGCTCCCTACTAGAAATAGAAGTCATGTGTGGGACAGGAAGATCTGCCTTTTATTTCAGCACTCCTTAATAAAAGATTAGCTTTGGGAGACCAGAAGTTCTTCCCATTCAGGCATTAGGAGTATAAACTCATTAGGAACCACAGCTCTTGGTGAGCCAAGGCTGCTCTGAACAGCAGCTCCGTGTTGTTAAACCCTTGGCGGAGTTGTCAGCCCTTACAAGTGAGGCCAGGATGGCAGAGTGCTTAGCGGTCTTGCTCACTTTGATCCTGGTGGGAGTCAACAGTGACTGGCTAAAAGAGTAACTGTACATCTAGATGAAAGACAAGGAAGTGAAAAATAGATGAGAAAAAACTCTTAGACAATAAACACTATGACTTCACATCATGACCTCTTGGGTGCCCTAGTCATTAATCTTACAAATATTTCAATTCCAAATCCACTGATATTTTGTCTACTCCGATGGTCAGTATAAACATGACATAATTTAGAGGGATGATCTTGAGGTTACAGGGCAATTGTCAAAAGATGTGAAGAGCCAGAATAGCCAAGATTTTACCCCTCTTTATTCCTTAAAGTGGGAGGATATAAGAAGAAATGCCATATAAAATATTAAAGTATAAGATTTCAAAGCTAGATCCTGGATTTATTTGAATTCCTGATTAATGATTAATTATAATGTTCATATTTCTTTTCCACTATAGCATGAACAAAGAAAAATTAATGCCCTGATGCCCTAGACCATAAGGACTTTTTCTTAAACTTGTTATTTCGAGTTTTAAGCCAAGTTACATTAGAGTAAAGCTTTATACAAGTCTATATACAAATCAAAGAGAAACCAAATAAGCTAATTAAGAGAGTTAATAACATCACCAGTGCTCTGATTTGCTGATGTAAGACAAAAAGATCTGGGTATTAAATCTAGTATCCTGGGTCAACCCATTTGTGGCTTAGTAGAAAAGAATATCTCATGGATGACTCATCGGATCATTGATATAGGGCAGTATATTGTGGAGGTCATTTAGTTCATTCTCTCCAGATTTGAGGGATTGCATGCTACTCAGTTAAAAAAAATTACTATCCTCTAAATGTGTATATTATTTAAAAATCATATATCTGTGTGCTATTATACTAATAATTATGTACATTATAAAATTGAAATTGCACATATAAATTTGAAAAATGAGATAATTATGAAATGATATTTACTCAGAGAGTCAAGGGGGAGCTGTTAGAGTTTTTGAGTGTGGAAGTAAAATGGTTAGAACTGCATTGTCAGAAAATTATGTTTGTAGCTGTGTGTCAAATGGATTAGAGATGGGTAGAGATGTGAGGGGAAAAAAAAAACAGTTATTAAGTTATTGCAGTACTCTAGGAAAATGAAGATGAGAGCCTGAATTTGGTTAGAAACTGAGGAAATAGAAGAGGAATGTTTGCAAGAGAATGTGAGAGTTAGTCAATAATTGGCAAATTTTATTTTTTCTATGTGGGATAATGGAGAATAACAGATTATGAATGTGGATTACTGTAAGTAAAGTTTCCTTGACAGAAATAGGGAAGTTGGAAGAGGGATAGGTTTAGAAATGAGAATTAATGTAATATAATCTGAGTTATATAGATCACAACCAGCATTACTTATCCTGTGAGACTCAATCTATCTCACCCCAAATGAAGAAGGCAGTGGATCTCTTAATGATATATATATATATATATATGTGTGTGTGTGTGTGTGTGTGTGTGTGTGTGTGTGCATATATATATATATATATATATATATATTTTTTTTTTATTTTGAGGCATTGAGGTTAAATGGCTTGCCTAGATTTATAAAGCTAGTGTTTGATGCTGAATTTGAAGTTAGGTCCTCCTGACTCCAGGGCTGGTGCTCTATTCACTGTGCCACTTAGCTGCCCAATAGTCTAACCCACTCAATTGTGTGCAGATAAGAAAAACAGAAGGATTTAATGACTTACTCAAGCCACCATAATTAATAAGCAGAGATGAGATTTGAACCCTGTTCCTCTGAATCTAAATTCTCTACATTTTCCAAAGTATCATACTGTTTCTCCTTGAAATAGAAAATATTCTGTTTCTTTTCCACTCATATTCTATTACTAATGGGAAATATTTAATTTTTAAGTGTACAGGCATAATGCATGAGAAATTTGTTTTAATAAAATTTATTCAAACAATATTCATTCAGAGGAGTGCAAAATTGAAATAACTAAAACAAAAACATATTAATTATTCTAAATATTTTTTCCTTCTGGATGTTCTAGGAATTTTAATGAATTAACTTTATATATATATATATATATATATAATATACATATATATTATATATATACATGTACACATATATATATATGAGAAAAAATAACAATATTGATAAACATATTGAAAATATCTAATAGCATAGGCAATGCACTTTTAGCATTACTGCAAAAGAGTGGCCAGAGATGTTTTCTCTCTCTTATTTCAGGCAAAACTTATTCTTTATAATTTTTCACTACTCATTCATTGTCAATTATTTTATGGTTGTTCCTTTCATGTATATAGTTGTATTCATTCTGTGTATTGTTCTTCTGGATCTGAATACTTTATTGTGAAACAATTCACATAGATCTTCCTATGACTTTCTGTATTCATTACTTCATATAACACAAAATTCATTTTGTTTAGCCATTCCCAAATCTTTGTTCTTTGCTTCCATCACTCTCAATATTTTAATTTATATTAAGATTTTTTTTGGGGGGGGAGTGAGGCTTCATGATATCTTTGGTGTAGCTTCCTAAAAATGGAATGTCTGGATAAAAGGGTATAAACATTTTAGCCACTTTATTTGCATAATTTCACATTGCTTTCTAGAATGGTTACACTAATTCTTACTGCATCAACAATACATCACTGTATCTTTTCATAACTTCTTCAACATCAACTAATTTCATCTATTGTCATATTTGCCCATTTGCTGGATATGAGGTGAAACGTGAGGTCTTTTTTTGATTCTCTATTTCCCTTATTAATGATTTGGAACATTCTTTCAAATAATTGTTTGTTGTTTGAAATTCTTTTGATTTTCTTAGGGGGATACTATTTGAAAATTCATTCAAATCTTTTTTTTATGAGGAATGAAGTTTTGCTGGGTTCTCCAAATGCTGCTTTATTCAATTTATGTGGAGGAGGGACAATAACTATTAACAACATCATCTTATTTTATCTTATATAATAAATACCAGTGTGGCACAACAATGAAACAAAGATTCCTCTTCTGGTTGTAACCTAGTGTTGGCTTGTACAGTGATTCACTGTAAATGAAAATTCAGTGAAGTAGGATTTTAGGAATAAAGGGAGGTTTAAAACCTCCAGATAGCTTAGAACTCATCCAATTGAAATCCTTGACTTAAATAGATAACAAAACAGACTCCTATATCACAGTGGCAGTTAATGAGAGAGTTGAGTGTCTTATAAACCATTATCTAACAAATGTTTAAATTTAGGCTGAAAGAGAGAGGTATCATAGTTGATTCTTAGACTTCTTACTTGCAAAACTGGATAAACAATTGTGGTTTCACAGAAGTAAGGAAGCAATGGTTGTAATGAAAATGTCGAGATGGGTTTGGGCTGTGCTAAGTTTGAGATGCATTTGTGTCAACCTAAGCAAGAGAGCCATGGAACAAGAATTAGGCATGTGTAAACCATATATAGATTTCAGAGTCTTCAGTCTAGACAAGCTAATTGGAAGTTGTAAATGTGGATGAGATCATCAAGGAAAACATTGTAGAGAGAGAAGAGAAAAAGGGAAAAAAACAGAGCCTAGGTACAGCCTAGGTATATTTGAATGTTGCTTATAGAGATACAAAGACTTTATCAGATAAAAATCATCTAAACAATGAAACTCATTTTTAAAGGTAAAAATTTAATTGAATATAACCAATATTCAGCTAGATATCACACAGACAGAATATAGAACCTAGAGTCAGGAAGACACATCTTCTTGACTTCAAATCTGACCTTAGACATCTACTAGCTGGTGAACCTGGATAAGTCACTTAGGTTGGTTTGCCTTAGTTTCCTTCTCTGTAAAATGAGCTGGAGAAAGAAATGGCAAACCATTTCAGTATTTTTGCTAAGAAATTGGGTCATGGAGAATAGGATGTGAATGAAATAACTGAACAACCACAATGAGCAAATATAAATAAAGTTCTTTAGAACAGGACTATTTGCATTTTTATCACAATATCCTCAGTGCCCAGCATAGGGCATATAGCTTTTAATAAGTGTTTGTTAAATTGAATTGAACTGGGCGTTGATAATGACACAATTTAAAATGTAACACTATATTTAAAGGATTTATGATTGGAGTTTGAGTGCTTCCTTCAATTGTGTGGATCACACTATCTGTTCACATCATAGCAAATAGTATTTAGAAACTCTTATCACCAAAAATCATTATTTTGATAATGAACAACTTTGAATTTGTGAAGGCTGATCTTTAGCTGACATTTACTAAAAGCTATATGCTAGACACTTTATGTCATTGTGTTAGGCACTGAGGATTTAATGACAAAAGTAGAAATAGTCACAGACCTAGAACTTGTCAGTGGGAAACAAAATTTGCAAATGGCACCCATTCATATGTTATTGCCATGCTATGGAGCTGGCACCTCTTCTTATTCTGGTGCACAACTTCTCCCTGGGTAGTGGAGTATTCTGCAAAACTACTCCTGAATAGACTTCATCTTCAGTGTGTAGACTTCTCTGCCTATGTTGATCTTGGCTAGAAAATTGATTGTAACTCTTTTTTAAAGTTTCTCCATTGGGATTTCATCAGCTGCTGTTAATAGATTTGTTAATAGAAGAGTTTTGGCAGAAGTGGGAGGGGAAATCTGGCTTCTTGCTGCTCTATCATGGTAGCTCTAATTCCTCTTGTGTAGCTTTGATAATTACATAAAACACATTATTAAGTGATTTTTGACTTTATAGCTATACAATGGGATTTTTACAACATATTATCCTGTTCAAAATAAAAAAGAATGGTAGAAATTCATAATAATTGATCACATTGCTGTAAGACCACACTAGAATTAGGAAAAGTTAATACTGTCTTATATTGTAGGATAATATTGTAATTATCTCCTAGTTCCATCATAGTATTCAGGCAACCCTGAGCTTTAGAAAGCTATTCCAAGGGAAACAAGTTCTGGTAAGGCTCACCACATATGGGTATGAGCCTAGCCAAAGATTCTGTGTTACTTGAGAACTAACATTTTTAACTTCAAAGAAACTTCTAATAGGATCATAGAATTTATAGGGCCCAAGGATGATATATTTTAATTAGAATAATTCTTAAAGATCATGTAGTTCAACATTCTTCTTTTACAAATGAGGAAACATTCAGAGAAATAACAACTGATCATTGAGGTAGCATTTCTAGGATTAATTGATGGTGAAGCATTCATGAAGTACTTAATATATGACAGGCACTGTCCTGAGGATAAAAAAATTAAAATGAAATAGTCCTTGGCTCCAAGGAGTTTACATTCTTTGGGGGGGAATAATATATACTACTACCTCAGTCAGTATCTCTTTTCAAACTTCAGTGTAGATCCTGAAGCCAAGAAAGAGCCTTAGGAACAGCAATGCATGCCAAATCATAGTTCTGCTTCTATCCTTGGCCCTGAAGTGATCACTGAGGGGTACAGTTCCTGTAGAGAAGGGGTCCATCTTTTGTGATCAAAATCAAAATCAATTGCTAACCAACTATCACCAACTGCAGTTAATTCCAAGAATCTAGTACTAATTTCATCCTAGCCTTCTCAACCATTACCCTGGAAAGCAACTGGTGTGAAAATGTGAACTGACAATTACTTTCTGCAGGTGCTACCTTCTTAGTTATTAAAGTCCTAGGAAGGAAAGATCTTATCACTAAAGTCCTTGGTACTGTCAAATGGTTTGCATCAGAAATAAGTTATTCTATTAATTGAAATTATAAGACTAGAGGTATTACTATATGCTTTGCCCACTCTAGGGATCTTGTGAGCCACCTCTTACTTGCAGTTGAAACCTTGTGTATGTATTATATCTCCCAATAGAATATAAGCTCCTAAAAACAGGGACTATCTTATTTTTTTCAGGAATAGCATGTTTCAAAGCTTACCTACTAAGGCAAGAATGAGTTGTAGGCTTTATTGATAGATGGATTAGCCACATTACTATCCAAGATCCATGAAGTATTGAAATTTAGTTTCTTTTCCATTTCAAATCTTTCTCCAATCCATAGGTAATACAGCAGTGACCCAGGATCCCAAATGCTATGCCAGTTGGAAATAAGCTTTACAGTACCTCTCAAGCTGGAAAGGCCTAAAATATTGGTCTTACAGTGATTTATTATGCAAAGAATTCCTATAGTAAAGAGGGACCCATTACCATAACACTGGTCACCAAGTGATTCGTAGTCCAGCCCACAGTAACTCATTAAATCATCTATTAAGGCATAAAAAGTAATAATTTCAATCAATTGTGATTGTTGGTATAGTTGTATTAACTACTGACATAGCAATATATACTTTGATAATTTCAAATAATTCATTACCTGATATTCCCCCGATGACACAGATTGTAATCCATTCTCATTTCTCATCCTCTTTGCTATAGCTTTAGACTATGTCCTCCTATTTGTCTTCTAAATGACATTCACTGGACATATTGGGGTATTTCTTTAGATCTTCTCATATTATGTTGGTACTAGACAGAAAGTATGTAAGAAGGACCTTCATAACTTGAAATTTATTTCAAAACACCTTTATTGACATAGTTAATATGAGAGGCAGAACCAAGGTGGTAAAATAGCAAAAAAAAGTACAGCTGAGATCTATATCATCACATCCTAATTCTTCTAAAGAGATCCATCATAATTATTTTAGATATCTAATATTTGTATATTACTTACCACATCTCAAGCAAAGTGCCAAGTTCTCTATAATTTTTATCTCATTTCAACTTTACAACAACTCTGGAAGATAAATGCTATTATTATCACCATATTGCAGATTTTAAAAATTGAGGCAAATAGCTATTTGCCCAGTGTCACAAGCTAGTAAGCATCTGAGTCCATATTTGAACTCATATCTTCCTGCTTCCAAACCCAACACTATCTATTATGCCATCACAAAATAAGCCATACCAAATCCTTACCAGTAAATCTAAGGTGGAAAAAGCAGGATGAGTCATTTTTCTAGCCCAGGTAAACATAGGAAAACAGCCAAATAATACTGTGAACACTGGGAATATAATCTGATCTCCACATGGTCTTGCAGAATATTTTAGAACAAGAAGGAACTTGCAACAAGGCAAGAAGAGCTAGCACCCACACCACTCATAGAAGAGTCTAAAGTTAAGTTGTGCACTACCTAATTCTCCATCACATATCTAGAGCTGACTAAGATTTGTGACTAGAATAATATAAATGGGGCTAATTGTTCACTTGTTAGTGGCTCAGTACACTAAAATTTCAAATATGGCAAGTTCACAGATATGTTACTCAGATCTGAACACAGGTTAGGAATTTGTAGAACTCAGACTAGGGAAAAAGCAATACACCATTTCTGGACACTGAAACTTACAGGTTCCTAATCTTGGATGTCCTCAAGATCCTGGAATCAAATAGTTTTCTATACTGACAAGAAAGCAAATAGAACCAACTACAACATTCCCCCCAGAAATATGAATTCTCGCCCCAAAATAAAGTGTGAAGATAAAAAGTAGACAGAAAGAATGAGCAAACAACGAAGAATCTCACTGTGGAAAGACATGTTCAAGATATAGATCCGAAAGAAAAAGAATG
The DNA here is from genome assembly GCA_023553655.1 of Myrmecobius fasciatus. Classification (NCBI taxonomy): domain Eukaryota; kingdom Metazoa; phylum Chordata; class Mammalia; order Dasyuromorphia; family Myrmecobiidae; genus Myrmecobius; species Myrmecobius fasciatus. The sequence goes on along the minus strand of JAJPUD010000233.1, from coordinate 761,070 downwards.
ACTCCAAAGCATCTACAATCAAAGTCTCAAAGGAATACATATCTCGAGCACATATTCAATTGGAATTCCCAGAAGAGATGAAGCAAGAGTTTTAAAAAAGACTTTAAAATGCTTTATAAATAAAATCAGAATGACAGAGGGGAAAATTTTTAAAAAGAAATTTTAGCTACAGAAGAAAAAGATGGAAAAAACAATTGATAACTTGGCACAAAAGGTTGGAAACCTTATGCAAGCAATAAAATCTTTGAAAATTAAAACAAAACAAACCTAAGGTTATGATTTCATGAAACAAAAAGAAGTATTTGAATACTCAAAGGACTGAAAAAAATATAAAAAATGCAACATCTTTCATAGCAAAAATAACTAACCTGGAAAATAGATTGAAAAATGATCATCTAAGATTCATTGGGTTACGAAAACTAGGATTTTTTTTAAAGAGAACCTAGATACCACATTACAAGAAATCATAGAACATAATAGTTCAGATCTCTTAAATCAGATGGCAAAGTAGAATCAGAAGTAATCTACCAACCACCTCCTCAAAGAAACCCCAAAACAAAAATTCCCAGGAACGTTATATAATCTACATGACAAGAAAACAATGTTTCAGGAATCTGGAAAGAAAGTCCTGAGGAGCCACAGTTAGTATCACACAAGATTTAGCAACCAAAGAAGAACAATTTGCCCAGGAAAATTCAGTATAATATTAAAGGGGAACAAATAGATCATAAATGAAATAGATAAGCTTTAGGCATTTTTAATGAAAAGATTAGAGGAATTTAAAAATGAAAACTTTCATATACAAATACAGGAGTCAAGAGAAACATAACATGGCAAACATAGATAATTATGAAGTGATGAGAATACTACCATGATCTGGGATTATAGAGGAAGTCTAATTAGACAGAGGGTCTGGAAGGGGTAATATTAGGCAAGAGTAATATACTGTGGAGTGGGGCAGAGAAGAAGATCATTGGGGAAAATTATGTCCCATATTTTGGATACACAAGAATACATCTATATAAACAAGAAGGGAAAAGGTCAGGAGCAATGGGCAATACTGAACTTAACTCTCATCTGAACAGAGAAAATACAAAAAGTATAATAATACAATTCACTCAGCAGGGAAACAGGAAGGTAAAACCATAAGGGGGAATTAGAGGCAGGTAGAATAAGGCAGGGATTAGCCCTAAACAAAACACACTCTGACTAAGAATATATAAAATATTTTGTGTATTTCTTTTTTTGTGTGCTGGAAAGTCATTGGAAATTGAGAAGGATATTAGTCAACTGAAGAATGACTAAATATTGCTTTATGAAATCAGGAAGGATCTGTTCCAAAGAAAAATGCAAACATTTGATTGAGCTGATACAGAGTGAAGGTAGCAAAACCAGGAGAACAATTAATACAATAACAAGAACATTGTAAAGGCAGGCCTTTTGAAAAACTTGAGAACTCTGATTAACTCAAAGGCTAGTCATAGCTACAGAGAACTCATACTGAAACATACTACCCACCTTATGATAGAAAGGTTAAAGACTCAGAGCATGGAATGACTTTTTAAAAAAAATAACATTGCCAATATCAATTCTTTTTTACTTGACCCATATGTTGTCATAGAAATTTAGTTTCTTTTTTATTCCCAGATGGAGAAGAAAGGAGTGAAAAAGCAAGGATTTTTTTTCAATTTAAAAAATACAATTTAATTCTTAAAAAGTTTTTGTGCCTTCCCCAAATTACTCCTTTCCTTGTTGTAAAATGTTGGCAAAATTCCTGGAGCTCCCTGGAAAAGAGTTGTGTATATGTGGCCTATACAATCTTATTTAGTGGTATTATTTACAAGATAAACTTCAAATCTCTTACTATTGCAGTTCTAGAATGCATTCCCAAATATCTGAGAACTACATTCCTATCCTCAATAATTCCTAAAGGAAAAAATGTAGCTACTTTTCAGAAAATACTTCTACTTCAAAGAATTTATTAGTAAATAGGTAAAAGGGGGCTGGAAATAAATAATTCATTGCAACTATAAGTATCCTAATGTACCAAACCTTTTTACCTATACTTCAACATTATAAGTATAAAATAAGTCCTATACACAAAGATCTCTTTTGGAGGAGAGTTCAAGACTAGGTTTCTATCTACAATTATTTTTTTCTCTATTTTTGCATGAGCAATATGTAATACATGAAGATGTGTATGTAATATGCAAGATCTCAATGATAAATAAAAAGAGGACTAATTCTTTGATGTGGTAAAATGAACTATGACCATTGTTTCCAGTTTTTTAAGATGATTCAGCATTACTCTTTTACTTGAGGTTACAAGGGAATGATATGTTTTACCTTTAGAAAAATAAAAAGTAAAATCTTGTATTTGGATTACCTCCTTAAGAGTAGAGAAAAAAATTATTGGACTGTCAATTATTTTTAGTCATCACTAAAGAATGTTTGGGGTTTTATTTGGGATGTTTTGGTGCCTTATTCTGAATACCTCCTACTTCAAAGGTTCTTATTTTTTTGTGTTATTAATTTCATTGACAATCTAGTCAAGCTGTGGTCCCCATCTCAGAAAAATGATTTTAAATGCAATAAATAGAATGTATAAGATCCCAAAGGAAAGCAATTATATTGAAATATAGTTTCATATTATACATACAGTTCATATATATATGTATTATATATATGCATATATGTGTGTATCTTTTTGAAGTTAAAAGGCTCAGTTAAGAATTCCTCTTGCAGTGAATGAAAGTAAAATCTTCATTTCCTATTCAGACAACTTATCTTGGTCTATATTTTCAGGTTATTTTAGTGGAGTATACAAACTCAGGGAAATCCCACCAAATTGGATAGGTTTTGATGATGATCAGAAATTTGTTTAGGACTAGTTTAGGGAGTATCAGAGAAGTGCACAACTAATTTGGCCTAAATGGGATTTTTGTTTGTGATTTTGTTTTTGCCACAGCAATTCATAAAGATGATAAAGTAAAAGATAAAGAGTCATAATTTATCAGTGCTAATAGTACACACAAGGACAAAATCACAGCCCCACAAAGTATGAAGGTAAGCAGTCTGAAATAATAAGTCCTCATTCACTAGGGTGACTTCAATCACTGTTTCAGGACCCACTAGCTCTTCTTCCTAAGTGAGCTTATTCCCTTTATGGCAAAGCTGTTGTCAAGTTGTGAGCTATGGGAAGAAACCCATAGTTCTTAGTTCTACTTAGGCATGACTTGGTTTGAAGATTACTTTAGGCTCTGGTTTAAATTGTACTGGGATTTGTTTCCAGCCACAATCTCCAGAGACTCCACTCATTGACAGGTTGTTTAACGCACCCAATCAATCCTAAGGAGATAGCCTGAAATGCTGCCAAACTTAAAACTGACTTTGAAAAAGACTGTCGGAGCCAAGAAAATAAAACAGAGATGGATGAGGACACGAGAAAGGAGAAATCCAAGTTGAGGGTCTAGGGAACAATGCAAGAAAGCTATCAACATTTGAGTAGGCAGATGAGGGCAAGGAAGCTAATGAAAACATTAGGCACCTGGAAGGCACATAAGAATGTTACTGTGGCAGTATTTCAAGTAGGAACAAGTTGATAGTAAACTTTCCATGGGAAGGGAAGGGGAAAGAAGGGGAAATCAATTCATGTACTAGATTGTTTTCCAGTAGCTTAATACAAAATTAAAGGAATAGTCAATGGGATATGACTGGAAGTCAATAGAAGCTGACAGAAACTTTAATGCATAGCAAAGTATTTCAAAATACTGTATCATTTAATTAACTCTCTCTAAACTAAAAGTCTTTCTCCAGTGCTTCATCATGGCCCAGAAATAGTACTGAGCTCTGGAACGCTAAAGTAGAAGTACTGGTGGCCCATCAAAGAGCAACACAAGCAGCTCTAGACAAGGAACTTTAGACTTTATTTATTATTTTCTATTTTATTATATTATTATTTATTATTACTTTATTATGAAAAGGAAGAAACATTCAGAGATCAGAAAGTATACCATCCTATATTACAAATGAAATTAAGATGAGGAGTTTGCATGATTTGACCAGAATCATGCAGCTTGTTAGTTATGGAGTCAGGAACAGAAGCAATTGAGCATCATTTTTCTTGCTGCTTTCCAAATCTGAGTGATATATGATGTGATCTATTAACCAGATGCTAGAGTAGCAGTTTGGAAGGAGAAATAGAAAACAAGCTCCCAGTCTTGATTCTTAGTGACCAGCCTCCTTGTTAAGATTTCATTAATTTATGAGGTTGGGTCAGGTAACCATGTCTCTGAGTTGTATTTCCTTTATCTCTGAAGATGAATATCATAATATCTTTACTCTCAACCTTACAGCTTTTTTGAGTTAAGATAGTTGTAAAGTCCAAAAGAAATAATACAAAAGAGTGATTATCAAAGGCAATGAAGTAAAAGTCACTTAGAATCTTGTAGCAAAATTAATTTGTCAGAAATACTTGTCACCCATTCTCACAATGTATAGTGCAGAAAAACTGATCTTTTACTGATCCTCATATATGACACTTAATTTCTTATCTCCACACCCTTGGCCTTGGTTCTACCTCATGCCTAAATATTGTCCCATCTCACCTCCATATCTAAGAATCTCTTATTTTCTTCAAAAGTTTGCTCAGTAACACTTTCTCAAGTGTCTCATGTCTCATGTCTCTTCAAGCTTTTCCTAAGCACATCACCCTATGTTAATGTTTGACTCTTCTAGTTTTATCTGATTTTTTAATATGTCCTAATATACATTTATGTGTTGTCTCCAGACAGAATAAAAGATCCTAAAGGGTAGAGATTTTCATTTTTGTCTTTGTATCCCTAATATCTAATGTCTGGCATATAGTAGGTTCTTACTATATATTTTTTATTTATTAAGTATATGATGACAATAAACTGGGTAGCATCTATGAAATGCTTTGCAAATAGCAGATGTATAATTAGCACATGTTGAATATAAAAAGAATTTTTATTGTCATTAAATAGACACTGTAAAATAGCTTTTTATCTTGCAACAATTATCTTAATGATAGTTTTTAGCCTAAAATTAGTAAGAAAATTCTGATGTTATTTTTGCCATTTATAAAATGATACACTTTCTATATTTTATTTAAAAGAAAGTTCTATAGCAAAAAATGAAAATCTTATCAAAATGTAAAGCAATTCAACAAAAATGAAGATTTTTCTTGATCTCATATTTGTCTAACATTCAATAATTTGGTTTTTGTTTTTTAAGGATAAGATTTGGGTCTTATATAATTTATTTTATATTCCCCAAGAAGTAAGATAAGACAAATTCTCAAAAACTTAATGACTAATTCCATATTTTTATATAAAGATGGTATATGTTAATTTCACAAATTATTTCAACTAAAGTATGATAGAGACAATTTCAGGAAGAAGAATATACATTTGATAAATGAATATTGACTTCAATTGAAACAGGAATTAGAAAAATGAGAAGTGAATGTTAATGGCACCGCCAGATTCCCAAAGATATGTGGACACACATTTGGGTCTTCATGGATAGGCGGAAGAAGAACACATGTGGCAGAAGACAAGATATGTAAGAGGCATCAGTGATGGTGCTGGTTCCAGGGTAATAAGTAAGGTGAGGATAGAGACCAATCAAGAGAACAGCATCACTGGAGCAGCAAATTCATGTTGGGAAGTGTGGGGGGAAATGTTGAATAGGTAAAATTAATTGAGATTATGGAGAGCATTGAAAACTAAACAGAGATGTTCAAATATAATATATAAGTTAGCAAGGTAACCTCTCATGTTCTTGAGCAGGAGAACAATTTTAATAATCTGCTTTAGTTTATTCTAATATTGATATCCAGAATAGTTTGAAAGACAGGAAAATGAAAGACTAGAAAAACAATTACGGTACTCAAGATGTGAGATAATTAATAATAAGATTGAGTGGAAGCCATGAGAATGGGGAAAATAAATGAATATGAGAAAGACATAAAGGAGAATCTTAATAGGACTTAATGAACTTGAGAGTCAAAAAAAGAGGAAGAAATAAAAAAAAGACTCAAAATTTTTTAACCTAGTAAATAAAAAAATATATTTTCTATAAATGAAGAATGTAACAGGAAAAAAAAACTAAAAATTCAGTTTTGACACATTGAATGAAATCTATTTTTAACTTACATATAAAATTTTGCTTTTATCACCATTGTACTATATTTCTTCAGATTTGGTCCATTGCTATATCAATATATTTTGGAAACTTATTCCATATTCATTTGTGGCTATCTACATTTGTATGCACTAAACAATTTAGAGCGGTACTACTAAATAAAACTTTTTGTTTTGAAAAAAATGTAGGTGATTTGAGTGTGAGCTTCAAATGGGTCAATAGTTTGCAATGGATTCTAGAAAAATTAATATGCTTTTAGATTTCATTAAAAAGAACACTATGTCTAGAACAAGGAAGGCAAAGTATCCTTTGGGGCAGCTAGGTGGTTCAGTGGATAAAGCACCAGCCAGCCCTGAAGTCAGCAGGAACTGAATTCAAATCTGACCTCAGGCACTTAACACATCCGATCTGTGTGACCCTGGGCAAGTCACTTGACCCCAATTGCCTCAGCAAAAGTTCTATCCTTCCTTGATCAGCCAACATTTGGAACATTGAGTTTAATTCTGTAAGCCTTATTTTAGAATGAAGAATGTCAAAATGTAAGGGGAAAAAGTATTCCAGGAAAAGCAACTGGAATAATATATAGTGTTAACAAAATATATAGTGAAGATTGGTTGAAACAAATGATAATGTTTAACATGGACAAAATGACTCTTAAATGAATCTTACATTTGGATATTTAGTTTGTAAAAATGCCCAAAGTTTAGAGATGGTATATCTTGTATGAATTTATGTATACATGGAAGTTATCTATTCTTTCTTACATATCACATCTCTGAAAATATAATAATAATGAGACATATTAGTTATATAACCTCAGTCAAGTAACAGTTTCTTCTACTAAAGAAATCACAAAGTCAAATTTATTCCTATCTCTAATGAATTAAGAATCCTTTTTAATAGGTCCTTCCTTTGGCAATTATTTCAGTTTTCTCTGAACAATCTGCATGATAAGGTGAAAATAATCAAGAAAAGAATAACCATGAAGGGGTCTGAAGATGTGCTTTTTGGTAAGGAAGGTTATTTGTGATTTTAATAACTCTTCTACCACAAATTTAAAGGAAATCCATTTGATGAGAATGATTACAAACAATTAGATTCAACTTAACATATAGGAAGACTTCTCTTTCCGTAGAATCATTGCTTAAATTTATATATTATATAAGATAGATCTCTTTTCTCCACACCTGGTAAATCACTTTATGCTTAACAAGGTCTCTTGAATAGCTTCCAAGATTGGGAAAATGTCCAAGAAGACTAACATTTTGACTTTATATCCCCCTGACCAACCACATAAACTATAAAACTTCTTTTCATGTATAGAGATTGTACAACTGAAGCTGAGGGATTTTTGACAATTCCCTTTGCAGGTCATCTTTAGGCAATAAAAGAAAAAGTGATGACCTGTAATGTTTCCTGCTTTATTTATGCAGAATAATAAGGCCAAAAGAGAAACTAAAATATTTTATAAAACAGCTCTATTCATGGTTAGCAAACATGATTATATTTCATTCAAGAGCATTTGTATTGTATGTAGTAATTTATAAATATCTCATGTATAAAAATAAATATATGCATATAGGTTTTTATCTATATATGTATGTAATTACATATTTAGATATGTCCTTGTCTGATGAAGTCATAGGAATGTTCACAGCAGGGAATAACAATTTTCAAACCTACTGATAGATTTTCTCTTTATGTTTTGATATGTTTCTGCATGGAATAATCAAGCTTTTTAATCATGATTTCCTGTTTCCTAAATACAAGATTTGAACTCAAATCAAGAAATAGACTTCATTACTTGTACGATAGGCTTAGATTGTCTATAGCATCTTTATGTACTACATATGCAATAAAAAATTCTTTAAGCTATTATTTCTTTTCTCAGTTACTAAAATTCATGATCTCTGATAGAAAAGAGTCAGTATTCTCATACAAAATTTTTTGGAAATTTATTTTTATTATCTCTATCATTTGTCAACTAGGTATAGACCTATAACTATGTATAGTTACCAATCATTTATCATCCTAAAACAATGAACTGTGGTTAAATGCCAGTGAATTTTCCCAATAATTGAATTATTTTTATAAGTATTCTTTTTAGTCATCTAGTAACAGCCATTTTAAATATATCTACACATGGATTTTTTCCTAGAATGTATTGTATACAACTCCACCATTTCTTGAGGCAGACATGACATATCATTAGTATTGTACAATTGTCCAATTCATTTCAAGTCTACCATCATTTATTAAGTACCCTGTCTATGCAAGGCATTGATCTAGATGTCAAATATTTGAAGGTAATAATATACATGGACCCTACACTCAATAAGCATATATTCTAGTTAGGCTCTCTAAATTTGTTTTTGTTCCCAACATTATCAACTGTCATTTCTCCTTTCTATCATTACACTTTCTCTCTCATATCTACTCCAAATCACCAAACTATAGTTGACTGAATATTATAAGATATTATAGGATATTATAAGGATATTGAGGACTAGGATATTATAACCTTAAATTTGTTAGTAATTGCATGTCAAATAAGATTTAATAGTGTTTGAATCAAAATTTAGGATCTCTCCAATAGAGAAAAAGTACATAGTATTTATATTGTTAAGTAGAAACATTCTTATGTTCTCACGCATACAGAAACACATGCAAACTTTCTCTTTTCCCAGCCCAGTTTCTATCTGCCATGCCCCATCCATACACTTCAGTGTGTCCATGGAACTAACTCTCCTGCTCTCTTCCTACAAATATAGAATACTCATAGAGTAATTATATGAGAATAAGTGAAACTTTTGGCCAAATTGTTGGTGTACACCTTTTGTTTGCCAGTATAGCTAAGCTCCATAATATAAGGTATATAAGGTTGGGAGAAAAACAAAACAAAACAAAAAACCTTGTTGACAGGTACCTAGAGCTTTTGGCATTCTATTTTTAGATAATCTATGCTTTATAGCCATGTTGCAAAAAGAGTAGAGGAAGTCATATCATTGGATAAATTGAAGTATTACTAAATATTTAGAGGAATGTGGGTGGGATGTATATTCTATATATCTTAATTGGAGGATTAACTGATTGCTTAACTAAATGACAAGTTAAATTCTTGTCATAATCATAGAAACTCTAAGAATTGGAAAGAACATTAGGATTTATCTAATCCAATACATCTGTAAGGAAAAAAAAAAAAACACTTCTACAAAAATTCACAATAGCTCTTGAACCTATCTTCCTTTAAAACCTTCAATGAGGAAAAACTTATCACCTTTTAAGGAAGCCTTTTTGACTTTCAACAGATCTAATTGTTAGAAATTCCTTGCATCAATCTAAATCACTCAAGTTAGGGAGGCCAAGCAGAATAAATTAATTTTTCTTATATGACAGCCATGCAAATATTTGAAGATAACTACTATGTCCCTTGGAAACCTTCTTTTCTTCTGTCTAACCATTCCTATTTCCTTCCAACTATTCTTATAGGCCACAGTCTTCAGGCCCTACTATCTTTGCCATTACCCCTTTATGGATATGTTCCATCTTGTCAATGTCCTTCATAAAATGTGGTCCCAGAACTGAGCACAGCTCTTCAGGTATGAGCTTAATGGGGTCTGATGATCAAAGCACAAGATAGCTGCTTAAAGAAGGGAGGAAAGAGCTGCTGTATTTTTATGGTAACAAATGTCATTCAAGTTGTTATATAAAAATATGACCTAATTGGTGATGCTGAAGACAAATTTAGAAAATGAGACTGATGAAACTGTTCCATTTCAATTGTATACTGAAAAAAAAAATCCCCTTTAGTCTTATAATTTAAGTATGAGTAAAGTATTATTCAGAAATATTTTGATGTAAAAAAGAGGAAGTCTAAAAGTCACTATTAAAATGTTGCATGATATATATTGTTTTCCTGGCTTCATTTTACTTTCCTTTGGTTTATACAACTAATTACAGACTTGTATGAACAATATATGTAATGACAACAGTGTAAGTGAAAAGATCATTAAAGTGAAGCTAAAGTCTAAGTAATTATAATGACCAATGTTGGCTCCAAAGAAGAGGTTAGAAAACCCCGACCTCCTTTGTATACAGAGGTGGGACCCCAGGTATGGAATGTTGCATACACTGCCAGACAAGGTCATTGCACTCTTTGATTTTGCATCACTATTTTTCCTTGTTACAAAGGAGCACTCATAGCAGGAGCAGGGTAGCAGTAATTCTATCCAAAAATCACTGATATAAAAAATAAAAGACAATAAAATATTTTTATAGTACTGGTTTTATCTGCATTTTCCATGTGTAGTATTTATTCTATATCAATTCATTTGACATCTTTGTTCTTGTCTGTAAAATGGGAATAGTACTTATATTTCTTAACCATAAGAGATCTCATTTAAGAGAATCAAATGAAATTTTGAAGCTATATAGAATTATGTCACTATGAACTCATCTATTGATTAACTTATTATTAATAAAGAAAATGTATGTTTGAATTTTTAAATTTTTCAACATACATGTGAATTCTGATTTATCCCCAAGTTAGCTAAAATGTGAAATACTTAAAAGTTTGAAAAGTATAAAAATCTATCTATTGAGTTTCAAAAATTAGCTATCTAATCCATATTACATATAGTACCAAAATATATTGACCTAAAAACTAAATAAAGAAGGCAATGGATGAAAAGTACATTCTGAAAATGTATCATGATTCCTATATACCATTTTGTATTTTTTTTAAACTGACTGATGCTGTGGTTATTCAAAGTTTATATTTTTCCTACTATACACACTTAAAATAATTTGGAATGGAGATGTTGCTAGAAAGTTTGTTGCTTTTGTTGGTAGTGATTTTTTTAATGTTTGCTGTTCTTAATTTCTTAGTTACATGTAGAAGATGCATTACTTTTCATGTATTTTATTTTAAAAGATTTGCCCTTTGATGAAGTGATTCCCCTAGACCTATAGGGGAACTTGCTACCACTTTATAGTACAGAACAAGCCAAAAGTCTCCATTCTTAAAGCTTAACACAGCACAAAGACTTTGGGGATATCCTGAATATATATTATTGGGTGTTTACAATTCTTCAGTAACTTCTTCACATGATTAAAGATGGGCATTATTGTTTCATCTGATCTAGGAGTTTCTAATTGTTTTCCCTTGTGATTTTAGTCAGAAATGCAGAGTGATTCTTTCTAATGACTTTTGTGACATTTTTGGTGCCAGAAGAGCACAGATGAGGGAAGTAAGGTCCAGAGAAGACACATGTATAGATGTGAGAGCCAGGATTTAAGCCCAGATCCTTTGCCTTCCTAGATAGTACTTTTCCCTGTGGAACAGGATGTCTTTCATCAGTTGTGACCACCCTAATTCTCTCTGCTACCTCTTTTTTTTTTTAAATCTAACCTAACTTTATAGTCATAGAAGCAGTATAGTACAATGGGGAAAGATATGGCCTTGGAGTCAGAACTACAAAGGTTCAAATCTCATCACAAACCAAATCTCCACCATATATTGGTTAATAAGAATTGCTTAATTGAGAAATCCAGATAATCTCTCTCTCCCTCCAGCAAACTAGGAAGGAAAGAATGGAAGGATGGATGGATTGCTGTTCTGCTTTGGTAAAAGAAAACAGGAACTTCCTTTCTGGAAAGGTCCCTAAAACAAAATAAAATGACAAATCTAGGAAAAAATACATTATGCTACAAATTGTTTAGTAGGACAAATTTTTATATCTTTCCCCATTGCCAGAGGAGGGACTTTGTTTTTAATCTCTTTTTAAAATAAAAAACAATAGAAGAAACCTTTTATTCTATCTCAATGGCAAAAGAATGGCAATGATTTATTGGAAATCGGGTTTTATCTAATATTGTTGAATCAGTTTGTGGAGATAGATAGGGCTTCATAAAGTTTACCTCTGATTCCCCCTTTGAATTCCTTTGATCTTTCACCTAGCTTTCAGAAATAATGGATGGATATATCTTTTTTTATTCATTTTGGCACAAATACAATAAAAAATCCATTTCACAGAGGTTTATTTCTATTGTTCTTTTAAAGTAGGTGACAGAATTCAAAGTTTTGGTGAATTTTTACTTCTCTTTCTAGGTGAGATGTGAGCAGAGTTCATTATTATATATTTATCTCATCTTCATATGGACTCTTTCCCACCAGTAATGTCATTCTCTCTAGTTGGTGCTTTTGACTCTGTCCCTCAGAGTAAGAGTTTTCTTTTCAGCCTTGTTTAAAGAACAATGAGAATATGGGAGCCTTAGAATTGACAACTCTTTATACACCATGGCTCCTGGCTCCTTTGTTTAGGTGTTGGCCAATATTCCTTATTTATTTTCTACTTTTTGGAAGCTATAAAAATATGAATCAATAAAATAGATTATATTTGCTTGAAGTTCCCAATTTTATTTTTTTTATTTATTGATACTTTTTATTTGCAAAACATATGTATGGGTAATTCCTAAACATTAACCCTTACAAAGCTTTCTGTTACAAATTTTTCCCCCCTACTCCCCACCCCTCCCCTAGATGGAAGGATATCCACTACATGATAATTATGTTAGAATACTTAAGAAATCGAATATATGTATAATTATTGCATCATTTTTTTGTGCAGGAGAAATCATATCTACAAAAAAGAATAATCTTATAAAGGAAATACAATGCAAGCAAACCTCAATAGAGAACATGAAAATGTTATGTTGTGGTCCACATTTCACATCCCTCTCTCTGGGTGTATATGACTCTCTTCACCGAACAATTGGAACTGGTTTGAAGCATTACATTGTTGAAGAGTGTCATGTCCATTAGAACTGATCCTCATATAGTATTGTTGTTGCCGTGAATAATGATCTCCTGGTTCTGCTCACTTCACTGAGCATCAGTTCATGCAAGTCTCTCCAGGCCTCTCTGAAATCATCCTGCTGGTCGTTTCTTACAGAGCAATAATATTCCATAACATTCATATGCCATAATTTATTCAGCCACTCTCCAATTGATGGGGAAGTTCCCAATTTTATTAAGAAATTACTGAGTAGGGGCAACTAGGTGGTGCAGTGGATAGAGCACCAGGCCTGAAGTCAGGAAGACCTGAGTTCAAATATGGTGTCAGACACTTAACATCCCCTAGCTGTGTGACCCTGGGCAAGTCACTTAACCTCAATTGCCTAAGCAAAAAAAAATAAATAAATAAAATAAATTACTGAGTAGTAATAAAATTTTCTTTATCCTTCTCCCTGTGTAACTTGATAATCGTTATTTCTCCCTAAGCTGCATTTAACACAAGGATGTGTACAAATCAGTAATGCAGTGAATTCCAATGAGAAAAACCAGTTTCTTTTAAAAACTTATGGTGAAAACAAAGGCAAAAGAGACTTGCAAAGAGCAAAATCTGGGACATCAGATTCGTCCCTTCCCTGAAACAATAAGAAGATGAAAGGGTATAACAGAATAGGAATTAACAGTTCTTCCTGAATCACACCAACCCTTGTTTTTCTGGGCTCAAGTGTTCTCCATAGTTGATGATAGTTGATTCCCAGCACGCTTATTCTGGATCTCAACATTGCATGACATAGTTGTCCATTTAAGGAATTTTCATAGGATGAGGGAGAAACTAATCATAGAAAGTCTCAACCATTGAGTCATTGGGTCAGCTCAAAAAGTATCCACAGCAACTCCTTAGCAACTCCTGCTAATCAACAATATCATCTTGACTAAAATCAAAGAATCAAAAAGTAGTATAATTATGAGTATCCTATAATAAAATGTGAATCATAGGTCTTAATAAATGTGTATATTACCTATTTTCTATCTGTACTTGGATTTGGGGGAGTTTAAAGGTTCAAGAGTAGAATACTTTAGAACAGTAGGGTGAAATTCAAATAAAAATGTAGCATGTGTGGCCACTAGATTATATACAAAGATCCCTGCAGATTGATACTGCCTTTAAAAAATCACACATTAACATTATCTATGTTCAATTTTTTTTGTTTGTTTTTTTGTTCATGTTTCTCAATTATATTCTTAATCTAGTTCTGGTAAGGAATTACCAATTGCTTGATTTAGGTGATAAGAATTTAAAGGGAAAGAACAATCTTTTTAGCAGCAGTATTCCCACGTAGGAACCCTTCACTAATCACCTGGATAATTGGGGGAGTACTTTAAAAATAGTTTTTCAATGTTATGGGTGTTAATGATAATCCAAAAACCCTAGACATAAATAATTATAGAAATGACACTAGTCTTAGAATTGAACACTCAAGTTTGAGTCTCATTTTAGACACTTTCTGGTTTTATTTTAATTTTTAAACCTCAGTTTTCTCATACATAAAATGGTTCTCACAATGAGTTTACTTATTGAGAAGAAAATTTTCTAAACCTATGAACTAGTATTTATTTTTCAAAGTCTGATTTTTAGTCTATTTCTCAAAAATCTTACTCTAGGAAATTTTAAAATATTTATCATTTCAAATTGAGAACAGTAATAGTGTGTATATATTTTGTAAACTTTATGTGTACTCATATATATGACAAGATATATAGTTACAGATAAAATCTATGAAATAAAACTTTAGTAATTCATTTTTTGTCTTACAAAAGTATTTTCTTTCTCAAGTTGAGGTATTTTGTATTTAACTGAAAGATGAACAAAAGTATTTTTGAGTCTCAGAACTTTACATTTAAGAATATTTCATTAAAAATAAAAATAAAAAGCATTACACCAGTAGCTATCCTTGGCTGTCAAAGTCATTAAAATGCCTTTTGTGAGGATATCAGGTTAGATACCACTAAGCTACATCACCCATTTTATTCTTTGCAAGAAAAAAAGTGCAACTTTTCAGGAAATTGTTTCTAGCTGTTGAAAGCTGTCTAAAATAGCTATGCCTTCTTTTATTGAAATGTTGGTTTTTACATGTGTTACTAAATTTATTATCAAACTTCCTTTTTCTTCCAAATTTAAACTTGCTGTAGATAATACTCTTTGGAGAGCATGTCTAAAACAAAAAACAGCTGTTATGAGCCTCTATATAACATCTTCCCAGTACCTGCTGAGAATTTTACAACCCTGTTGCTAGCAGCTTATAATTTGTAAGTACAAAGAGTTTGAGAGCACTTTGACCTTCAATTTCCTGTTCATTTGCTATTTAATCCTAGTGCATTATGGCTAAGATCAATAGGGAAATGACAACTCAGAATTCTTAGGTGTGAAACACTAGTAATGATGTAACTTTTACTTTTTATCATCTGCTCAAATTTTCTATCATCACAATGCTTACATTTCATCAAAGGAATTTGTAAATGACAGAAATAAAATTATATTTGTAACTCTTCTGTTAAAAGTAATTATGTAAATCATTTTGCAGATTTCAATCATTTAAATTATTCATTTAACTGGATATTTTATTCTTTTGCAATAGACAGCTTCTTTGAATCTAAGTAGATACAAATTAACATAATGTATACCTAAGGTTTTTTGTTTTGTTTTGTTTTTTAAGAAATGCTGAAAAATGAATCTTTCAAAATCATCTGATCAGAGAGTAGACTGTGCTTTCTGTTACCTTGCAAGCATTCACAAATGATTACCAAATACATTGATTTGACTAATGAGATAGAAGATTATATACCACTGTCAGTTTCACAGCAGCAGTTAGGCTCACAAAACTGAAAATGTGGTATTTGAATAGTAAACATCTGGAATGGAGTATTGAAGTTTAACACACTTGCAGCAACCCATAACTCACAGTGAGCCCTTCATAAGTGTTCCTGGCACCCAATCCATTACCTCTGAGGAGTATAGGAAAAAATAAGAGGAGAAAATCAGTTAATAAATGCTGCTGGCCACTGGATAATATTGTGAGGGAGTAATTGGTCACCTTTTTTTTGTCTAACAGATTTCTGCTCCTTTATTAAATATTAGACCCCAGGGGCAGCTAGATGGTACAGTGGATAGAGCACCAGCCCTGAAGTCAGAAGGACCTGAGTTCAAATCTTGTCTCAGACACTTAAGACTTCCTGGCTGTGTGACCCTGGGCAAATCACTTAATGCCAATTGCCTCAGCAAAAAAAAAAATACACACACACACACATATATATATTAGACCCCATGGTAGTGTCATAAGAAGTCTTTGAGGAGAAGTTATTTGGGAAAATGTTGATTTTGTTTTATTTTTTAGGCTTTTCTAATATAGACTTATTTTCAAAGAGGAACAATTAAACAAAACAATTCTTTTGATTGGGTATAGGCTATAAGCTGAATATAGTTGCAGAAGGCTGTATTAATAGGGGAAACTAAATATGGAAAGATAGTCCAATTATAGCATACTCCATTTTGCTGGCCATGTAGGAATGTTCAGGAATGTTAAATTCCTGAATCTCTTCTGAAAATAGTGTTTATAAACCTTGGCTGAGGGTTGAGGGGAGAAGGAAGGAGAAAAGCTGCTCTGACCTTCAGATAACAGAACTGACATAATGCTGGAAAAGTTTTATGTAAAATGACCTTGTACAGAGGCATAACTTCCCAAAACTCAATTCCTTAGACACTGGATATTGGAGTTGGGAGAGGGAGGTTCTTCTTTTCCATGTTGTTGTTGCCTAAGGGAAAAAGGTATTTTTAAATGCATACATATAAATGTACAGACGCACATATAAATGCATACATCTATAAATACATGCATATGTATGTATGTCTACACATATACATATACACACATACATGCATTTTTGTTTGTTTGGAGCTATAATTTTACTCTCTACTAATGTACATTGCTAATTGTTCTGTGAAATAATCTTAGTCTTAAAACCTGTGAAGAAATTAAGTGACTTTCCCAGAGGTCACATAGTCAAAGACAAAACTTAAATCTTGATCTTCCTGATTCCAATGCTGTCTCTGTATCCACACTTTTTTTCATGTGTATATGTGTGTAACTCTATAATAATATAGAGATATATCACATATACTTATATGTCTATATATAAACACATATACATATATAGACATATTTGTACACATTTTAAAAAATTCCTTTATTTCTGAGGAAACAGTGAAAGAAACAGCTTCAGTTTTCAGGGAATCCAGGCAAATATGTATTTTTTTCATATATAAATCATATAACTATATATGTGTGCATAAATGTACGTATAACTAAAGGTATTTTATGAACACATAAATATATACATATATATATATATATAAATATGTTTACATGCACATATATACATATATATTGGAATGCCTATATTAAATTGTCTTATATTTTTATATCACATATATATGTGCATGTATATAGGTACATATACTTATATTAAACCAACATTTTTATATATATATATATATATATATAAATAAAACAACCTACATACCTAATTGTGCCTATGTATACATATATGAATGTACATATAAACATGAGTGTATATTTGCAAGTGTATACTGCATGTGTGTATGCGAATGTGCATTATATATGTGTATTACACACATATAAATGTTCATATTTGTCTGATGTTTGAACAAAATTTCCTTTGTCCTTTTTCCTATGGATACCTGTTTGACAATCATGTTGATTATTCTACTTCATAGGCTTTTTACATTAACAAAGATATTCATTAGCAGACGAAGTATGCACCCACAATGATAAAATCACAGACCACTAAAAGTATTCTGAATAATCCCTTAGATATAGCAAATAGTACCCTTTTTTCATGTTATGAGTCTTGTACCTCTACTGGAAAATGCTTATTAATTCATTTAAATAATTTCTTGATAGATCATTATGAGGTAGTTGCTTCAAAAAAAGAAAATTTTTAGTATATTTTCGCTCCTTGTATGATGGCAGAATGATTATAGAATTTGAATGAAAGTCCTGGAAGTGGATAAGATATCATGTTTATATTCCCTTTGGGATGTTCACATCTGCATGAGAACTTATGTAGTCATGCATATAACCAAGGCTAGGATTTATGAATGGTCAGATTTGGTGTCCATAGTAACAGAGGTTTAAAATAGCCCCTTGGAATGGTGCATTCATATAACATAAGTAATGTATAACACAAACTTTTGGTTAAAAAGCAGATTTCTGGTTTTTGTTATTGATATAGTAAAATATGCAGAGATAATGAAATTCTCTCTCAATCAATATGGCTTTGTAAAAAAAAAAAAAAAAGAGAGAGAGAGATTTGAGACATGAACCCAAGGGGTATCCCTGCTACCTAATAAGCCATGTGACCTTAAAATAATCATTAACCTTCTCAGAGCCTCAATTTTCCTCTTCTGTAACATGAAAGCTTTGGACTAAGTGACTTCTAAGATCTTCTCCCACTTAGTCTATGATTCTATGTTTCAGTGTAGAATTGACTGAATTGAATTGTTTGACAATTTTCAAAGAAATCTGTCATTCAACTTTTAAAGAATCTAATAGTATTTTCTGCATTAAATACTGGCTCAAGCACTGCTATAGGATATTCACTTTTTATAAATATGTATAAATTGGCAAAATGTATTTCCAACATACTCCTAAATTTAAGAAAAAGAAAATATTAATTTTATGATCATTATAATCATAATACATATTATAACAGTATCATATAATATGATAAATTGTAGATCAAAAAATGCCACCACATCTAGAAGTAAGGCATTAAATTTTTTTATCCACCTACTATAGTGCAGGTACTATGCTAAGTATTAACAATATACACAAAAAAACCTCTCTATACACACACACATACACACACATACACGTACATACACCATTATACAAAAGTGTGTAGAACAAATCTGACATATCAAAGTTAGACCCTGGTGTTATTCTTATTCTCTTATATCAGTGTTTTACAATTATAGATTTATTTCTTTGCGTGGATTAATTAACTATAATGTAAATTATATTATGGTGGAAGACTAATATTACCTCCAAGTTTGGTTTAATATAGAATTAATAGGGAACAATTAAATAATATTTCATGTTATTCTGTTTGCTTAGGTATAGAAACTAGACTTTGATAACATTGATATCAGTGAGAAATCCTAGCAGAGGAAATCCCCTTTACCAATGCAGATTGGCACCTTCTGTCCAACTTCAGAGTTTTCATGAGTTGCCCAGCACACTGAGAGGCTGAAGGATTTGCTCAATGTTATATAGGCAAGGTTTATTAGAGGTGAGACTTGAATCCAGTTATTCTGTCTCTGAGGTCAGTTCTCTATCCACTATCCCAGGGCTTCTTAATCTTGTTCCACTGGCAATTCATTTTCACCTGAAAAATTTAAATGTGACCCCAAATATATAGAGATTTATAGATATAAAACAGGTTTACAAATCAAACATTGAGTGATAATAAATCATAATTTGTAACCATAAGAAACTTTGCTGACTATATCATGTTACTTCTCAATTTAAATGTATACATGTAAAATAATGTGCTTATTTAAATACTTAAATTGATACATTTAAAATAATTTTAATTAATCAAAATAAGTCAGTGAAAAATGTATTTTTAGTGGCAAAAGCTAAATAGAAAAAACAACTGATTCTTGAGTTAAGTGAAAACTTAACTCATTAACATGAGAGAATATTCTCAAGTAACCATTCACAAGAGAATTTTTTTGCCATCAAACTGTACACTACAAAATGTACTGCATATATGCTAAAAAAAACACACAAAGGGCTTAAAAGGATGATTTGTATTTATAGGTGATAGCACCCTTGAGACTCATTGCTCGTAATGAAAAACTTTTGTATTTTATAATCATACTACCAGCACCCATCCAACGGAAGTTTCTAAGCTTGACTGTTTTCCTTATTCAAAGAGTGAATATGCTGATAACATAACTGGATCTTGATAGGATATATATTGGTTTTCTCTAGCTTCTTTCATCATTAGTTCTCAAAGCACTGACTTTTTCATCTTTTCTCTGTGCACACTTTCCTGGGTTCTTTCACCTGCCACTGTTGCACTATTAACTTTTATATTCTTCCTTTAAGAATTCTCTTTACCAATGAAATCACAGGTCTAATTTGAATGCCTAATATTTTATTTGCAATGGCATAAACATTTTTATATCAATAGAAAGTGATATCAATATTAATAATTATATTTTAGCTAAATCAATGTGATTAGCTCCATTTTTTAAATCTGTGTTTTAACACTTTGCAGTACAGTGATTCAAAGGCATAGTGATAAACTCAGTCTATTTCAATACTTTAGTTTAATGGTTACCATAATTGAAAAGACACCTTATCAACAATGTAGATAGATCTTAATGGATATTGTATGCTATTGGCTGCATATACTAAGTCATGATGCTCCTTTATCATTCACATCTATCAATTATGCAAAAGTAATTGTTGAAATTTGACTAGCAAATATCTTCCCCAATGTCAATCATTTGATCCTATAAACTAATTGAAAGTTATTTTTAAATATGTTTTAATATAAGTTCCAAATCCTTTGACACTATCCATCTAAAAGATGTTCAAGCAGATTGCAAATTCTGTTTTCAAATTTTCATTAACCTAGAGAAGAATAATATTCAGAATAAAAAGTTGTCAACAGAGTCAAATACCACAGAGAAGTGAAGAAGAATAAAGCTTGAGGAAAAGTAATGAATCTTAGCAATAAGAGATTAGTA
Source organism: Myrmecobius fasciatus (assembly GCA_023553655.1). Taxonomy (NCBI): domain Eukaryota; kingdom Metazoa; phylum Chordata; class Mammalia; order Dasyuromorphia; family Myrmecobiidae; genus Myrmecobius; species Myrmecobius fasciatus. The sequence goes on along the minus strand of JAJPUD010000233.1, from coordinate 740,269 downwards.
AATTTAAGAAATGAAGGATAAGGAAGTCGAGAACCTGAGAAATTGGAAGGGTGCTGATTACTTTAGCAGAAATTAAATATAAAAAGGTAGAGAAGTTGGCAAGGTTTTTACCAGCTAAACAATCTGGCAGGGAAGAAGAATAAGTATAAGTGAATTTTGTCCCCAAAGGCATCTGCCATATTATGTGCTTTGATTGATCCTGAACATGTTATAACTACTCTAAAGACATAATGGTCCACTGAAAGGGACAAACTGGAGGCTTGTACAAGCAAGGGAGGTCAGATGTAGAAGGGGGTAAGTATTATTTCTCAATAAGGTGATTATATAGTTGCATTGGAAACAAACCCTGAAATTGGTTCCTGGGAAGAGGGATCTAGGATAGCACCAATATGCCCATACTCTGGTTATCCATTAGGATTATGCCACCAGCCACTGGTTGGACCCCAGGCAGGGCTTTATTTGAGAGACTATTGCTAAAGGGCAAAAGTTATTAACCTTTTTGTCATGGTTATTCCCTATGGAAATCTGGTGAAACCTAATGTCCAAAAATATTTTTCTAAATGCATAAAATAAAATACACAGAATTATAAAGACAGACAAATATATTGAAATAGGATTATCAAAATATTTTTAAAGTATGATATCAAGGTCCCCAGGTTAAGAGTTTGCTAGAGGAAGTACATGGAACTAGAAATAGCATTACTTTTAAAAATCAGAAAACCAGAATTATAGTTAAGACTTTGCTTATTTGAATTTAGGCAAGTCTATTAATTCTGAGCTTTAATTCCTTATTTGTAAAATAAGACTAATGGATAGACTAGAACAAAAAAGACCAATAGTAAAAGTAGGAAAGAAAAAAATATCAAGAACTACATAGAGAAAGAAATAGCAAGATTGTAATAAGCAGAAAATAATGTATGCTAGTATTCCTGATCTTCTCATGAATAAAGTAAGCCAACTAATATCCCTTTGTTTTGGAAGTATCAGCTACAAATATGATATAGATCAAGATTTTGAGTTGTGAAGACCTGGGCTTAAATTTTTACCTCTTAAATTTATGTGTTCCAATGGGCAATTTTGAGCTCTTTGAGCCTCAGGTTGGGGTTCTAGATTTGTTTCTCAAGGACCATGCTTTCAACTCAAATCAATCTGGCTTACATTGATTGATCAATAAATGATCTCAAGACAAAGCCAAATAGCCTCAGAGTGAAGGTAAATAAAAATTGCTTCTTTTTTGGCCAGAAAACCAAAGATATTCCTCCCCCAAATAGATTTTTCTTTTTTTTTTATAAAGCTTTTTATTTGCAAAACATATGAGTGACTTTTAAACATTGACCTTTGAAAGTCACAAAAAAAAAAAACTTTTTTTTTCCCAAGCTTTTCCTTTCCCTCCCCCCGCCCCCCACCTCTAGATGAAAGGTAATCTAATACATGCTAGATAGGATAAATTATATGAAAAATACAATACATGTATACATATCTATACAGTTATCTTACTGCACAAGAAACATCAGATAGATCTAGAAAGAGAAGAAGAAAAAAAACAACTTAAGAAGGAAAACAGAATGCATGGAAATATTCACAGAAAGCGTTAAAATGCTGTGTTGTGGTTCACTCTCAGTTCCCACAGGCCTCTCTCTGGATGTATATGACTATCTGCATCGCAGCACAACTGGTTTGAATCACATCATTGTTGAAGAGAACCATGTCCATCAAAATTGATCATCGTATAGTCTTGTTGCTCTGTATAATGTTCTCCTGGTTCTGCTGATTTCACTCAGCATCAGTTCATGCAAGTCTCTCCAATCCTCTCTGAAATCCTCCTGTTGGTCATTTCTTACAGAACAATAATATTCCATAACATTCATATACCATAATTTATTCAGCCATTCTCCAATTGATGGGCATCTTTTCAATTTCCAGTTTCTTGCCACTACAAAAAGGGCTGGCACAAACATTTTTGCACATGTGGGTCCCTTTCCCTCCTTTAAAATCTCTTTGGGATATAGGCCCAGTAGAAACACTGCTGCGTCAAAGGGTATGCACAGTTTGATAACTTTTTGAGCATAGCTCCAAATTGCTCTCCAGAATGGTTGGATCCGTTCACAGTTCCACCAACAATGTATCAGTGTCCCAGTTTTCCCACATCCCCTCCAACAGCTATCATTATCATTTCCTGTCATTTTAGCCAATCTGACAGGTGTGTAGTGGTATCTCAGAGTTGTCTTAATTTGCATTTCTCTGATCAATAGTGACTTGGAGCACCTTTTCATGTGACCGGAAATAGTTTCAATTTCTTCGTCTGAAAATTGTCTGTTCATATCTTTTGACCATTTGTCAATTGGAGAATGGCTTGAATTCTTATATATTTGAGTCAATTCTCTATATATTTTAGAAATGAGGCCTTTATCAGAACCTTTGGATGTAAAAATATTTTCCCAGTTTACTGCTACCCTTCTAATCTTGTCTGCATTCATTTTGTTTGTACAAAAACTTTT
>JAJPUD010000233.1:681136-732771 GCA_023553655.1 Myrmecobius fasciatus | reverse complement strand
TACCTTCACCCTGTATGTATCTCTATGTTTTAGATGTGTTTCCTGTATACAGCATATTGTTGGATTCTGCTTTTTAATCCAGTCTGCTATCTGCTTCTGCTTTAAGGGAGAGTTCATTCCATTCACATTCACAGTTAAAATAACTAATTCTGTATTTCCTGCCATCTTATTTACCCTAGCTTATGCTTTTCTCTTTCTTATCCCCTTTCCCTCCTCCCTACTATTTTGCTTTTGAAAACCACTTCCCTCAAACAATCCTTCCCCTTTAGAGCCCCACCCACCCCCTTTTTCCCCCCGTTCCCTCCAGTTTCCTTATAAGTATGTCTATTATTCCCTCTGAGCAAAATCTGATGAGATGGAGATTAACCCAATTCTCATTCCCCTCCCTTTTCTCCCCTCAATCATTATAGGTTTTCTTTGCCTCTACATGTGAAGTAATTTCCCTTATTTTACCTCCTTTTCCTCTTCTTCCAGTGTTATCCCTTTTCTACCTCTAATTTCTTTTTCAGTTTATCATATCATAAGATTCATAAAATCACAATAAACATATCATAATAATCATAAAATCACAGTAATCATATGATGATAATCATAAAATCACAGTAATCATATCATAATCATAATGTAATAATCGATTCATAAAATCAACCCTCATTCTATAAGTACCTATAACATAAATATAGTTCTCAAGAGTTATTTTTTCTTGTTACCTTTTTATGTTTCTCTTGTGTTCTGTGTTTGTAGATCAAATTTTTTGTTCAGTTCTGGTCTTTTCAGTAGAAATAGGTGAAATTCTCCTATATCATTGAAAGACCATCTTCTTCCCTGGAAGATAATGCTCATTCTAGCTGGGTAACTTATTCTTGGCTGTAATCCAAGTTCCTTTGCCCTTCGGAATATCTGATTCCAGGCCCTTCGATCCTTCAAAGTAGAAGCTGCTAGGTCCTGTGTGATCCTAATTGTAGCTCCCCGATATTTAAATTGTTTCTTTCTGGCTTCTTGTAATATCTTTTCCTTGGTATGATAGTTCTGGATTTTAGCCACGATATTTCTGGGGGACTTAATTTTTGGGTTTCTTTCAGGAGGTGATCGGTGGATTGTTTCAAGGAGTATTTTGCCTTCTGGGTGTAAAATATCAGGGCAGTTTTCTTTTATGATTTCCTGGAAGATAGTGTCCAGGTTCTTTTTTTCATCATGGCTTTCAGGAAGCCCTATAATCCTTAGATTGTCTCTCCTAGATCTATTTTCCAGGTCAGTTGTTTTTCCTAGAAGATATTTCATGTTTTTCTCTATCTTTTCATTTTTTTGTTTTTGTTCAACTGATTCTTGAAGTCTTGATGAGTCATTAATTTCCAATTGTTCGATTCTAATTTTTAATGTCTTATTTTCTTCAGTTACTGTTTTTAGTTCCTTTTGCAATTGACCAATTACATTTTTTTGTTCACTGCATTCTTTTTCCATTTTTTCTATTTTATTTTGCAGTGATCTCATTTCGTTTCCCCATGTTTCTTCTAACTCTCTTTTAAGATTTTTTATGCAATCTTCAAAGAAAGCCTTGTGACATGGAGACCAATTTATGTCTCTCTTTGGGGCTTTTTCTGGAGTTGCTTTACCTTTAGGGGCCTCAGGATTTGAGGTCTGTTCTTCCCTCTCTCCATAAAAGTTGTCTATGGTGAGAGCTCTTTTTGGTTTTTTATTCATTTTTTTAAAGGTGTGAGGTCTGTTTAGGGCAAAGGTGGGACAGCTGCTTTAATTTGCCCTGGGGCAGTTCTGCTGATTGAGTTTTTTCAGGAACTGGGCAGTTCTGCTGATTGAATTATGTCAGGGGCTGGGCAGCTCCTGATTGAATTATTTCTGGTGCTTATCAGACCTGTTGTTTGATTGATTTCTTTAAGGTGCTGTGTAATGGCAGCTAGTTACGATGCTCATCAGGGGTTCAGTGGTTCACAATCTATCCCCCTCAAAAGGCAGACCCTCCAAATCACCTGCCCACAATCAGGACAAATTGTTCCAAGAGGCTCGCAGAAGACTCCCAGGTGTGTGAAAAGCACAACGCTCCCACTCCTGTTCTGACTCCTGTTCCAGCTCCCTGCTCCAGCTCCCTGCCCTGGTCTCCCTGTGCTGCAGTCTGGGTTCAGTAGGCCACCCCCTGCCCCATTAAAACAGACCTGTTTTGAGGTTCTTCCGGAGTATCTTCTAGAATCGTGTTGTTCTTCGGATATTGTGGATTTTTTTGCTTCAGAATCAGTCTAGAGGCTTCATATTTTGTTGGTATGAGGGGAGGTTAGAGGAGGTTACAGAGAATCCTGTCTGATCTCAGCCACCATGGCTCCACCCCCGGAAGGAAACCAAATAGATTTTTCTTGACTGGGACAGGTGGTTGCCATAGTCAAATAAACCTATTAAAGATTTTAGCTTAAAAAGGCGGTCTCCCATTACATCCAGGGCCATCTCCAATCTTCTGGATCTAGATCTGGCCATTGGACTCAGATGGCTCCAGAGGAGAAAGTAAGGCTGATAACTTTGCACAGTTCACCCTCACTTAGAGCCAATTCACTTGCAAATCATGGCATCACCACCCTGGTGTCATGGGCATCTTCAAGAGCAAAGAACAAATAATAACCATCTTACAGATAAATATATAAATGCATGCTCATTTTTTGGTAGAATTTTTGTGGAGGCCAAATGTGATAATAAATGTAAAGCGATTTACAAACCTTCACATCCTCTGAAAGTGCCAGTTATTACAAAAAATGCTCCTAACTATCTAATTGATGGAACTATTTTTTCTAATTCCTGGGTAGTCAGGTAATTGAGGCAAACCCAGTAAAAATCTCCATGTCTAGTTTTCATCATTTTTAATACTATTAAAAGCTGTCATCTTTGAACATTTCTTTCTAACCCTACCATTCCATATTATCTGTCCTTTCTCTCCCTTTAAATTTTAGGTAATTTAGTCATCTACTTGGTAAAAAAAAATACTAAAACACTGTTTTATTTTAGGAACTTTTAAGGTTAAGAGGTCCTGGGCCTAATGATTTCCCATTTTCTCCAAAGAAATCATAGGATCATTGATTGAGATGGAAAAAGTCTTAAAATTCATCTAGTTCAAGCCCTTTTATTTTATACATGAAACAACTGAGGCTTAAAGAGGGCAAGTAATTTTCCCAATGCTAGACTGCCAAAAATTGAGAGAGCTAGGTCAAATCCTATGACACTGAATCCAATTGAAATGTACTTTATGTTATACCTAGAAGTTAGGGCAGAGGGAAGAGTTTTGAGGTCCTTTTGGGATACAGGAGCTAAATCCAAAAATATTGTAGTGCTGAACAGGTATCAAAAGAATTTGTTGACTTAAAACATCTGTAAATTAAGAAGCAAAGATTTTATTATTATGCCATTGATGGTGGGCTGAGAGTAGTGGAAGCTGGGAGGGAGGAAGAAGGTATTAGTGGGAAACTTTATAGTAAAACTGAACCAGGTGCTTTATGTAAATGGTTTTAGAGGTAGAGTTGGAGTGCTTAGGTCAGCCATTTCACTATTACTCATTAGCTTCTGGATGTCATGGTATGCTAATTACAGGTGGAGTTGGGCGTGGTTAGGTTAGGTAATTCCAGGCACTCCATTAGCATTGGCCATAAACTAAGACAAAACAATCCAAAAGCAAAGATATAGTACTTCTAAAATAGACAACTTAGAGCCAATATAACCAAGGGCTGTATTTCCAAAGTCATTATTTCCCAGACAAGACACCCTGTATATCACATCAGTCCCATTTTTAGATGCTCTAAAGAGATTTATTCAGTCACCTCAGTCCTGACCGTCTTTTACGGTTTCCCTGGCAGAGATACTGGAATAGATTGTCATTTCCTTCTCCAGTTCATTTGACAGATGAGGAAACTGAGGCAAACAAGGTTAGGGACTTGCCCAGAATCACAGTTAGTAAGTATCTTAGGCCATATTTGAACTCAGGAATATGGGTTTTTCTAATTCCAGGTTTAGTACTCTATCCACTGTGTCACTCAGCTGTCCTTCAAATGAAAGACTCCTGTGTTAAAAAAAAAAACAAACAAACAAACACAATTTTGGAGGCCTGACCTATTATACTTATTTAGCTCTTTGACATCTGTCCTCCTTAAAAAGAAGATCCTCTACAGCAAAGATATATTTTACACTTTTTGGTTTTATTTTCCTCAAAATATCACAAAGTTTTTACAGAGTTAAGGACTCATGAAAAGCTACTTGCTTTTATTTTATTCAAGTTTGGAGCATCATCCTTTGGTACTGGTATTACTGAAACAATTTTGGAATATCTTAACCATCTGATAGGAATCAAACGTGATTTTAAAAGCTTTGAGACATTAAATGAATACTTTATCAATTAATTCCATATAAAAAATTTACTGAATTTCCATAATTATTCAGCATTTACTACATATAGTAAATAAAAGCAAGATATAAAAAATGATTTTTACTGCTTTTCCTGAGATAAGTATTATTAGTTACTATCAGCAAACTTTTAAGTACATGTATGTGCCTAAGTGTGTGAATATCTTTCACTTGATAAGGGATTTGGCTGGCTTTTGCAAAGGGCTGATTCTGATACCTGTCAGCCTTGGATAAGGAACATTATGAATTCTTTTCATATGACAAATGGTAAATTTGATATGTGCCTATGTCTAAATGTTGGATGATTGTGAGAGAAATATTTTGTTGTGTGTGTTATGATTTTTTTAATGCTAGCAATCATGCATTTACAAAGAATTTCTAGGTTTCTTTTTTTCCTCCTTTCACTGACGTTAATCTCTTACATGTAACAATGTAATAATAAATGGTTCTCTCATGCAAGGCCTATAAAATGATAGTCCAGAGCTATAGTGTCATCATTTTAAATAAAAAATGTAGCCCATATACATAAAAGGATAGCTTAAAGAATGATTGGTTTGGGGTTTTCTTTTGTTAGTATTTTATTGTATAAACCAAAAGTAATATAATTAAGTATTTGAAACTGGCTACTCTGAGATTCTTTTTTCATAAAACATCTTAACAGTAGATACACATGCTACAGTGTATGATTCATGAGATTACCTCCTATCATAGTTAAGATTTCATTGATTTTAGAAGAATTCAAATGCTTCAAATATTACAATAACAACTTACTAATCTGTTAACTTTATCCATCCAAATTCTAACTAAGAATTGGAAATCATAAGCAAAAATAATATAAAAATATAAAAACTCATAAAATTAATCCACAAATTTCACATGGACAGAAGTATTTGAGACACACACATACATTCACATAAACCTCAAATACTCTTTCTTTGTACATAATAATGACAAACTTGGAAATCTGAATTTCTAGCCCAAAGCAGATTAGAATTATAGAAGATCTAATAGTGAGGTGGAAGACATGCTGATAAGAAAAGATGAGATTTTAGTAAAGTAAGGGAAGAGAAATCAAAATCATAAAATTAGAACCAAAAATAAATAGCAGTTTGTGACCATGTAAAGTACACGCAAGGAATTTGATATAGATATTAATAGTCCTAACTCATGAAAATCTAAAATTAATTTCACGCATATGCTTGAAAGAGCTTAGAAGTATACAATACATAAAGTAGTGTTTCCTTCTGATTTAGTGCATATCTATAATTTCATTGATGAAAGGAAACTGAATATAGTTATGACAATACATGGAACAGTGGAATGAGACCTGGATTTGTATTCAGAAAACCTTGCTGTAAATCTTCCACTTTGCAAGTCAGGTGTCTTTGGGCAAATCATTTAGTCACTACATTTTGAAATTTTCTAATTTGTAAAATGAAGAGTTGGGACTAGTTGACTTCTAACATCCTTCCAACTGTAAATATATGATCCTTTGAAATAAAGTTAAATAAAATGATTTGGTGCTTAAAGATAATCATAAATATTTTAAAAGAGAATTTTCTTATGTAAGAGACTAAATTAACTTAGATGTCTAGTTAATCAGTTATTACTATTCTTTGTTTTAAGATCTAAAGAGGTCAGTGGGTTAAAAAAGAAAATCTTAGACTTGAGGAAGAAACCACAAAGCTTCCCAGAATTCAAGAAGAAATAAATTGTTTGGCAAAGTTATTTACCGTTTTCTGAACTGTTATTTTTTTATTGAAAAAAATTTAATCAAAGCTTTTTATTTACAATACATATGCATGGGTAATTTTTCAACATTGACCCTTGCAAAATTTTCCCTCCTTTCCCCCACCCCCTTCCCTAAATAGCACTTAGCCCAATACATGTTAAATATGTTAAAATATATGATAAATTTAATACATGTATACAAATTTATATAGTTATCTTGCTGCATAAGAAAAAATTGGATCTAGAAAGAAAAAAATCTGAGAAGAAAAACAAAATGCAAGCAAACATCAACAGAAAGCATGAAAATACCATGTTGTGATCCATATTCAGTTCCCACAGGTCTCTCTCTGGGTGTAGATGGCTCTCTTCATCATGGAACAATTGAAGCCACATCCTTCAGAATTGATCATTGTATAGTCTTCTTATTATCACTTATAATTATCTCCTAGTTCTGCTCATTACACTTAGCATTAGTTCATATAAGTCTCTCCAGGCCTCTCTGAAATCATCCTGCTGGTTGTTTCTTACAGAACAATGATATTCCATAACATTCATATACGATATATTATTCATCTATTATCCAACTGATGGGCATCCATTCAGTTTCTAATTTTTAGCCACTACAAAAAGGGCTGACACAAACATTTTTGCACATGTAGGTCCCTTTCCCTCCTTTAAGATCTCTTTGGGATATAAGCCCAGTAGAAACACTGCTGAGTCAAAGGCTTTAGACAGTTTGATAACTTTTTGAGCATAGTTCCAAATTGCTCTCCAGAATGATTGATTCCATTCACAGTTCCACCAACAATGTATCAGTGTCCCAGATTTCCCACATCCCTTCCAACATTTGTCATTATCTTTTCCTGTCATCATAGCCAATCTGACAGGTGTGTAGTGGTATCTCAGAGTTGTCTTACTTTGCATTTCTCTGATAAATAGTTTGGAAGCACCTTTTCATATGACTACAAATAGTTTCAATTTCTTCATCTGAAAATTGTGCATTGATACCCTTTGACCATTTATCAACTAGTATCATAAGTTTGTTTTGGGGATCAAGTGAAATCATATGTGTAAAAGCATGATGCAAACTTTAAAGTTGTATGTGGTTATCAGATCTTTATCTTTTTAGCTATAGGTTGCAATTCCTCAACTTGCTCCAGCAATATAAATCTGAACCTTTTATATAACTGTTAGAAAGTTGTTTGGGACAGTCCTATGTTAAATGACTTTTCCAAGGTCACACATAATATCTCATAGTAAGGATTTCAACCTAGCTCTTCCTAACTCCAAAACTAGCTCTCTATCCACTGTCAGTGGTCTCCAAACTCTCTTTGGATTTTTTAGTACTCCAAATATTCCAAATTCCAAATATATGGATATTTATTTTTAAAATTATCTGCATGATTGATATTTGTATTAATTATAAAATTTGCATAAAATATAAATGGAAAAGAATGACATAAAGATGAATTAAGGTGATCCTAGAATCAATAACTACCTACTGAAATATACTGGAGCTGAGAAAAGGAGCAACTCCAGTGAAGATATGTGTAGCATTATGTCCCTCCTTCTCAGTAGCCAAAGCTTCTGCAAACAAAATTTTCTCTACAAATATCTTTGGAACTGTCAAACTGTTCAACAACAAAATGAATATGGTATTATCAAATGAAATCAGAGATTAGGAGATGTGCTCATTCATCAGTCCTATCTACCCCTTCACACTCCAAGCATATGAAAAATAATCCTGTTTGGTTGCCCCCTCTTCCCCTGGAAATAATGGTGAGAACTGGATTAGAGACTGAATGAAGAGATTTCGTAGCACTGTTACTCATAGGGTTCTAGATATTCAGTAAGAATATTGGATGTGAGTTTATCTCTTTAGACTCACTGAAAATCTCTTCAGGACAATTCCAGGCTCAGACAGAATGATAGGAAGAAAATGTTGCCCTTCCTGTTCTACTTTTATTTTATCTTCCAGTAGGTTTCTATCATCTAAAAAAAGGTTATTCCATTATTATAAGATTGTGTTTTTGTTATGTCAACATCTATTAAAATCATTGTTCTTAAATTTTTATGGATCATTATTTTTTTTATTTTTTTATTAAAGCTTTTTATTTGCATAACATATGTATGGGTAGTTCCTCAGCATTGATCTTTACAAAGCTTTCCATTACAAATTTTACCCCCAGTCCTCTCCCCTCCCCTAGATGGCAGGAAGTCCACTACATGTTAATAGTGATAAAATACTTGACAAGTTTTTTTGCAAGAAAAATCCTATCTACAAGAAAAAAACATAATGAGAGAAAGAAAACACAATGCAAACAAACATCATTAGAGAGCATGATAATGTTCTGTTGTGGTCCACATTTCATATCCCTCTCTCTGGGTGTATATGGCTTTCTTCACTGAACAACTGGAACTGGTTTGAGACAATTCTTTGTTATAGAGAGCCATGTCCATCAGAATTGATCATCATGTAATATTGTTGTTGCTGTGTATAATGATCTCCTGGTTCTGCTCATTTCACTCAGCATCAGTTCATGCAGGTCTCTCCAGGCCTCTCTGAAATCGTCCTGCTTGGATCATTATTTGTTAGATAAATGTAGGCACCAATTCATAAGGCTGTGGTTCTAGTACAGTTTATTTTGTTTTATTTGCAATCATATTCATAGGTTCATGTTTTTGGTATAGGGATTTTTCATCTGTTAGTTAATAAAAATAGACTTCTGGAATATAATTCTTGCCAGTTGATCATTTTCTTCTATGATAAATTCTTATAAACTTTAATGATATATTGCCTGGTTCGCTCCATTTCATTGTATTACCTGGATTGATTGATAAGTCCAGGTACATTAAGGACAAGCTTAATTTGATTTTTGGTGACAGTGATCTAATCCTGAATCTTTATCATGAACATCTCCATTTCTATAAGTAAAGATGTTCGCTTCTTTGTCAATCATATGCTTGTTTCTTTGTCAACATATTATTTGGTTGATTCAACTCTTGTTCCTTTATAATTTCATCATGATTATTGTCTGTGTTTAGATTTAGATAAAAATGGTACTGGAATAAGTCACTACATTATTTTTATTTTATATTATCTGTCCTATAAACTAATATGCATATGGATAAAAGAGCTACTTTTTAGGGAATAAAAGTATTATGATAGTAACAGTACAGCTATCATAACAGACAGGACAATAGGGATGGTATACAATTTGACTTGTTCTCATTTTTTTTTATCTTTTTTGCTAGTTCTCTTATCCCCTTCCTATCTCTTTTTTTAATCCTTTCTTCCTTCCTATTACTTTCAATCTCTAATGTAAATGACCCTAGATTCAGTTTCAGTTTTTAAAAAAACATGCTTTATTACACCAAAAATTATCTTTCAAACTACTACTCTAACTACTTCCTTCTCCTTCTTTTCCTCAAATGTTAGATCCTCAAAGGGTAAATTAGCCAATGTTAACATGAAGCAAATCATCAACACAAATCACACTTAGCTATCTAAATTTTGATTTTCTGCATATTACCCATTAAGTTGAAATTATTAGTCTAATTTTCCCAAGGAAAAGGATTGTGCATATCATTAAATATGAGACAGATGAAAGCCAGCAGAGTAGTATAGAGAACTAGGAAGACGAGATCAAATATGCTTCTGAAAAGATTTGCTTAAGAAAATCACTTAACTTTTCAATGCCTTACACAACTACACTATGAATTTCAGAGAAGGTACTAACTAACATTACCAAGAAAGCTCTTCCTCATCTGAGAAAGCCAATGAAGCCATTGTTCAGTGTCTGATCCCATATGAGATAGAACAGAGTTTGGAGGTGGCTGTGCACATTGGGAGGTCTCAACCCAGAGATGGTAAGCATCTTTGTTTCTTTGGCCTTTTTTCGGATCAATGAGAAATTCATGCAAAAATCTTTGAATTTCATGAGACAATAATATTTGTATTTATAACTGACACTTGTTTAACAATTTATATGTGTTCTAGCCCTATCATTGCATAAATAAACTTATCTTAGACAGTGTAGTCTCAAGACTGAGGACATTTTACTTTTGTTACCTTTTTAAAATTTTATTGTGTTTTCAGGTTCATTACTATTTTCCATAAAAGGACTAAGAAAAAGCTTCACCTTCAAAAATGGTTTTAAATGTGTTGACATTCTATAACAGGTAAAACCTAATCTTGCCTTAGATCATAAATTACATCTCTACTTATTCCTGAAAAATCAGGCCTTTCCTCATATGTAAATTAGAGTTAAAATGCAGAGAAAGGGAAGAGTGAATTAACCAGTAGGCCAACCCTTGTGGATTCCAATGTCTATCCACAGTCATTCATACATCTAATGTTTCATGTGCCTAGTTTCATAAATTTTATTGTTCCTAAACTTATAAACAGACTACTTTTGATTTTTGAAGTGTTTTATGAACCTATAAATTACATTTCCACCTTTATAGTCTATAGTGAAATATTCTTTCAAAGTTTTGTTTCAGAACACTTTTGCTATATGGATATATCAGGTTAACATCTCTATTACCATTACCAATCCCTCTGATAGATCTGTATTTGGTGTTGTTTTGTAGGAGACCTTCTAAATAATGATCTAAGAAGTTTACTATGATATGTGTGAGAGTCTAAATTCTACAATCTAAAATGAATAAAGAATTACTAAGAATTCTATCAATGAAATGTATGATTAAAATGATTATGCAGCAAAAAAGAAAAATAATTAGATGGCTTATGTGCAGATAGCTGAATATCAAGAAAAAGCAAAGAAAGCCAGTACCAGGTTTTGTGGATACCCCCTGTCAAATTTATGGGGAAAATGATTGAATAATAATTTTCTATGTTCTTTGTTGATTAGAGTCTTACAGGATCAGCAGACATGAATGGATTTTAAATGCATCCCTGGAGAGAACATCCACATGGATAAAATCATAAATACTTTTGGATATTGAATACCTGATTTTCACCAATGCATGATATTCATCCTTGGGGCTAAAAATAAAATTGTCATTGCCCTTAGAAGCTTGTATTCTAAGAGGTTTCTGGGAAGATGGCAGAGTAGATTAGAAAATTCCATGCTTTCCAGATTTCCCCCACAAACAAAACAAAATTGTTCCTCAGGTGAAACATAGACCACTGAAAAACAAATAAGACGTGGGACAGAACAGAAGTTCTCCTGGGACAACTGGAGAAGGCCAAAAAAAAACCCTCAGACCAGCATTTAACCAGTAGGAAGTATAAACACCCCCTCCAGGCTAGCTCTGCAGAAACAGTAGCAGGAGCTCAGGGGCCAGCTGGATGTGGAGGTACCCTCACCCCAAACCACAGAAACTTTTACCTCCTGAAGAGTGAGTCAAGTTGGGGTCTAAGTCCAGGAAATCTGAGGAAACTTCTCCTGATAAGGAGTTCCAGACCCTACTGTGCTGCTGAGATGCGGCCCTGGGCAAGAAGTAATCAGCATACTTGGTGACTTCAGAAGCAGTATTGCAGGGATGCTGCTGGCTGTGGGCGCTTGCAGGTTGATGGAGTTTTTGGTTTGGGGTTCTAGGTCAGAGGAGAGAGATGAAGTAAAGCCTAAAGCACCATTCCTGCTCTCCTACCCAGTCCCCAAGATTAGAGGTGCTTACAATAATAGTTCTCATTTAAAAAAAAATGAACAGGCAAAGAAGAACCTAACCATAGAAACTTACTATGAGAATAAGGAAGACTGCAATTCATCTTCAGAGGAGGGCATTGAAGTAAAAAAAAAGCCTCTTCTACCTCAAAAAGTAATATTAATTGGTTAATTGCCCAAAAGAATTTATACAAGAACTCAAAAAAGACTTTAAAAATCAAATGAGAGACTGAGAAATCTTTTAAAAATCCAAGAAAAGCAAGATTATGAAATAAAAAGTTAACCAACTATAAAGGTAATTCAAAGTTTTAAAGAAGAAAATAATTCTTTGAAAATTAGAATTGGACAAGAGGAAGCCGATGAATCTATAAGGGACCAAAAATAACAAAATATAAAGAATGAAATAAATAGAAAAGGTTATAAAACATCTCATAATGAAAATAACAGATACAGAGAACAGATCAAGAAGAGAAAACATAAGAATAAGTAGACTACCTGACAGTTGTGACCAAAAAACAAAAAAAAATCTTGACACAGTAACACAAGAAATAATTTTTAAAAAATTGTTCTGGAATGATAGAACATGAAGGGAAAATAGAAATATAAAAAAATCCACTTATCACTTTAGAGAGATCCTACAAGGAAAATAAATAGGAATGTTATTGCTAAATTCCAAAACCCCCAAAGAATAAATTCTGCAAGGAACAAAAAAAAATCAAATATGCTGGAGCTACAATTAGATTTTTACAGGATTTATCAGTGGTTACCATAAAAGGCCAAACATCCCAGAATAATATATATTGACAATCTAAAGAGTTAGGCTTGCAGCCAAAATTATCCTATCCAGCAAACTAATCATAATATTGATTAAAATAAATTGACATTCAACAAACTTGCAATTTTTCAGGACTTTGTCTCAAGTAAATCTAAACTCAATAGAAATTTATCATATAAGAGTCAATATCAAAAATTAATTTCAAGAAACTCAACAAGGACAAATTCCTTATGGTTTGATTTGTTGTTGTGTGCTTTTACATGGAAGAATAAACTATGTCTTTAAGACTAACATCAGTAATTGTGTAGTTCAAAAGATAGTTTGGGGCAGAATTGAGTATAAACTGACTTTAAAAACGAAACTGCCTAGGAAAAGGTAACAATAGTAATTGTGTTCTATGAATGAAATGTAGAGGAAGAATCAACACAAGGGCATTAAATAGGGGAGGAAGGTTAGCTGTTCTGGAAACCTACTCAGAAATGGGTTAAATAGGAGACTATACATATACATATACAAATACATACATATACACATGTATATGTACATATACATGCACATGCACACATATACACACCATGAAGGATATAGTACCTTCCAAAAGCTGTAAAGAAATATGTGGAGAGGAAATAGGAGGAGGTGATGTATTGAAGGGTATTTATATTTATGGCAATGGGACAAGGTATGTACATTAATGGAAAAGGGATATAGAGCAAAAGGATGACATAGGATAAAGTAGGATATAGAAGGGTAGAGTGGGATAAGATATGTAGATTAATGGGAATGGGATAAAGAAGAAGGGGAAGAGTGGGGGGGCATGGCAGGGATAGAAAACAAGAGATACAGATAAACATAACAACAAGGATAAAGAGTAGAATTTATTAGAAAAAATAAATAGGACTACTAATCATTGATCTGAAAATCAAATTTAAAAAAATCAATTGAGAAAAGTCTCCACTGTATGTCAGCCATATTAATATTGTTTTAGATGTATGTCTATGTGTAACTGCATATATGTATGTATATGTATGTATGTACTTGTGCTTAACTCAAACCTGCTTGGGAGTATGAGGGGAGAACAAAGGAGGAAGAAAAATATAAAGTAAAAAGTACACAGCAGAGAACAATAGAATAACCTATGAGGAAGCAAAGAAAAAAATGAATTTATGAATATAATCACTTCTATTGTGATAAATGCTTTCTTAAAATGAAAATTTATTATTACATTTTGAATCCTCCCTGATGTTCTGCTGGGCACATGGCAATGTTTTATTTTCTTTTGGTTTTCCTTTTCTGTTTTTCTTTGTTCATTTTGGGTTTTTTTCTTATTTTGTATTAGTTTTAAATAAATATTGTTTTAAAAAGAAAAGAAATATATTCTAACTGGGAATATAAAACATACACAGTTATAATCCAAAGCAGAATATGATGAGAAGGCAAAGGAAATACCTGATAAAATTGTATAGGAATTTTAGAAAAGATTAAACCAACCCAACTGATAGTGCCTCTCACCTCTGGATGATATCATGTCCCACATTCTAACTACTTGAATAAATCATTCTATCTGGATGTCTTACTGGTACTCTAACTCAAGATTTCCAGCAGCCAAATTTATTATCTGCCTCTGCCCCATAATGTTCCTCTGATTTCTTCTCCAAAACCAAAGCTAGATCCTCTTCCTCATTTCTGCTTATCTTATAAGAATGACTGTTTTCCCAGTCCTTTAGACTATTTTAGAGTAACCTTTGAATGAAAAGTAAGCACTTTCTTTTCTTTTCTACTGTCATCACCCTAGTTTAAACTTTATGAACTCTTAATGGCCCTCTATCCTTTAAGCTTCTCCTCCAACAATCACTTGGTGTTTGGGGTCATAGATTTTTTCCTAAAGTAATGTTTTTAGTTTGCCACTTCTTACTTCAACATCGTTGATATTTTCCCATTGTCTGCCCCATAGTGTCTGCCCCATTCCTCATTTTGATGCCTTGAAGAACTTCCATTTTCTATCTGCCCCAACCTACTTTTTTGATGTTATCCTCCACCTACTCTTCTAATGTGTACCTTGCTAAACTAAGCATATGCTATTCTCTAAATTTATCTCATAATTTAATGCTTTTTTTTCTTATTTATTTTCTTTTGCATTGAATTGATATCCTCTTCCCACCCCTATGCTCACGAAAATTCTATTCATCCCTCAAGGTTTAACTCATATAGCACCTATTATAGAAAGCCTTCCTTAATGACCTTATGCAGATCTCCCCTTCCACATTCATAATGTACCTAATTGCAACATTTTACCGCAGTAATGCTATGCAGTTATTTATATCCATATAGAATCATAGATCTAGACCCATCAGCAGCTTTAAAGGCCATTTAGGTCAAATTCTATATTTTGCAAATGAAACAACAAGCTCAAGGATGTTAAGTGGCTAGCTCAAGATCATACAGGGACCTTGCTTCAAAGGCAGAATATGGACTCAACTCTCATTCCAAAGCTACTGTAGCACATTGGTATCCATCTAATGCTAATTTGATTTTCAATTTCAATAAATATTTGTTAAGTCCATATTATATGAGGAGCCCTATGCTAAGTGTTAGCAGCCTCATGGCTCTGCTAGTACCTCTTCAAAAAACTTTCTTTATATTTCTATTATGAACCATTACATATACATGATGTCTATTCCAAAAGGATGCATTCCTTAAGAGTAGTAACTGTTTCACGTTTTTATTTCAGAATGCATAACACTAGCATAAGTGTCTGACATACAATAAGCAATTAATAAATTATTGTTCATTAAAAAAACAGATTGGGCACAATGTTCCTGTGAAGCATAATCTAATTGATGGTTATGACATATAATATTCAGAAAATAATAATATATCATTAATTAAATAATGAAAGCTCCAAAAAGTAAACAATCTCTAAAAGAAAATAATTGAGTTTAGCTTTTTTCTCTTTGTTTATTTCTTATCTAAAGATGCAACTGTAGTTTACTAAACTTTTTAGAGATTATTCATTAATTTATTCTATTGGATAATAGGGCCAAAAAGAGATCATTTATAATAGTAAGAGATATATTGAGAGAATTGGTATTTAGTTCAACTTGATATGACTTTGAATAACACTATAGACAAAAAAAAAGATTTGAAAGACTAAAAAAATAGAATAATATTAAAAGATATAAAACCAAAAAGAGCATAATATAAAAACAGTCCTCAAATCTTGTCATTCTATTAAAGCAATATCTAAAACTGGAGTGGCACAAGATCATTTTATAGAGTAGGTCATAAACATATGGATTTCATTATCCTAAAATGATAGACAGGCCAAAAATATGATATTAGATCTACAATGGATTTTTAGAAGAGGACACAGATAGTTGTGGTACGTCTTTAACCTTTTAACATCAAAATCAATCAAGGATCTTTGAAAATTGCCTACTATATATAAAGGAGACAATATCAGCATTCTCCTACAAAATATCTCTTAGTTCTATTTTCAGAGACAGAATTCTCAACTGAATGAATTGGTCTGATCTAAAACCACACTCATGTTTTCATACTAGTAATATTTTTCCTAACAACAATATTGCCACAGTTATTTTCAATCCCTGTTTACCCAGCTTTTGCATACTTTGATTTACATCTTTGCCTCATTGACTGATCATTTGGCTCCTACTCCTGTTTCAGGCAACTTTACCTTTGCCTCACCCTGTTCTGAACCTTTATTTTTAGTTACTGAGATTGGTTCCCTTCAGACTTGTCTCTCCTCAGCCCTGTCTGAACTTTGATCTCTTGGCTATTGATCCAACTCATGCAGGGACTTATTGTTTACCTCCGCCTTTCCCCAACTCTAATTTCCAATCAGTTAAACCCAGTGGCAATAGGAGAAATTTAGAACCTCATTATTGTTCTCTTGTAGCTATTCCACTACCCTCCACAGGTCAGCTGATTTTATCTCCATCCATCAAGATAATACCAATAGAACTATGTCCCTGTTAGGCACCATACAAACCAAGCTGAACAAACCTGCTTCCTTTTACTAATGGTATATAAGACAAAGTAGGTCTTGTTATAACTCACCCAAACCACATTTGTTTTAGTCTGGTAGTTATTACACTGTAACTGAATCAGCCAACTTCATAAGATCCAGATGTGAACTGTCAAAGCAAACATATTTGTTATAGCCATATAAACGGAAAGGGGGGCACAGAAATCGTCTTGGATTTTTAGAAGAAACAATCTTCTGATCCTTCCAAAGCATTGACTGAGAACTCCCTAACTTCAAAGTCATTTCTTGAATAAAAATGAAGGAAAATAGTACGATTGGAATCATAAGATGTGGATTCAAGACTTAGTTTTGCCACTTGTTGCTGAATATGATTTACATATTCAGCAATATGAACTAAGAAGTCACAATAAGTCATTTGTCCAGATCAGAGCAGCTTAGAAGGACAGAAAAAAGGTCTTCAGTTTCTGGGATAGGAACTGGTCAGAAGCACAGCATTGTAGGAGCAGCACAATTGTGGATGATGGAGACGATAGCAACAGCTAAAGCAGCACCAGGAGTGCAAAGCAGCAAAGGAATGGTAAAGAGGCAGAACACCTGTACAGAATAAGATTCCAGAAAATATTAACACAATTGCAAGATATACAATAAATCCACACAAATCATTAGCATTTCTATATATCACCATCATAACCAAGCAGGAAGAGATAAGAGTGTCTAAGTAAAAAAAAAAAGAAAGAAAGAAACCATAGGCAATATAAAATACTTGAGAGTCTGCCTGAAAAGACATATATACTATATGAACACAATATACAAATAAAGACAGAAAGAAATAATCAGTGAAATTTTTTTATATTCAAAGTTTATTAAAAAAGGATTTTAACATGATTTCATGTAAATAATAGTAAACACACAAAGTCTTACTGAATTATTTTTTTTAAATTCTTACAGAATGTTCCACAGACAATACTTGTAATTATTGTATAATCAGAGGGTTTTTTATTTTATTTTATTTGCAAAACATATGTGTGGGTAATTCTTCAACATTAACCCTTACATAGCTTTCTGTTACAAATTTTCCCCCCAACTCCCCACCCCTCCCCTAGATGGCAGGATATCCACTACATGTTAATTATGTTAAAATACTTGGCAAATCAAATATATGAATACATATTTCCAAACTTATCATTGTTGTGCAAGAAAAATCTTATCTACCCAAAAGATTTATCAGATAAAGGAAACACAATGTAAACAAACATCAATCAAGAGTATGAGAATGTTATGTTGTGGTCCACATTTCACATCCCTCTCTCTGGATGTATATGGCTTTCTTCAGTGAACAATTGGAAGTGGTTTGAAACATTTCATTGTTGAAGGGAGCCATGTCCATCAGAATTGATCGTTGTATAGTATTGTTGTTGCCGTATATAATGATCTCCTGGTTCTGCTCATTTCACTCAGCATCAGTTCATGCAATTCTCTCCAGGCCTCTCTGAAATCATCCTGCTGGTCATTTCTTACAGAACAATAATATTCTATAATATTCATATACTATAATTTATTCAGCCATTCTCCAACTGAAGGGCATCCATTCAGTTTCCAGTTTCTAGCCACTACAAAAAGGGCTGCCACAAACATTCTTGCACATGTGGGGCCCTTTTCTTCCTTTATGATTTCTTTGGGATCAGTGAAATATTAATTGCTCATGTGTAGGCAGAGCCAACATAACAAAAATGACAATACCAATGAAGTTGATTTATGTAATAGGTATCATACCAATCAAATTACCCCCCAAAATTACTTTATAGTGCAAGAAAAGAAATTCAATTAGAGGGACAAAATATTTACTATTAAGGGAATTAATTTAAAAATTAAAAATGAAAGGGCTTAGAAGTACTAGAGCTCAAATAATATTACAAAATGGTAATCAACAAAACAATCTGATACTGAATAAGGAACAGAGTGGTCAATCAATGGAATAGATTGGGTAACAAAATACAGAAATAAATGAGCACAGTAACATAGTGTTTGATAAATCCAAACATCCCATCCATTAGGGCAGGGACTGTAACAAAAATCATTGTGAAACTAGAAAGCTGTCTGGCAGACCAACATCTCACAATATAGCAAAATAGCCTCAAAGTGGATATGTGACTTAAACATCGAGGGTAATTTCCCAGACAAAGTAGAAAAGTATGGTGGCGGGGAGCAGAGTTGAGGTGGGGAGGTACAATATCTATCATAGCTATGAACAGGGGAAAAGTGACTAAACAAGAGATAGAAAGGTCCACAGGAGGGAAAATGGATAATTTTAATTATGCGAAATTAAAAAAGTTTCACACAAACAAACCAATGCATTCAAAATCATAAGGAAAGCAGGAAACTAGGGGGCTTTCTTGAGAAAGGCGATATTTCTGAAATATAAAGAGAATTGCTTTAAATTTATAAATTAAAACCATTCCCCAATTTTAAAATGGTGAGAAGATATGAACAGGCAGTTTTGAGAAAAAAATCAGTTATCAATAGCATATGAAAAAAATGCCCTAAAAGAATAGAGAAATACTAGTTAGGACAATTCTCAGGAATTATCTCAATTGTTATTCAGCCATTACTTTCAATTGTATCTGACTCTTTGAGACCCCATTTGGAGGGGGGTTTTTTTGGTTGATTTTTTTGTTGTTATTGTTGTTTCTGGCAAAGATACTGGAGTGCTTTACAATTTCCTTCACTAGTTCATTTTACAGATTAGGAAACTGAAGCAAATAGGGTTAAGTAATTTGCCCAGAGTCCCATAACTAGTAAGTTTCTGAGAGCAGTAAAATAACTCTTCCTGACTCTAGACCTAGCACTCTATCCAATATGCTACCTCATTTCACCACACCTCATACCCATTATATTAGCTAAGATGACAGTAAACAAAAACAAAAAATGGTACAGAAGATGTCAGAAAATAGGTATACTAATGTAATGCCGGCGGAGCTGTGTACTACTCTTAACCATCTGGATAGCAGTTTGAACTATGCCCAAAGGACTCTAAAACTATGCATGCATTTTGATCCGACAATATTACTCCTGGGTCTGTACCGTAAGAAAATTATTTTGCAAAGGAAAAGGACTCATATACACAAAAATATTTATAGCATCTCTTCTTGTTGATGGCAAAGAATTGAAAATTGAGATATCTATATTATGATTTATGATTGTGATGAAATACATTAATCTGTAAGAAATTGTGAAAAGAATGATTTAAGAAAACCCTGGAAAGATATGTGAACTGATACAAAGTGAATTGAACAGAAACATTGTAATAACAATATTGCTATAATGATTATCAACTATGAAAGACAGCATTTCAGATCAACATAATAATCCACCACAACTCCAAAGGACTAATGATGTAAAATGCTATCTGCTTCCAGATAGGAAACTGAAGTATATACATACATATATATATATATATATATATGTATGTATATATATATATAAATTAGTTATTTTACAAAATATTATATGTATATATATAATATTTTGTAAAATAACTAATTCAAAAATATGTTTTGCATGACTTCATGTGTATAGTTTTGTGCATCTCTTAGTGTGTGTATGTATACACATATACATACATATATGTATCAATGCATATTTCTTGCCTTCTCAATGGCTAAGGAAAATTGTGGAGGAAGAAAGAGTTTAGAACTGAGTTTTTTTTTAATTAAAATAATTTTTAAGAATGAAGATAGTCTGGCTTTCAAAGAAGGGATAAAAAAGAAAATTAGGTTTGAAGTAAAAAAAAATTATAGAAGTTTCCATAACTTTTGATTTAGCAGTCCATCTCCCTGCTAGATGTATGTCTCAAAGAAGCCAAAGGCTAAATGGTCTGTAGCATCATTTTTCATAGTAGGAAAGAACTGGAAATAAAGTAAATGCCCATCAATTGAGGAATTATCAAATAATGAATGAATGTTTATGAATGCAATGCAATATCACTACTACACTGTATGAAATGAAGAATATAGAGAAACATGGAAAAGCTACCTAAGCAGAATAAAATTATCAGAACCAAAAGAACAAAGAATATGCTCAATGACTATTGGAATAAAATGAAAATATATTTTAAAATCCTAAATTCTGTGTAATTATTATAGCTAAGAATTAATCCTAGAAAGTCAGAGAAAATGTGTCTCCTTTCATTTTTCACAGAGTTGTGAGGCTATTGGTCTGTACTTTTAAACTCTCTTGATGTGATGGATTTTTATGATTAATCATTTAATTTTTCTTTTCTATTAACATTTTTTTTTTGCTTTTTTGCTGAGGCAATTGGGGTTAAGTGACTTGCCCAGAGTCACACAGCTAGGGAATGTTAAGTGTCTGAGACCAGATTTGAACTCAGGTCCTCCTGACTTCAGGGCTGGTGCTCTATTCACTGTGCCACCTAGCTGCCCCTCTATTAACATTTTCACAATAATTGTTTGCTTAGGGTATCACTAAGTGGGCAGGAAAGTGGGACAGGATGCAAAATTATAATATCATAGAAATATTTTTTAAATAAAAGGCGCAAAAAGGGAGAAAACATATAACAATAGTTTGAGGAGTGAAATCTCATGATCTTAAAGAATAATTTTAAAGAATATCTTCTTATTCATTTCGAGAAACATAGTCTTAAATGCATACCATATAAAGCAAGTATATTAATGAGAATTTCATTCTCCTAAACTAGTATAATGCACCATTTGAAAAGGTTTGCTATACCCCCCGAGAATAATTACACCTGAGTTCATTGTCTTTGTGTTTTGTATGGTTTGTAATTATGATTTTAATATTATTACTGGTAATTTAGATCACTCTTTAAAGGGAATAGAAGTTCCCAGGCACTATGCTAAACACTTGTTTTGATGCTTACAATTCTGGGAGACAAATGCTATTATTATTCCCACCTTACAGTTGAGGAAACTGAAGCAAGTATAGGTAGTAATTGCCCAGCTCACATGAGCTAACAAGTGTTTGAGGCTGGATTGAAAATCAGTATTCCTGACCCTCAGTTCAGCAATGTAGCTATTATGTAACCTAGTTACCTATCAGTATGTCTTTCTTTTTTTCCCCTGAGGCAATTGGAGTTAAGTGACTTACCCAGGGTCACACAACTTGGAAGTGTTAAGTGCCTGAGACCAGATTTGAACTCAGTTTCTCCTGACTTCAAGGCCACCACTCTATTCGGGATGTCTTTCTAAAGAGAAGTTGTATTCAGGCACATTAGATACAATATACAAATACCCAAAGCTTCTATAATTTCCTGGTGGAGATATACTAATAGGAAAACTCCCTCTACCAAACTATAAAACATTTGGGTTAATATTGGCACCAATAAATGGCTAATTAATAACTACTGATGATAGTTCATTAACTCCATTGTCTGTAATTGATATTTTCTAACATTTCTAACATCCACTCTATTAATGTAAATAGATTTTTTCCCCTTGTGTTGATATTCAAAGACTGGAAAGTCTTTGTGGCATGTTCATATATCAAAATTATATCATTGGTTCAGATTTATTCTACTGTGTTGAAAATCCTTGACTTATGCTGAAATGATTCTATGCTTAAAAGAGAAAGATAAAGGAACTGGAAGGCTACTTTTGTAAGAAAAAATCCTCCAGACCTTGGCCACATTCTAAAACCAGCTTGTCCTTTTGTGTTATTGTTAACATCCTAATAGAATTTGCATCAAATTACAATTCAATAGACTGGGTTTCAGTTTTTTATGTGGTCAATTTTTTTCTTTCTTGTAAGAAAGAATATAAAGGGAAACTTGGAGAATAAGGTAAACATTAGCTGGAATATTGAGCTCTCATTCTTTTTCTGAAGTAATGATGCAAAATGAAATAAATATTTTAATATTTTTCATTTTCATTAATAAAAAAGTGAAATTTATTTATGACACCAAAACAAAAGGAAAAACTCTTCACTTAGTGCCTTTTTCCTTATATGTCTATGCTGAAACATGTTTTGTTATCATTGCAAATACAAAAGACCATATCTCAGAACAAACTAGAATGAAAATAAAAGAATATGCCATTTTCTCATAAATAATAAAAGACTAAAAAGCAACTATAGTAGTACTCAACTTGTTTGCAAAGCAGGTTCATAGCAACCTAATCATCAGCTAGTCATAAACTCAGAAGCCCATAAGGACCTTAAATGCCAAATAACTATAACAAAGCTTGGACACCAAACAAAGATTGGTTTGGTCTGTCCAAACAACTATATATAGAATGAAGTAACACATGAGAAACACAACAATGATAATACCATAAAGTCATGACTGATGGTTCAGAGGGAAAACAGAAGAAACAAACTACATGAAATTGCATCAGTTTGTGAGCTATTTTGCACAGAAAGAATTTATGTACCTCAATTTCCCCTGCCATATTAGAATATATCAAAAGTATGGTAGTTGACTTTAAAGAAATGTAGTATGGTAGATAGCATAAGTATGAGCAAAAATTCTTAAGTTCTCTCACATGAAAAGACTATGTTTAGCATACTATTTGCTCAACTAAAATTCTCCTGATGCCACATCATGGGAAGAAAAGCTTTGACTAGTCCTACCAAGCTGGAAAGGTTTTGAGTATTAAAATATATTTCCAACAATCAGACTAGTTAAATTCAAAGAATTTTACTACTACATCAGGCATAGGAAAATGGAGGGGGATGGAATGTGTTTGTCATTTGTTTTGTGATAGCAGTTATATTGTAACTATACATAGTAACAACTCCACTAAGGCCATCTTAGTAAATTATACTTAGTGGTATGCTGCAGTAATGAGTTTTAGCTACTGCTATTGAAGTAAGTAAAAGTACACTATTACAGAAATAAATATAAGTAGCTATAAGGAATCATAATATATTTATGTAATTATGTTATGGATGATTTGCATTCTGAATTGGTTGAAAGATTGTTTACTTTGATAAAATGACAAATCTTTTCAATGGTTTCTATTAAACAAATAAGGGAAATGTATGATATATTTTAGGATTATTTACATCCAAAGCAGTGAAATCCAACTAATAAGTCTATTAGGCTTATAGAATTGGATGCCCTATAAACATTTTAAAATCATTATGTTCAAAATTGAACTCATTATCTTTTCCCAAAAACTATCTTCTCTTGCTAACTTCCCTATTGATGTTGAGCACATCATCCTCCCAGTCATTCAAACTAGAAACTTAAATGATATCCTCAACTCATGATTCCCCTGCATTCAAGAAGTTGCTAAATCCTGTCATTTCTACCTTCAAGAGATCTCTTATTGTGTACCCACCTTCTTCTCTTCTGACATTACAGTGGTCCTAATTCAAATTCTTATCATCTTATGGTTAAACTATTGTAATAGCCTGGTAATTGATCTTCTTCCCTCATATTTCTCGCCATTCCAATTCTTTCTTCACTCAGCTGTCATATTCATCTTCCTAACGCAGAAATCTGACCATATTATATACCTGCATTCAGTAAACTCCAGTGGGTCCCTATTACATGCAGAATAGCTTTTAAGCATTTAATAATCTGCCCACTTCCTATTATTCTAGTTTTCTCATACCATACTCCCCTATATGCACTTTGTGATCTAATGGCGTAGGCCTCTTTGATCCTGCTATCATATGATACTACATCCTGAGCATTTTCCCTGGCTGTTCCACTGGCTTGCAATGGAAATGTTATATTTTGTTTTGTTTTTCTCTTAATTTTTTCCAAATTTATTTTATTTTAAGAAACAGAATAAGCAAAAAGAAAAACAGAAAAGCAATACAAAACAAAAGAGAACATTATCATGTGCCCAGGTGAATACTAGGAAGAATTCAAAATATATAACAACAAATATCAATTTAAGAAAATATATAAATATGCATATGTGTACAAATAAGTAGAATAAATTTTATACATGAGTGTCCATCTTTTCTTGACTTCCTTGTAAATTGTTTTTTTTTTGTCCTCTGCTGCACACCTTAATTGTATTCTTTTCCCCCTCTTTTATCTCCCTCACCCCCAAGCAGGCTATAACTAAGAAAAGATTTATTTATATATGTAGATATTTGATATATACACATACATACATAAACACATATCTCCCTTTCATTCCCTCACCACCCCCATGCAAGCTACAATTAAGAAGAGATATATTCATGCATATGTAGATATATACATACATACACAAACTCACATACACATATATCCCATATACACGTCTTTCCTATCCCTGCTGACTCATTAAATTCTGCTCCATAACTTGGCTTACTATCATTTAACCTCTCCCTACTTCTGGATCTCTCCCTTGTCTTTCTCTCTCACACTTTGCTTCCCCATCCACTTGTCTCTCCCCCCCTTATTTTTAAATAGATTTTGGAGGATGCTATACTCTTGATAGTATATATGTAGTGTTGCCTATTGAATCCATTCCCAATGTTTTTAGAACTATGAGCTCTCCTCCCACCTGTAATGTCTCTCTGTCTATTCTTTCTCTCATTTGTAATTACTACTTTTACTTTTATTCTTACAATCTTTCTTTTGAGCTTGCCCTATTGTTGATGTAAATCTTGAACATAAAGTATACATTTTGAATGTAGAAAAAATTGTCCATGCTTAAACAGTTTTTCCATAAAGAGTTCCTTAAAATTGCTCTTTGATATTGGTTTTTATATGTTAAATTTTCTATTAAGTTCAGGTTTATTTGATACAAAATCCTGAAAATCTGCAAGTTCATTAAATGTACATTTTTTTCTCATTGAAAATTATAGATAATTTTGCTGGATATGATATTTTAGCTGCAAGCCTATTTTCTTTTGCTTGTCTGTAGGTATGATCCTAAGACCTGTGAGCTTTTATTGTAGCTGTTGAAAAGTCTTGTACAATTCTAATTGTAGGGTCAGTGTATTTGAATTTTTTGTATTATTTATTTGTTCCTTTCTTGCAAAATTTTCTCTTTGATCTGGAGGTTTCAAAATTTGGCAATGATATCCCTATGTGTTTTACACAAAGGATCTCTTGGAGGTTGTGAGTGGTGTATTTTTTTTCTTTTTCTACTATCCCTTCATGTTCTATCACTCCAGGACAATTTTTTAGGATTATTTCCTACATTATTGTGACACAGTTCTCTCTTAGACTTTCTGGCAGTCTAATTATTCTTATATTTTTGCTTCTTGATCTGTTCTCCATTGTTGATACAATTTCTCCAATAGATCTGTTGATCTGTTGTTTTTCTTCTGAGGTGTTTCACATTCTGTTCTATTTTCTCATTCTTTCATAGGGTCACTTGCTTCCCCTTTGCCACATTCTAATTTTCAGAGTTATTTTTATGTTTGAGACTCTGTATCTCCTTTTCTAATTGGTTAACTTTTTTTCACAATCTTGTTTTTCTTGGATAGTTTTATTTTTCCTTTAGTTTTTCTTCAGTGTCTCTCATTTGACTTTTTAAATTCTTTTTTAGGTTCTTTTATAAATTTTCTCTGGGCAGGGAGCCATTTTACATGACTCTTTGGGATAGAAGTTTTCTTTTTATCAAAGTGTCCTCCTCTGAAAATGAACCTCTGTCTTCCCTGTTTCCATGATATGTTTTAAAAGTGTAGTTCTTTCTTCTTTGATGGCTTATTTTTTTTTTAAATAAGAGGTATTAGTTTAATTGCCTCTAATCATGGGATAGAGGGATGTTATATTAATTTAGGAGAGAGAAAATATGGAGAGGTTTTTTGGGGGGAGGGAAAATAGATAATGAAAATGTTAGATTCAATACTTGAAATTTACTATTCATTTAATAATGGGAGCATTAAAAGATTAATTGATAAATTAAGAATCACAAAGCTCGATGCAGGACTCAAAACCAGAATTTCCTGACTCTGATACAAGCTTTCTAAATATGATAGCATGTTATCTCTAAATTAATCACACAATAATAAAAAATTAACAATATTTCAAATAGATCTTATCTATTTGCATATATATGCTATAATTATTACTATAATCCTAAAAGATTTACTATCCCTATTTTACAGATGAGGAAACAAAGACTGAGAGTTTGAATGGCTTACCAAGTGTCATATATATGTGTGGGTGTATATATATATGTATATTATGTATATGTATATATATATATATGTACATGTATTTATATAATTAGTATTTGAGACAATATTCAAACCTAGGCCTTCCAATTTCAAAACCTATTATGTAGTTTGTGGATTAGAAGCCATGATTATAGTGTTACTGAGAATAGAGAGAATTGAGAAATAGAATAGAGTTGAAAGAAATATTTAGGTATAGGCACTAATTTATTAAATGAAATTGTATTTCAAACCTATCCCTGAATCTCTATACAATTTTATGGAGAGCTACTTTATACTTGAGCACTTTACAGAGAAACTTGGGATCACAAGTAATGGAAAGCTAGCACATACTCTCTCTTGGAAGAAGATAGCAGTGTTTAGTAACTTTTGAAAATCCATCTAGGGATCTTGTCTACTCTGAGCATTATACGGAAGCATAGTGTAATGGAAGTAATTCTAGTCAGGGAGTTCTTATTCCAGATCTCAAAATGGTGTGATTTTGCACACAAAAACTTAACTGCTAGAGCTTTAGTTTCTGCCTAATCAAGATAACCAGCTTTTTTATTTCCTGCTTTTTTAAGAGTCAGAGTCTATAATTTTCATTCTCATTCAAGATTCTAGAAATCTCTCAAATATTGTCACCCAAAGTAAAGAGAAATTATGTGAAACACTGACAATGAATATTAAATTTGGAGAATAGTTCATTTCTCCAATACTGACTTTTCAAATCTAAAGGGTTGTGTTTTATCAATGATGGGGGTACTATTTTATTGATATGTAAACTAAGATCCCTTCTTGCCTTACTAGGTAGCTTTTATGAGCTATTATGGGCCATCTGTTGCTTTGCTTGTATATGCATGTATATATGTTATTAATCTATGTATACACAGTTCTGTAGACATATCAAGTAGAAAATCATCATGTGTCAGTCAACTTTCTGTTGATGAGCATTTCTCCAATGTAAATCCCAAAATATAGCATAGTGATTATGTTTTTTTTTCCTTTTCTTCAGTCAGGTCTAATAAGAACCCAGGAAACAGATTACTTCTTGAAACCACTTCCTCCACATCTTGCCCTTAAACTGAACTATTCAGCATCTGATGGACAACACTCCCATGTACTTTACAAAAGATCCATAGGAGCCCAGCCTCACAGTGATAATGAAATCATGATGATTGAGAGGAAAAGAGAGCTGGAAAAGCACAACAGATTATATCAAGAAAACCAGCATCTCCACAATGGATTTAACGTCAAACACCCACAAAAGCAGCACTTCTGTGGAAGGCGCAAGAAATGTATGTAAGGGCAATTTTTGGTCTTATTTCATTATTTTTATAGAGACAACATATAGTTTTAATGGATAAAGAGCTCACTAAAATCCAGGAAGTCCTGAGTTCCAGTGTTGCCTCAGATACAAGTTGGCTGTGTCACTCTGGGCAAGTCAATTAACCCTTTAGTGTTCCCTGACATCTCTATAAGACTACAAATTGTAAAGATGAAAACTGACAAGTCTTGACAATAGATTGGATATAGAATAAGTGTGAAGAGTTGAGCATTCCTCTTAGGTTATGAGTCTGAACAATTGAGAAGATGCTGTTGACTTCCACAGTAGTAAGGTAATTAGAAAAGGAAGAAAGGTTTAAAGGGAAAGATAAGTTATTTTTTGGACATCTTTTATATAAGATGGCTAGTGAACATCCACTTTGAGATTTCTGAAAGATTAGCAGCAAAGATGCTGAGGCAAGATAGAAAGATGTGAGAATCATTAGCAAAGAGATGGTAATTAAAATCACACCAGCTAATCAGATCACTAAGTGAAGTATTTTGGAGAAAAGAAGTAAGAGAGTTCAATTTAAAATTCGGTGGGACATTTGGCTGTGATCTTGATGAAGATTAAGGAAAAGAGAGTGAGAGGGAGAAGTCAGATAGGTAAGAGTAGAACTGGGAGAGAGTGGCATGTGGAAAACTAAAGAGCAGAGATTGCCAAGAATTAGTAAGTGATTAATCATGTCAAGACTATGAGAGGTCACAGAGAATGAGAATTGAAAAAAAGACGAGTAAATTTGGCAACAAAGATAATCGGTAAGTTTTGAGAATACTTTCAATGACATGATGAAGCTAGAAGCTGGATTTTGAGGGGTTAAAAAGACACGAAAGAAAGTAGTAAATGTTTTTTTTTTCTTTCAAGGAGTTTATGAAAGACGGAAGAGACACAGGTCAATAGTTATAGGATGAAAGGATCAAAAAAGAGTTTTTGTTTTTAGAATGGAGAAAATGTTGACATGTTTGGTGGAAAGGAGATAGTTGACTAGAAAAGATTCAAAATAAGTGAAAGAACAGTAAAAAGTGAAAGAAAAGGATAACAGAGAAGATATTCTGTTGGGGGAAATGGAATGGAATGGGATTATTTGAACAAGTAGAGCAGATATCTATGGTAAGGAGTAAGGCCATTATGGTGAGACAGGAATGAAAGAGGAGATAGCAGAAGAAGACATATAAGTGATGTGAAATGAGAAAGAAGGAAGAAGAAGCTAATATGTCCTGTAAAATATTCTCAATTGACAGAAGGGAAGAGGGATAGCCATGGGAGATTTAAGGAGGAATGAAAAAAAAAAAGTTTGGAAGAGCTACTATGGAGGTGAGAATAGCAAATTGATAAGGCAAGTATAGAAAGATTGCAAAGAAACAATAAGGGCCAGATTGTGTAACAAAAATCAATAGTCAACTCAGTTAAAATGATTATGACTTTCTCTACCTTCATTCAGCAGCAGATGAATAGGAAGGAGCAAAAATAAAGAATGGTGGGTATTATTCAAGGTTGAATCTAAGCAGGAGATAATATTTAAAATAATAAAGGAGCTAAAGACAATTTCCTTTTGGGTTTAACTATTTTTATTTTAAAGTTTTATTACCATATACATCTCAAAGTTAGAAGTGTTTATATTTTATGTCTAGTGTACATTTTTAAAATCCCATTTTCTCTGTTGTCAAGATTTGCATTAACTCTCTATTTTAAAGAATTTGCATCAGGAGGATAATGTATTTATGCTAGAACTATAGAAATTATCTTCTTTTTTTATTTAAGCTTCTTGGTATATGAGTCAATAAAGAAAAAAGCAGTTATATTATTATGATCATTTACAGATGGTGATAATATAAATCACGTAGTAGAAAAGATCAGACAACAAATTCATGATAAAAGGAAAATGTATATACTTCTATTTGGAAAGATAAAGCTTAGCACTTTACTTGCTTTATTATTAAATTATTAACCATATGCATCAGCACATGAAAATGTTAAATAAGCCATTGACTTTGATATAACTTTCAAAAAACTTGAAATGTAAGATGCACAGAATACAAATACATTCATTTCATTCAAATATATTTTCTTTTATTCCAGACTATCAGCATCCTAGTCACTGATACTGAACTTTTCAGTGTAGAGTAAAATTCATGATCAAGGTTACCATATCATTGTGTTGGTTTATTTTGAAGTCACTGTCCAATAAGACACTCGAGAATTTTTATTTTATTTTATTTTTGCCAAGGCAATTGGGGTCAAGTAACTTGCTCAGGGTAACATAGTCAGGAAATATTAAGTATCTGAGGCCAGATTTGAACTCAGGTCCTCCTGACTTCAGGGTTAGTGTTCTATCCATTGTGCCATTTAACTGCCCCTCAAGAATATCTAGGTCTCTCTCACACTTAATTGTGAAGTTATTTCTCTAAAAACAATTGTGACTCTTTGCATTTATCCTACTAAATTTTCTTGTAATAAATTTAGTCCAATGACAACATTTTTATGGACCCCGATTGTCATTCATGGTGCTGAATATTCCTTATATCTTTACCAAATGCAAATTTTAAAGAGTATGCTATGTATACTTTTATATGAATAATGTGATAAAAATATTTATCAACAATGGGTTTAGACATTTCTTTACTGAATTGGAGACTTCCTTTCAAAATGACTTTAAATCATTAATGATTATTCACTCTTTGTGGTCAATTATGAACCCATCTAAATATACTTTTGTTTAGACCACACCTATCTATGTTTTCCAGAAGGATAACATAAAAGATTTTATTCTTTTTATTAATA
Organism: Myrmecobius fasciatus; assembly: GCA_023553655.1. Taxonomy (NCBI): domain Eukaryota; kingdom Metazoa; phylum Chordata; class Mammalia; order Dasyuromorphia; family Myrmecobiidae; genus Myrmecobius; species Myrmecobius fasciatus. The sequence goes on along the minus strand of JAJPUD010000233.1, from coordinate 702,046 downwards.
TTTAGGTAATTATATTTTCATCATTCACTCGAACTAGAAATATATCTGTAATTACATTAATATACAGAATTCTCAGATGAGAAAACTCTGTGAACTAATGCAGATTGTCACCTATACTTCAGAAAGCTGTTCAGAGTAATGAGAGGTTAAGTGACTTGTTCCAGAAACAGAACAAGCATATGTCAGAGATAGTACTTGAATCTATGTTCTTCTTGCCTCTCATCCAGCTCTTTATCTACCATATTATATTGCCTAACCAGTCTAGTAACCATTTCAAAAATGAAATTAGTTAATTGCACAATTTTTTAATGGACCCCTGTTGGTTCCTTATGATCACTGCTTTGCTTTATAGATTTTCACTAACTATTCTTTAATGATTCATTCTAGACTTCTCCCTCCTAGTAATCAGTCAAGTTCATGTGCTATAGTTTAAATTTAATTCTCTTGTTTTAGAAAATTGGAAGGTTTTTGTCCTCCTGAAGCATCATTCCTGTTTCCCATGATCTTTCAGCTATCACTGACACTAGCCTGATAATCAAATCTAATGACTTTTTTTTGTTACATTCAGATATAGTTCATCAGAAACTGGTGACTTTAACTCATCAAGGTCAAGCCCATAAACTCCTCTTACTTTTCTACTTATCTTTATTAATAATAACTTCTTTAATACTTTTCTATCCTTTCCAACTAACTGATTATTCATCTTTGCTGATAGAACTCACACACAAAAAAATTCAAGTATGATGCTCTCTGTCCTTTATCCTTTATACTCATTCCATCCACCCAGAACAGTGGTCCTAACTCTGATTGCAAATTCATCTTTTGCTAATAAAGCTTAATATTTATGTTGTTAGATTTATTTGTCAGTCTCAGAACATTTTGAGCTTTAGTTCTTCTGACACCATTCTAAAATTTATGCCATGTCTTTTTATCCAGACTCTTATTTTTCTTGTGTCTATTTACTTTATGTGTATTTAAATATATATTGGTTCAAGAGGTCCTTTGCATACATATCATTCTTTTTGCTACCTTTTTTTTTTCCTACTTATTGGACTCATTTGGGCGGGGGGTAAAAGGTCTATCTCTCTTCTTTTCAAGAAAAATCTGATAATCCTTACTTATTTCCAAATATCCATTTGTCCTTATACCTTTTCTACTTTATTTTATATTCTTTCACTTACTTCTATCTCTTTAAATTCTTTTTTCTTCTGTATTTTTCTATTCAAGCCTTTCTGTTTCTTGTAAGGAAAACTTCACTCTCACTGCTAGCATAGAGTTCAGAGATGACCCTCAAGCCCTATTATCTTCCTTGCATTTGGAACATAGATAATAATTTATTTAGCTATGACAGAAACAAAAACAAGAGAAGTACTCTATATAATAAGATTAAATAGAAAGTTTTACCAGAAAAAACCTAACCTGACTAATTTTTAATATTGGATTTCTTAATACCTCAATTTATGAATTGAATTTATTTTTATATTTTGTCTAAGATATCAGTTGACATTCCATTTTTATTTATGATATCAGGTTTCACAAATAGAATCAACACAATCCTAAATACTTGTTCAGGAGTGCCCTTATCTGATAAAACACACTCAACTCACTATTCTGTAGCTTGGATTATGTCATGATGAAGATTCTGTTAATTGAACCCTAGATAGTATCTATTGAAGACATTCTTAATGTTTTTATGACATTTAAAGGGTAACTACAACATATAATAATTAAGTTTGGGGATATTTCAATAAAGAACAGTGAGCATGGTTTAAAAACTATGTTTAATGCAGAAAGTAGCCATTGTATGTGTGTAATGCTAGATGTGATTACAAATCTTTTAAAAATCACTCTCTGCTTACTGCATATTTTACAATTATAGTTTCCTTAAGTTTTCCAAGATCAGACATATAATTTACCAATTAAACAATTGTGTTTGCCAATCCCACATTTGAAATTGTATAACACAAAGTCTAACCACATTTTTAAAATTTTTCTGTCCAAAGATAATTTTCACACAACCTTATTTGGATCATAAGTTCATATAGAGCTAGAAGAGAATATTGCCTCCCATATCTCTGCCTACCACTTGTACATACCCAAACCAAAATAAACAAAAAAGCCATAAACAAAATCTCAACCTAGTTATTCTAACTTGCCAAACAAAAAAGTATTTGTCTTCTAAATAAATATTTATAGTGTGTTCAGATGGTTCACATCACATTAGGATCTGGGATAAGGGGTTTTGTTGTTATTCTTGCTTTTTAACACAAAGCTAATAAAATTCCTACTTCTGGGAGACACAATCCATTTGAGACAAGTGAAATAAGCATTCAAGTACTCATAGATTTAGAGATGGAAGGCGTCCTAGAATTTTTCTAGTCTATACTTTCCTTTTTCAGGTGATAAAATTGAGGCCCAGAAAAGTTGTGACTTACCTAAAGACATGTGGAATAAGTAACCACAGTGGAATCTGGACTCTAAATTCTGTTCTCTACAGTATTATCCTTAAGCACTTGACATTTAGTTCAGTGTAAGAGAATGAATGATAGAATGAGAAAGGGATAAATGGTGAACTAAAGCTCTTTTGCAACATTTATCATTAAAAACAAGAAACTTATTTATGGCAATTTCACTTGTATTTGCAAATACAGTTTTACAAAGCCTCTTTTCAAAATATGCACAGGATTATAAGAATTTTTGGGAGTTATATATCCAACTGCTGAAAATGAATAATATATAAACCCAATTCACTATTTTGCTATTGGAGGGAGACACCCAAGAACAAAAGCTCATAAGGTGCTACAGTGATAGCCACAGCATCAATTGTAATCTACTAACTTGGACCATTGGAAATAAGAAATTTTCCAATTTTCATTGATTTCCTTTGTTTCCTTTTACAGATATGCCAAAGCCTCCCAAAGAAGATCTTTTCATCTTACCTGATGAATATAAGTATCAATTGCGAAACAAGCGTTCTCTCCTGAAAACCCACAAAAATAATGAACTGAATGTGGAAACACTAGTGGTAGTTGACAAAAAGATGATGCAAAACCATGGTCATGAAAATATTACAACATACGTCTTGACTATACTCAATATGGTAGGATAGCACTTCTTGTTGAGGCCAACTGGGTAATTAAATCTTTCCTAATATCTGTAATATTGCTAAATTAGCATTTGCCATTCTGTTACTTTATTTGGGGATTCATTTAGCAATAATAAGAAAACTTTCTTGGTGAATTTAGCAAATTTAATTCAACAAATATTAAAGTACCTGTTGTTATAACATTCATAACTTTGAAGCAGTAGAAATTTAATAAAAGTACCCCTATCCTCAAAGATTTTATAATGTGTAGGGGGAGAGTAATAAAACATGTATACAAGTAGTTTTAATACTAGTATATGAGAGTAGTCAAACAGAGTGGTATGAAATTTGAAGAGGATTGGAACTATTTGAGTTTGGCTTGAGATTTTATGAGAAAATAACAGTAATAGCAATTATTATATTATAGTCATCATTAACAGCTCACATTCATAGAGCACTTTAAAGTTCTTAAGACTCTTTTCAAATGTTATCTCATTTATTTTCACAACAACCCTGTAATGCACATGCTTATATTATATCTATTTTACAGATGAAAATTCAGCCTGAAAGTTAAGTGACTTGCCCAACATCACATAACTCATAATAGAGTAAGGCAAGATTTGAAACTTTTCCTTCCTGGCTTCAAATAAAGTACTCTAATGAGTGGAGCCATAAAGAAAAAAAAATATTTTAGTAGGTAATAGGGTTCTACATGGAGGTTTGCCAAAATAAGTACCAGGAGGAAGAACATGACAGGGGGACATGTGAGAACTGCAGGTAGGACAGTTTCATTAGAAAGTAAAATTCATGAAGGGGAGTAGTATGAAATAAGGTTGAAAAAATAATTTGAGATGAGATAAAGATCTTGAATGCCAGACTAGAGAATAAACATTTTATTTCCTACATAGTGAGAGTTGCCTAATGTTTTCATGTAGAAGAAGGATGTGATTAAGTCTACACATTAGGAAGATTGCTTTGTCAACAGTGTGAAGGGTAGGTTGAGATAGGGAGAGACTAAGACCATGAAAACATGCAAGTGGCTAATATGAAAATCCAATCAATAAGAAATCACTTTGGGATATTTGCAATGGAAACAGAGATGAAGACTGATATGACATATGTAAGGAGAATTTTAAAAACTTAGCAACTGATTTTATGTGGAGAGTAGAATCAGAGCTGATTCACTTGCAAGTTTTTCTATTCTAGAGAGTTGTTTACCATTAAGTTAAGGGAATTAGTTTGAGAGACAGATTGAATAAAAATTTGTATAACCATAATAACTTTAGTGTTTGTGAGTACTTTAAAAAAAACCCTGAGTAAATTCCAAGAAAAGATTGAAATGTTTTGAGTAAAATAAAAATGCTTCTCTTTTCAAGTAGGAAATATTTAGATATTTAAATAAATATTTAAATGTCTAATAGCTCAATCATTCTCTACCTTCAAAACAAATTCTGGGAGCCTGATGATTGTAACTTAATTTTTATCATTAAAAAAACAATATTTTTGTTTATCCACTCAAGATACCTTTCTACTGACCTTGTAGTATATTCTTTCTATAGCATTAAATTCTCAGTTAAAAACAAAAAGCACTGCTTCATTTATTCTTTTCTTCCTGACTTAATTCAATCAAAAAGTAATTACTGAATACACATTTTGTGTAAGGGATTGTTAAGACATAAAATGTTCTACAAAAGTGAATTTTCCAGATAAGAAAACTTTAACAGTGTATTAACTGTAAGTACTAAAAGCTTTTATTAAACAATGTTGGACAATTTTTTTTTGTTTTGTTTTAGTAAATGGAGTTTATTAAATGTAATTTTGTCTTTTCATGATGCCTCAGACTCATCACTGTGAACAACCATTATTGTGATATACTGTAATGGAGGGATGTCCTCTGAGGCTAATAAAGCAAGTTTCATTAAATATCTGCACAAAACGCAAAACTCTCCTACCTATTGCCCTCTTCAAGCTATCCTCAGAGACTCCTATGACATACAAGCCTATTTACCCTCAATTTTGCAGTCGTAATTTTTTTTTGTTCTGTTCATGTGTTCATCTTTTGTTATTTTGTCAGTGTTTACTGCTGATGGAATATTTGTCATTAATTTCTGTTATAAGGGTTTCTGATTTTGTTTACTTCTGCTAGGTTGCCATTTTTCTCTTCTTCTTTTTCCTTCCCCATCTATCTTTTTTTTTCTTCTGTCTATTTTCTCTGATGCTTCTCTCATGCTCCTGGGCTTTGGAGCCAGTCAGCAGGGACTGGCATTAATAATCATCAATAGTGATGGTAACCAAACAATCAAAACTTTGAGTGCTTCCATTGCTATTCATGGTTCAGAAGCGCTCTCTCTCTCTCTCTCTCTCTCTCTCTCTCTCTCTCTCTCTCTCTCTTTGGTTATCTTTTTACTTCAGGCATTTTAAGGGATAAGCTATAATATACTTAATGATCTAATAAAAATGATGTTGCACTATGAAAAGAAAGTAATTCTGCTTTCTGAAAATAGAGCTTTAAAGCAGATTACATGAAATGCAAAGGCTTCTGTGACAAATGTGATTTTCTTATTTTCCTCAGGTATCTGCTTTGTTCAAAGATGGAACAATAGGTGGTAACATCAACATTGCAGTTGTGGGTCTAATTCTTCTAGAAGAAGAGCAGGTACAATATTACTGAAAGTTGTTTTTTCAAAGAAATAATGCAAATTCAATGTTTTACTCTCATTTGTATAATAGCCACCTTTATTCCCTAACTTGATTTGCCTGAGACTAAAAATATTTTCTTGTTTAATAACTAAAGTAATGAATTTTTCATCAGTTAATTCAGTAGGATTATTTGATTTCTTGTGGTTTGTATAGAGATGGGTCAAATAATCTTTCAGTTACCTTGTGAGACTGGGATAGAAGGCAAGATGAGAATTGTCTGATCAAAAAAGTTGATCTCTATGTTTAAAAAAAAGCAAAATTACAAATATATTTTGAATATAGTATATAGACCATATCTCATGCCGATTGGAGATTTTAGAATACCAGGTGGCAGTGTTGGCAGTAGAAAACCAACAACAATAAATGGCATATAATAAGTTTGTTTTATAGGATTAAGATTAGTTAAGCTGTTTTGATATAATTTTATTTGGGATCATTGGAAACTATTAAATATTAGTTCTTTTATCATACCAATATTTCTCACTACTTTTAACCTCATTTTCAGATTGAGTTCTATATAGAATTAATGAAATTAAAGCAATTTTTACTTTCCAAACCAACTTCTCTTCTTGATATCTGTCTGTTTTAGAAAAACACTTTCTGTTATGGCAATCCCAGACCCCTAATTTATATGCATGACTTTTATGTTTTTTTTCCAGGCCTGTCATGATGAAGACTTAATATAATAGGAGGTAAATAGTAAGGATTAGAATAGTAAGAGAGAGCTTTCCCTTACTCCTCTTTGCTAATATCCCATTTTGACTCATTAAGGAGCTAAAGGGATTGTGACATACAGGCTTTACCCGGTAAGAACAGTCATTATCAGATCCTCTCTGCCTCTTGCTTGGCAAGAGATAGGTGAGATACTGGTAGAATACAAATGGACTTTATGCCTTCTTTCCTGTGAACCTACCAATTATCCAACCCTATTCTCCTCCCTAAAGGAAAAGAGAACAAATTTAAGTCAAAGGTCTTATTTCGTGTGCTGAATGATCAGTATTTCTCAAGTGACAGCTTAATTATTTTGTGTTTTAAAACATCTTCACCTTGGAATTTATCCAAGCTACAAAGAGGATGAGTCTGTCTTTTGATCATACACCTGTGTTAACTATAATTAATGTAATTTTCCTGGAAATCACCCCCTAAAGAATTTCAGGCATGTTGTGTCTCTTTTCAAATATTTTAAATGTTGGCATTTAATTTAGGTTTACTCCTTTCCCTGGTAAAACCAAGATATTTTAAATAAAAGGTATGATTTGTTGACCATGATACATTGTATACTTTTACTATTATCACTGTTATTGCTACTTTCTCAAAAGTTTCTACAAAAGAGTCTCTAAAAATACACATTCATCAAGAAAGAGTATTCCTAAAAAATAAAACTTAACTCACAGCATAGTCACTGTTATGAAACTGTTTGCCTCCAAATTCTGTTCATGACCTCTATTTTCAACTTTCTTTATTAATGTTCCAATTTAGCAGTTTTATAAATTGCCCAAAGCAGAATCTGTTCGTGTGTTTAAATGGTGACCATTGTAGCGATTTCTTCTTACTTCTAAAATTTTTACTAGGTTTCTAAAAGTAAGATTGGTATGCTTTCTTGGTGCTTTTGAAGTAAGATTTTCTCAAGGTGATACTAAGGACCAAAAAAAAAAAAAAAATTGTGTTCAAGTCCTGACTGAATACTGGCTGAATAACCCTAGATAAATTACTTAATCTTTAAATGTCCTACTATAACTCTGTAAATCTTTAAATTACAGAGAAAATGCAGACTTGCATTGATAGAGATAATTTCTTTGTCCCTATGTCAATGAAGTCACAAATCCAATTCCTTTTCCTTTTTACCCTACTGACACTAAAGAAGGAAATTTTCATTGAACAGGTATTATATGCGCTGAGTTATGAGTATTCATACATAGATATCTCTGGGTTGTCAATTTTAAATAATTAATAATAATAGTCAATAAAATATATGATGCACATTACAAAATCACTTCATCATATTGCAGTGCCTCATGATCATCCTCAAGGTGATCAGTTGTAAGGAAGCAGTGCCTTAGCTATAGTAGGCTATTGCATGGTAGAAAGGTCATAGCATTGCACTGGGATGCAACCAATCTCATTTCTCATTAAGTAGGGGCCTCTGTGTGACTTTAGGTGGATAACTTAATCGTAATGGGCATCAGTTTCCTTATTTCTAAAATGAAGAGCTGAGATTTAGCCTTTTTGTGTCTTGAACCTCTTTTGTAGTCTGGTACAACTGATTGACTATTTTTAGAGTAATGTTTTTAAATGTATAAGACAAAATTCATAGGCTCATAAATGAAACCAATAGTACCAAAATAATGTTATTAAAATATAATAGGACAGTAAGAGGTACAGTAGATAGACTATTTCTCTGGAATCAGGAAGACCGAAGATCAAATCCTGCCATAAATATCTATCAGACTAATGAACCACTTAAATTATTTTTGCCTCAAGTTTCCTTATTCATAAAATGGGGATAATATTAATAGCACTTCCAAAGTTATTGTGATGATTACATCATATAATATTTATAAAGCACATATCACAGTGCCCAGCACAGAATAGGTGCTATATAAAGGTCTTATTATTTTTAAAACAAAATTCACAGATCCTTTGAAATTTACCAGTAGACACCTTAGGATCATGGGAGGAGAATCCCTGGACTAGAAGGTCTCTCATTTTCCTTTAAATTCTAATTGTCTACAAAATTTAAATGAATTTGGGTTCACTTTGTACTTATTTTATGAGATGCCCTGAAATTTTCTTTTAAAAATATTTGGTGAGGGGCAGCTAGGTGAATAGAGCACCAGTCCTGAAGTCAGGAGGACCTGATTTCAAATCTGGTGTTAGATACTTAACATTTTTCAGCTATGTGATCCTGAGCAAGTTATTTAACCCCAATTGCCTCAGGAAAAAAAATACTTGCTGATATTGCCTTACTTATCATTTGTCTCTTTATCAGAAAGACAAAAAATAAAAAGAAATTAATTTTTGATCATTTGAATTCGTTATGATTAATAAACATTTATTAAGCACTTATTTTGTTCCAGCATAGTGCTAAGCACTGTGCAGTTTTGTTTTGATAATAATGATTATAATGTTGTTGTTGGTATTTTGATCTTTCCTGAGTAGCCAGGACTTGTAATCAATCACCATGCTGACCACACCTTAAGTAGTTTCTGCCAGTGGCAATCTGGACTGATAGGAAAAGATGGAACCCGCCATGATCATGCAATCTTACTTACTGGTCTGGATATATGTTCCTGGAAGAATGAACCATGTGACACTTTGGGTAAGATTTTTATGTGGTATTTTCAAAGATGTGTATCTATACTTGTATAGGTGCACATATAATTGCCCATTTTGTATATAAACATTTTAAATTATGGTATTATATTTTCATGTTAGTGGCAAGTGTTTTTTTGATTTTTATTAGGTGTAACATTAAAGAGTGAAATTTTTTGTGTGCAAGGTTACTCTTTTCTAAGTATAGAAATGTACCTTGAGCTATGCCAATAGTTCATCTAACAGAGAATTATTCCTTGCCAAACACTTAAGGTAAGCAACTTGATTTTCACAATTTTGAATCTTTTCAAACTTGTTAGAAGAAATTTAGGATGTATGGTACTCATTAAAATACATGTTTGATCCAAGATCAGGGTCATCAGGTTTCAGGTTAAGATGATGAGATGTTCTTGGAGAAAATCAGTGTTATGAAAAGTTGTTGATATTCTATAAAAATATAACATTTTTTTAATTTTCCATCTTTCCATAAGCAGTTCAGTTTATAGAGTGCTCCTCAGAGGGCCTCTGTATTGGCACTCTTTTGGAGGCTTGCTCTTTCATATTTTTCTGAAAAGTCAATGACTAACACCCTGGGAATAACAGAAAACTTGATTTCTCCTTCATTTTTAGTGATGATGAACTAGTTAGTACACACATTTGACCCAGTTGAATGCAATTAGTGGCAAGATGCATAATACCCTCTTTGACTCAGACTTTACACAGCAGAAATTTGTGGGAAAACACCCAGAGCAACAATCAATAATTTGGTCTCATCACATTCTATTGCTGTGCATTATGGGCAGTACATAAAAGCTCAGCTAGGTTTTACATGAGATGGATGGTCCTTAGAGCTCCTAGAAATAGTTATTCTTTCCTTCATTTTGAAAAAAAAGTTATTATATGGTTATTATAGAAATAGTACATCTCCATTTTCTCACAAGAGCCTCAGGGAACCAAATTTGTCTAGTAGATGAAAGATAAAAGAATTTAGCTCTTCCTTTTGTTTTTTCCAATAACCATCCTTTTCTTTTGGCCTTCCTGTTCTATAGGATTTGCACCCATAAGTGGAATGTGTAGCAAGTATCGCAGCTGTACTGTTAATGAAGATACAGGCCTTGGCCTAGCTTTTACCATTGCCCATGAGTCTGGACACAAGTAAGTGAAAATGTGCCAAAGAGCACAATATGAAGGGGAACACCTTTTGTGTATTTTTCATACTTATCTGTGCCAAAGTTTGAATGGCAATACCTATTCTTATTATTTCATCACTCAAGGTATTAATTTAATAAATCAAGTCCTTCAAGTGTATTAGAATTTATTGAACAATAAAATAAACTGCAGTTGAACATCTCTGTGAAATATTAACATAAAAGTACTTAATTATAGGTCACTTTCATTTGGGTGCCAAATTATTGCATTGTGAAAATATAGGCACTTGAGATTAATTATAGGCTAGCTAGAATAATTTTTTGTCTTATTAAGAACGGGAATGAGTTGGGTGATTTTGTTTCCCTCACATGAAATCTGAGGCCCTACATTTTAAAGGCCAGACAGAATAGGAGCTTTTATTTTTTTCCTCTAGATTTGAGAGCACACTTATTTAGCAAGAAAATATACACCTATATATTTAAGCACATGTGTTTTTCTTCTTTTTCGTATTTCTTCCTTTAATGCATAAGTATACATGAAAATGCTGAAGGCATTTCACTTGATTAGCTCAGTAACTAAGATGAAGTGGTCAGAGCTTTGTTCCTAGGTATCAGAATTTAAAGTATGACAAAATCACCACCTAGAGAAATACTTTGCCCCAGTAGGCTCACTTCTACAACCTATTCATCCACAAGTTCCCCACCTTTAGCAACATATAAAATTTATTCAGGGATATATTCTATTCCCCAGTGATCTAACCTCTACATTCTTTCCACCCCAATATAAAAATTCCTCTGGTTTCTATAATCTACTCTTTAGTTCTGCTTCTAAGATTCATGTTTACTAATAAGTTCAGTTGAATCATTAACTCGATCATGATGGAAAACTTCAAATATTTTATATATAAGCATATCTCAAAAATCTTGGGTTTGGTGGCTTAAAACTGACCTTAGACTTTGAGATACCCAAAATTTGTGTGTGTATGTGTATGGGAATTTGTATGTGTGTGCACAGATTATAACACATAATTATGTATTTATTATGTACAGTATTAATTATACTTATTGTATATTAGAAACCTACTATTTCTTTCTGTTGATATCCATTCACTATAATAATTAATTTTTTCTACCTTAAAATTTCTTTTTTTTTTGTAACCAGTTGTTTAAAATACATTGTGCTACTTTGGTTTACTTGCTGCATAAACTTTAATGGCTACTATGTTTGTTTGTACTTGAGAGGGGAAATAGGTGAAGAGTATATATGAAAGGATCAAGTTAACCAATAAAACTACTACAATACAACTTTCAGTATCTGTCCTAGTGATCATCCATCAGCAACATCATATTTATGTGAAATGTGGGACATATATTCTGGGGGAGTAAGCAGTATTTTAGGGTAGCCAGATGATACAGTGTATAGATCACCAGGTCTGGAATTGGGAAGATCTGAGTTCAAATAGTCTGAGAAATTTATTAGCTGCATGATCCTAGACAAGTCATTTAACGCTATTTATCTCAAATTCCTCATTCTACAAGATGATCTGGAGAAAAGAAGCAGAACAGTCCAGTATCTTTGCCAAGAAAATCCCAAAGGGATGAGACATAACATTAGACACAACTGAAGAACAATGTATAATATTTTAAAATAAACTACTTCCAGAAGTTTCTTATACTTTAAATATATATTGAGCTATATATAAGCTATATATATATACATATAAGTTTGTTGATAACTTCCATATTTTCTTTTTTTTTTCTTTTTTGTATTCAATCCTCATTGATTACCAGGCATCTCCTGGTAAGAGAAATTCCCTTTGCCAGTTAGATCTGAACCTGCTCTTCAAACTTAAGCAGTCAACCTCAATGTCAAATTCAAATGTATATGAATCCTTCCATGACATACTGACATAGGAAACCACATATTAACATTATCTATGATGTATTATTTATTTATTTAAATGTTTACCAATTATATTTTAACCTGTTTGACCTCTACTCTTTTGTTGGTCTCAAGTTTGATATCTGAGAATTTCCTGGGACATTGATAGGTCTTTTTGATTTCAAACCCAGCTCTATTCAGCCTCTTCTAGATTGTCTTATCTTTAAAACATACACATTACCAACATATGTACATATGCACACAACTGAAAAAGTTTGTCATTCTATCCATTAGAGATGCTGAGTTCCTAAAACATACCATCATCGAAAGGATCTAATCATAATTTCCAGGTTATACTGTCAACATATTTGAATTTTTTTCCTAGATATCATACAGCTAAGAAGCATAGTTTGTTATCTTTATAGCTTTTACCTTGCTTTTCTTCACCTTATGTTTACATTGGCAAGAAAGCTAGTGCTGGTAAATGTGTTTTTATGAAACTCCCTTCTCCTCCCAATCTATTAGAAAACGAAATAAAGCCTCTTATTCATTTTCTCCAAAACTATTCAAAGGTTTCACTTGCCCTCTGTGTGTGCATGTATGTGTGTATGTTAATTTCTAATGGAATACATGCCAGAAACTTTAGACTTTGACTCTGTGAACTGATGACCTCCAAATGGAAAGCTTTATAGCCCATTACTGATCCCGTCATCATTACAGGTAATGATTTTCAACTTTTTCAATGCCTAACAATTGGTGCCTGAACAATATATGAAACTTTCATTTAAATCATAATTATATTTTAATATTCTGGTATAGTAAAAACTTCAAAACACTTACATTATCTTAGCTTCATTAGGTTCTCACTGTCTTCTGAACCAAACCTGAATTTAATTATGTAATCAAAATAAAATATACTTAAAGTTCCCCTATATAGTAAGTCAGAGTTGAGGAAGTAAGTTTAAGATAATCAGTTTAGATAGAGTCTTGGCAATGTTAGCTCTTGAAGACAGTGAGCTCACTAAGATGATTTACTCCTTTGTTTTATGTCATGTATAGAACTCCCCATGTAGAAATGTTATTGACAATTTCCATGTACAATTTGCCAGAGAAATAAAAGCAAATAAGTAATTCCTCTGTGAATGAAAGCTTTAGAAAGATGCTTGGATCATTTTACGGGTGAGAAAATTAAAACTAAGATGAATAAAATGATTTCCCTTAGCTTAATGTAGCTAGTAAGAAGTGATATGAGGCTTGAACCTTATACTTTTATCATACTAATCAGTCTAATATTCATTCAGTTAGGTCTAAGCAGATTCATTTTTAGAATTGATAAATTGGGAAAAACTTTTTCTTTTCCAAAGTTTTTTATACTGACAGAGCATGATGAAAAAAAAAAAATAGTACACTTTCTCTCAGGTCCTCCTAACTCCAGTGTCAGTGTTCTATCTACTGCACCACTGGGTTGCTCCTTATTACCTTATTTTCAATCCATTTCTTTTTGGTAAGGAGGTATTACTGTTAAGTCAAATTAAACTTCTTAAACTTTAGATTAAATGAGTTTCTTCCAAGTATGATCTTTTTAATATCAATGGGTTGGAAAGACTCTTTAGAGATCTAATAGTCCATCCATTCCATCAATTTGATTATGGATTGAGACAGGGAAGGCAGGAGAGCCAGAATGAAGATGAAGAGGTATATTTTCCTTCACTAAATAAGAAAGAATCAGGGTTTTTTTAAACAACCAATAGAAAGAAATTTTTGTTGTTCCTCTAAATCATTTGAGATAGCTACATGTGGTTTATAATCTGTTTGTAAACTGCAGGTGCTAAAGAGCTAAAGGGGCTGTACTGATAACTGAACTACATGCTTTGGAGAATGTGTAATCTGGGCACTAGGCCATTTGAAAAATTCCCATTTGCTAAGAGAAGCTATATAGTCTGATGGGTAGAATCAGGGGAATAGGAAGCTAGATACACTCTAATTCTATTACAACTTATCTATGTGGCTATGGAGTCATTACTTAATCTGGTATCACTAAATTTTCTCATCTGTAAAATCAGTAAAGCTCTTTGAGATCCTTAGTCCAGACATGCAGGTGCATTTTAAATTATATTTTAACTCTGGAGCCAGAACTTTTCAGTATGCAAAATATGCTCCCAGGGCTTAACTTAGGACACCATTTACTAAATTATATATATTTTAGTGACCTCAATTATATGTAAGAAACCAATTAACCTCAGTCACATTTGCACCTTGGAGCAGGGCAGTTGTCAATCTGCCAGAATTCTAAATCTAGGAGCCTTGTTTTATCATGTCTGTATCTCATCTGCTCAAATCTTTTCCTTGTGATGTGTCTCCCAGACCATTAATAGGGTAGTTATAGTTTTGGAAAATTAGCAATGTGTAAATTAATGTAAATTTAGTAGTGTAAATGTTCTCACCAATCATCTAATTCAAACAGCTCATTTTACTAGGCAGATGAAATGAAAGTCATGGTGTCAAAGACAGGATCATACTTAGGACTCCTGGGCTTTGACACATAATCTCCCCTGTTCCTTAGACTGTCTCCTCTACAGTCACAGTACTCTACTCCATAGCCAGACACAGCTTTCAAAAATAATCTACTTGCTGTCAGGAGAGTGAATGCCTAGGAAAAGCCCTGATGGGATTCCATCATTACAGAGACAAAGATATTAAAAGACATATTTTTTATTTTTTTCAAAGCTAAACCATGTTCCAACTTTATAAAAAGCTGTCCTAGTAGTTTAAAAAAGTTGTTGCTGGGGCAGCTAGGTGGCACACTAGATAGAGCACCAGCCCTCAAGTCAGGAAGACCTGAGTTCAAATCTGGTCTTAGACACTTAACATTCCCTAGCTGTGTGACCCTGGGCAAGTCACTTAACCCCAATTATCTCAGCCAAAAAGCAAAAAAAAAAAAAAAAAAAGAAGAGTTGTTGCCTCAGAAAAAGTGTGTATAAAACTAAGCACTGATTAATTTACTCCCAGGGAAAAGTATCTGTATTGAAATAATAGGATGTATTTCAAATTCAAATTTAAAATTTTCCTATTTGACCCTACATATGCTTCACTGAAAATATTACTTCAGACTTCATGTTTTATATTGGTTTTAAATAGCTGAAAAGATAGTTGCCAAAACTCTTCAATTCCATCTCCTCAACATCTCTCTTATCCTTCCCCTTCTCTCTAATTATACCATGGTTAGATGCCACAGAGTAGATGGTAATGTCTTAACCATATATGTGTTATAAAGGCCACTAAGACCTCTTCCATCCTTATCAAGGGGAGTGCTAACATTCTCTCCTTTCATACAATACAAGGTCAGAAACAGCAATACAAGGATACTCTTAAGGTATCTCTTAAGAATGCTTTAAGAACTTTAGAATCGTTTGTATGATGGGCACAGAGCCGCCCAGCATGGTGTGCTCTTATTAGAGAAGGTGCTGTGCTCTATGAGCAAAGCAGAATTGAATTTATCCAAAGGAAACATGAAATGTGTAAAATTAGAAAAGCTACCCCAAATGTTCACATGGACTAGTGGTGTTTCACCTGTGGCAGAGCATTCTGAACTCATGTTGTTCTGATCAGCCACAGTCAGACACATTGTAACTTGACTCTGACTCTAACATAGTGATGTCATTTTGGTCCTCTGAAAACAAAGGACAACAACCAACCATTTATACCACAATAAACTTAGCCTAAGTCTTTATCTCCATTCACCTGTGCTATTGGAATAGCCTCTTAATTGGTCTCCCCGTATCCAGTTTCTCTCACAGCTGCCAAACTGATATCCCTAAAGTACAAAGCTTAGGTATTACAATGTATATCCTAGAATATCACTCATTTGCTCAATAAAATTCAGTGGCTCTCCATTACTCTTAGCTAAAATACAAAGTTACTTTAAGTCCTTCATATTCTGACTTCATACTAGATTTTTTGAAACTAATTGTTACATTTTGGGGCAAATCACTTACCTCTTTTTGCTTCCATTCCTTATCTGAATGAGTCAGAGAAAGAAAAGGCCAACTACTCCAGTATCTTTATTAACAAAACCAAAAATGGGTCATGATATAACTGAAACAATTGAACAAAATAATTACATTATTACTTAAAATAATTACATTCTTACTCTCTTTCAAGTGTCCTACACTATAAGAAGACAGGTCCTCTTTGCTATTAATGGGACAAAACATTCTGATGCCAGTCCCTCTCTTTCCCTGTTTTGTCCTCCTTGCCTAAAATGCTTTTCCTATGTACCTCTACCTCCTGAAATGAGCATACTCCATTCAAGTCTCAACTCAAATATCTCTTCTTTGAAAAGCCATTTTCTGATTCCTCCATTTGTAGTACCTATCCCTTCTTGCTGAGAATTTTACATACACACCTGCCTGCACGCACGTACACATAAACACATGAATAAACACTGCCCATATATTTTCAGTTAGCATGTTTGCACCTACTTTGTTCGAGATACTCTGTTAAGTCCTGGATATAATAAATGTAAAAGTGAGATAGTCCTTACCCTCGAAGAACTTGCCTTCAACTAAGGAAGCAACAGTATATGTATAAGTGAGTTTGTAGATACAAGGCATTGTCTAATACAAAAGTGATATTGGATAAATGCCTGTTGATTGATTTATTGAAATAGATTAAAACTAAATAAACAATCTCCTATTTCCTGCCTTGTTCCTTTATAGTATTTTTTAACATTTTTATGAAGTTTCACAGAATCATAGGTTTGAAGCTAGAAGAGATCCTTGAAGTTATATGGTCCAAACCCCTTATTTTACAAATGAACAGAAAGAGTTATCAGCTGAAATGCCTAAGATCCTATGGCTAGTTTTAAGGCAGTTTTAAGATTGAAACTCAGTTTCTTTGACTCCAAAATCAAAATCTACCTTACCTTTTGAGAGACAAGAAAGAATCAGAAAATTTGGCTCATCTATTTTTTCTTTCCTTCATTTGTTAGTGTTAAATATATTATATTAATACTATCTGGACCTTTTACTTATATGATAATGATAGAAGCTGGGACATGAAATAATTTCTTATATATAGTAAAAGAAAGAAGACAACATCAACTTATTCCTTTTATAATCACATTATACCAGGGCCAGCTTTATACCACTGACCTAAATCTGAAATCTTTCCATATCCCATGACACATTGTTTATGCCATATGGTAACTCTGGGCTTGGTTAATAATTTTTAATAGAACTTCAGAGAGTGGGTGGAGGTCAAAATGACTAAATCCACATCTTGTTAGCACTATATATGAATTCTACAGAAAGCTGCCATTTACAGTGCCATGTTATCTTAGATCCTTAAATCTACTTGTTAAATTTTTAATAAGATGTAGGCAAAACTGAAATAGTCAGTTTGTTTTTTTTTTTCCAAAACACTTCAATTACCTCTATTAGAATGATCTTCTTCACTTGAAGCCTTCCTTCTTTCCTCCCAGTGATTTTGTTGCTGCTCTCTGAAGCTCTTCAGAGACTTGACCCCTGGATGGATAAAGTGCTAGGCTCACAGTCAAGAAGACCAGAGTTCAAATCCTGTTTTAAATATCTGCTCAACTCTTTGCAAGTCACTTAATTTCTTTCATTTGTAAAAAGAGGAGTTTGGATTCATTGGCCTCTAATGTTCTTTCCAATTCTGAGCATATGATTCCATGAGCCATACTCAAAGTAAATAGCACCAGAATATTCTCCTGACTTTTCTCTCTCCTTATTGCTCTTCTTCATAATCAAAGAAAAATCTGTCTTGTATCATATTTCCTCAGGACCCTAAACTGGGCAGAGTGCAGCAAACTAATTATAGTTAAGATATTAATGGTTAATAATAGCCTTCCAGAAATATGAACATTTTCAGGGCCAAATTTGAAACCCTTGCTAATCTCTAGGATATTAGATTTGCATGGAGATTGGCATTTGTAGGAAAAGCTTTCAGGAGTCCACAGAGGACTTCAAAATTTAAGGGACACAGTATAGAGGAGTGGAAATGCTTTAGGGGAAGGAAGAGGCACCAGCAAATATTTCATCAAAATGCCATATGGAGTTTTGGGGGAGAGAGTTAATGAGTTGAAGAAAATATATTTTTTTCCTTCTTTCCTCTCCTCATCCACCAAGATTGAATCTTAATTTTTGATTTTTTGGACCCTTCCAAATGTAAAATACTAAGATAGGATTTTATTTGGCAGTATCCTCAACTATCTCACTTACTCCCCCTAGGTTGAGGCAAGGCTGGGGCTACCCTTCAGTCTGCCTTGTATTCAGATGTGGCGGCAGCAGCAGCCTCCATAGTTGATGATGGGCAAAATCCTCCTTCCCACCCACCATTCATATTTGGGCTGTACCCTCTTGTTTCTGTTCTTTCAAGCTTTCATCATCAAAAAGCCACTGAGATCAGTCAGGCTTTACCTGTCCACCAAAGTGTTTCTTACCTAATTACTGGTTTAAAATTGTGTGGAATTTAATTTCAAAGAAGAAAAAAACAACATTTGGGTTTGTAAGACAGAAAGACCACTCTGCTGAATGGCAGTAGCCTCAAAGAAAACTTGCAGACAAGCATGGCTGATGCTAAATAACATTATTGTAAAGCAGATTTGCCTTCCAGAAAGGTATTGATCACTTATTAAACTGAAGCTGTTTCCAGAGGAAGTAAAAGGTGAAGGAGGAACCAACATAGCTTCAATTAAGATGATGCAAAAGAAAACTGATAAGTAAAATACTTCTTCCACCTAGGTTAAATTGCTCTTGTGCCCATTAGTCCAAATAAGTAGGGTTTTTGTTCTATCTGTATCATCTATGTTTAATTTTTTAACACATGCAAAACAAGATATGACTTTCCTTGCAACACATAATAAAAATAATGTCTACTTAGGGTTGGATTACATCAGGTAAGTGTAAACTATTGTCTGTTTTTAAATGAGTGCCATTTCCCCCTCTTTAATAGCTTTGGTATGGTCCATGATGGAGAAGGAAATATGTGCAAGAAGTCTGAGGGTAACATCATGTCCCCTACATTGGCAGGACACAATGGAGTCTTTTCCTGGTCAGCTTGCAGTCGCCAGTATCTTTACAAATTTTTAAGGTAAGTACCTCCAGAAGGAATTTGATTTAAAATTTATTAAACTCCTTAAGTGTGTAAAATGCTGGCCAATAGGAGAGAATATAAACTTCAGAAAACTGACCCTGCTCTCATACAGATTACCAATGAACAGTGGATAAGAACAACTACACAAATAGCCACAGCTTAAAAGAATGCATTATTACCAATTAAATGAATTATGAACAAAGGCTATATAGATTTCAAGGGAGGGAGGCCATTCTTAGCTGGAAGGCACTAGAGAGGAAATAAAAGGGGAAAGGAATAAGCTTTTATTTTTATGCAAGACACTGCACCAGGTGCTTTACAAATATTATCTCATTTGTTTCTCATGACAACGTTGGGAAGCATGTGGCTATTATTACTCCCAATTTACGGTTGAAGAAACTGAGATAGAGGTTAAGTAAATTTCTCGGGGTCACACAACTAGTAAATATCTGTGGTCAAATTTTAATTCATATCATTCTAACTTCAGACCCAGCACTTTATCTACTGCACTACCTAATTTATTCCTGACATTTGAGGTTTGCTGTAAATAAAGGAAAGCAAAGAATTCAATTAGGGAGAGGAGGGTTTAAAAAGCATCATTAGCATGAAGAACAGTGTGAGCAAATTCAAGAAGCCAGAAAAGCATGAGACACTTATGGGGAGTTGTGATTTGGTTAGAATGTAAAATAGAGGAGAGAAAATACATAGTAGTTCAGGATACAGAAGCCTTGAGTGAATAATCATGAATGCTAGGAAAAGAAATTTGGAATTTAGTAAACAGTAGGGAATGACATTTCAATAAGAATGACCAGATTAATGCATAAGTAAAATTAGCTTGAAAGTGTTATGATGGATGGAGTAAAATTGCCAAGATATGTAATGAAGGTCTTACAGTATTCTAAGAGTGTAGGAGACAATGGGTTTAAGGATAAAGAAATGCATATAAGATCAATGGGACACAATAATTGAGTAGATGAGATGGGATGAGAGAGAAAAGTAAGGATCATAGAGCTTGCCAAAGTATCAAGTATGTTGTGGTATTGGTTATGTGTCCTTTGTGAGAGACTAGAGAAAGGATAATAATACTGACAGAAATAGTGAAGGCACAAGAAATGGGTAGGAGGGTGGGGCTAGTAATAATTGCTTTGAACATATTGAGTTTCATGTGCCAGTAGGACATCCAAATGGATGTTCCTTTTGAGAAACTGGAGGTATAGCCTATGAGAAAATATGAGTGTGAAGCTTGGTAAGAATGCCAGGGATGCTGATAGGAAGTGAATTATTTGTTTATTCTATAATTAATGGATTATAGGCAATATAATCATGAGAGAACCCTAACTGCCCTACCTTAGTTGTGTTTTGGGATAGATTGTTAAAATCTTTCTTAAAAATACCTCCATGAAGTCCTTGGCTAAATCAAATAACCTAACTGAGATAAGGCAGATGTCTCTTGCTTTCTCAGTCTAGAGATCTACTGGCCCATCAAAAATTATGTAAAACTAGAAGTTTAGATACAGAGAAATCTATTGAAATTGATTACCAGCAAGAAATTATCCTGAGGAGGCAGCTAGGTGGCGCTGTAGATAGAGCATCAGCCCTCAAGTCAGGAGGACCTGAGTTCAAATCCGATCTCAGAGATACTTAACTGTGTGATCCTGGGCAAGTCA
>JAJPUD010000233.1:668788-681126 GCA_023553655.1 Myrmecobius fasciatus | reverse complement strand
CAAATCCGATCTCAGAGATACTTAACTGTGTGATCCTGGGCAAGTCACTTAATCCTAATTACCTCAACAAAAAGCAAAAAAAAAAAAAAAAAAAAAAAAAAAAAATTGAGATAAAATATTGTCAATTACATTTAAGAAGTTATACTTCAGCCAGTTACCATAACTGACCAACTTTGTTCAGTAGTTAGAGAAGCTCACATCACAGTAGATCTGTCTCAGTCTGTGTTATCACCAAAAATATGGAGTAAATGCTTTTTATCCAAAATGATGACTTTTTATAATTAAGTGTTAAGGATTTTTTTTCTTGCCTAAATGTTATTTGGAAGTCTAAAATCTCTTACAGAAATGTGAAATTATGAGATTAAGAATCAAATAGATGAATGGGACAAGAATTCTATGGAAATATTCCCCCTAGCCAAAAAAATATATTTCAAAGTCAATAAAGGGTTAAAACTGAAGAGACTTTTGAAGTATAGCCTCTAGTCCAATCCTCTTATTTTAATGCTATTGGGAAGCAGTGTTACATAATGTAAAAAATGTTGGATTTTGATTCTGAAGAGCTGAGTTCAAATCCTTACTCTACCACCTAGAATTCTAAGATTTAGTTACTTTACTTCTCTTATACCTACTTTCCTTATCTTCAAAATAATGGAATTAAACTAAATAATTAATGTTATCCTATCCAACTCTAAAACCTATGATAAGATTATGTTGAAGCAGAGGCAAGTAACATTCTTAAGAGGTAATGAAAATCACAGCTAACATTTATATAACATGGATCATATACCAAGGAGAATGTTAAACACTTTACAAGTATTATCTCATTTTATCCTTTCAATAACCCTGGAGAATGTAAGTGCTTTTATTATCTCCATTTTACAAATGAGGAGATTTAGGCAAACAAAGATTAAGTGATTTGCCCTGGATTACACAGCTAGGAAGTGTTGGAGGCTGGATTTGAACTCCAGACCTGCTAGACTTCACCTAGCTGCCAACTAGTCAGTGTAAATAACCAGAGAGGAAGACAATGTTATATAATGATTAGAGGGCTGTCTTTGGAGACAGATGAACAGAGGTTCCACTATTGCCTCTGACATAGCTATGTAATTATGAAGAATAAAAATAATGACATAATAAGCTATGCAATTATGGGATCATATAGTGCTATTAACCTATCTATACCCTCAGATAGTTCTGAAATTTTAAATTGTAAGTGGCTGATCTGTTTTGGGATAATAAAGACGTCCTATGGAGGTATCTTATAAAATAACAGGATCAATAACTGTAAAGGAAATTAGACCATATAGTTTAACTCCTTAACTTAATAGGTGAAGAAACAGAGACTCAGAGAGGTAATTTGACTTATTGCTCAAAATCTTGCAGGTAATAAATAGCTGTCCCATATTTGAAACCAGGATCTCAGCTTTGAATCCAGAACCCTGTCCACTGCACAGACCCTAACCAAGAAGCTCCTCTGTGATTTTCTAGTGATATTTCTTTATCCTTTTTTTTTCCAACATTAGTTTATTTCCAACATTAGACTATGCAATGAACATGGGGCTTAATGATTAAATGGCAGGATCAGAGAGAGGTTGCCACAGGCAAACCTAAGGTTATAAGGGAGACAACAGAGAATAGCAAGATCAAGACAACATGTGAAAAAGCAATAAATACTTGAGATGATTGTAATGAGTGTTATAATTAATAATAATCATAAATAATTTCATTATGTAATGCTTTGCATATGTTATCTTATTCCATCTTCATCTCAGTCCTGTGAGGTAAATATTGTTATATGAGTTTCATTTTCCAACTGAGGAAACTGAGACTCAGAGACATTGTGGTTTACATAGGTAATGTGTAAGAGATGGAATTTGAACCTCCCTCCAAATTCAGCACTGTGATATTTGACATATGTGTGTATAACACACACACACATACACATTGCATAATATAATAAAGATATCCTGTGATTACATTTTGTTATTGTTGTTGAGTCATGTCTGCCTTTCTGTGACCCATTTGGGGTTTTCATGGCAAAGATACTGGAATGGTTTGTTCCTTCCTTTTCCAACTCATTTTACAGATGAGGAAATTGGGGCAAACAGTGTTAATGTTTGACAATAAGTATCTGAAGTTGGATTTGAACGCAGATCTTCCTGACTCCAGGATTGTTATTCTATTCACTACACCATTTAGCTGCCCTTGTAAGATTATAAGATTAATCAAATGTTTATTTTGTTTTTATGCATATGTATATCTATGTATATATGAACATATATATATATATGTATGCAAAGATATACACAGATAAACACATATCTTTGAGGGCATTAAAAGTTAGTTCTTCATGGAATGTCCTCAAGATTTTCAGTGTTTCATATGTCCTTCATTTGATATGTGATCCAATGATGGCTCTTTAGGTAGCCTCTTGTTAATATGTCCTCATGAAAGAATGACTTGTATATCCATTTTAGATTTTGAAAAACCATCATGCCTTTTTGCCCTAAGGGAAAAGGTTTAATTTCCAACTGGATTAAGGATACAAACAACTATCTTGGCGTTTTTCTTTCAGCTTTATCCCTCTCATGAAAAACTGCCAATTTTTTTAGTAATGTAGAAATAAGATATTTGTTTACCATCCTTTTCCTTTCCAATACAAATCCCACAGGGAAATTGAGGGAAAGATGCTTCTTCTAAATAAGTTCCTTCTGAACCTTTTTGAAAAGTTCACATTGTTGACGTTATTATTCCAGGAAAAGTAGGTGAAAGAATTTTTTCCTTCTAATCATTAGATTTATGCTTGTAAATGTCCATACAATAAGAAATAAGGGGGAAATATTTGAAAAAAAAAAACACTGTTGGTTGACCAAATGAAGGGAGATGATAGGACAGGCATTATGAGAAATATATAATGTACCCATATCCATAATTCTTTCAAATTAATTTTTAACTAATTATGGTTTCTTAGCCATTAGATCACCAGACCATAGAATTAGATCTGAAAGAAATATTAAAGGACTTTGAGTCCACTACACCCCACTATCCATTTTCAAGATAATGAATTCCAAAGAAGTTAAATGACATAACTATTAGATATCAGAGATAGGAGTTGAATCAAGGTACACTTGACTCTGAGTCTTGTATTCTTTTTTCTTAAAACAAACTAGAAAAATAGTTAATTTTCTTTGTTGCTTTTTCTTTCAGTCATCAAGAACATCTTCTAGTATTTATTTTAAGTCTACTATCTATGAGTCAGGTAGCGGTCTCTTGTGATTCAGTGTAATATGGTGGAATGTAGATTGAACTTGGAGATATGAGAGACCAAAGTTTGAATACTTACTCCATCAGGTAGCAATGCGATGTTTGGCAAGGCATTTAGCTTATCTGTGCCTCAGTTTTTTCAAGAGTAAAATGAAGATACTGAATGTTACAGTGCCTGAGTCTTGAGATTCTTTCCAAGAAGAATTTAAAGCATCGATCCCCTGGTTTCAGAGCCAATACTTTTTGCACTGCACTATGCTGTTCCTTCTGGAAATAGCATTGTTTAAAGGAGGAGGAACAAAAATATTTAAAAATATGTTTTCAGTATAATTTTTTTGTATTTGCAGTCTTTTGTTAGAGTTAAAATTGACTTACCCAGGGTCATACAACTTGTGTCTATGGTCACATTTAAAGTCAGATCTTTCCCACTCCAGACAGTGCTCTATCCTCTGTAACATATACCTATGTCCCTTACCAGGATGCCCTATACCAATGAAATAACAAATCAGGAAAAATTTTTAAAAACATCATAATAGTTGAAAACTCACTCTAGAATCATTTGTTAACCCCCATGAGGACCATACTTTTTTGTTCAACAATATAGAAAAAAAAATCCAAGTTTTCTATTTACTCCAAACTTCTAATTAATGTAGGCTGTCTTCAATTCAATTCAGTTATTATGTATTTAATAAATATACAATGTTCTGTGCTAGAAAAATGAAACTATTTTTGATAGTTCTTTTTTGTTTGTTTTAAAGAGAAAGGGGTGCTCCTTTTGGTGGGATAATATAATTTAAGTGTTTAGCTTTAGTGTGAATCCTGAAACAATATAAGGAAAGATATAGTCAGAAATGGTTGGGGAAATTTCATCTCAAGTGACTCTATACAAGGAAGTAAGGTAAGGTTTTGAAGATGTTGAGGGAAAAAAATAGATAGCCCTTAAATTGATGAAGTGCTTATAGGGACCAATTCTATTTATCTTTTTGTGTACATTGACTGCCACCCATGATCCATATTCAGCTCAGCTCTTTGACAGTTTCAATGAGATAAAGGACATTTTTCTGATTTACCTCTGTTATTCTCAGAACAGTCTAAATATCAGCTAAGTGCTTCCTTTAGCCTGTTTTTCTGCAGTAATTCTGGAATGCAATTTTACTTTGGAGGATTTGGCTAATTCCTCTTAGACCACACACTAGCAATTAAATCTAAAACTTAATTAAGATTCCACAGAATCAACAAGTTGACTTTTAGAAGTAAATCTCAAACAAGCATCAAGCAAAAGCTGTAGGTATCTAATTTAGACAGCAGGGCTTTTTCTTTATTTGAAATGACCCCATTACAAGTTAGATACTTTTTCTGATCCTGAATTAGTCATGCTCTTGGTGACTCCATAAATCTGAGTTGGTATTCTGTCACATAAGTGTATGTGGACTTCCTGAATCATGTGTACTCACCAGCAATTAGATGGGTATTTGGCCCTATGCCCATCTCTTAGTAAGTAGGAAAAGAAAAAAAATTCAAAGATGAATCTACCATTATTAATATTAAATTAGCATTTAGACAGTGCAAAAAAGAACACAGTAAATGAACCATAAGTCTTCTGAAATGTGAAAGCAAGCTTTGTGCCCCAGTCTACTAATATCCAGATAATTTGAACAGGTTTTTTTAATATAAGCCCTAAGCCTATCATCCTGTTGACATATCATGTCCTTAAAATATTTTCTATTAATAGACACAAACCTCATCCCACTTAGTCATGTCTGTACTACTGGCCTATAGTTTCAGAAAAACTTAGCTCAATAATATAAAAGTAGTAAGGTACATCATAGTCTTAGCTCAAGATACTTCTTACATGTGGTTATTTTCTTTCAGCTTTTTTTTTCATCTGTTAAAACATGGAAAATTAAAATGCAATTCTATACATCCAGCAGAATTCTTGGGTCTTCTCCTTGTATCCTATTTCACTATCTCATTGAGAAATTGATCCTGGGTTCTTGAGGTTCTGTTGGTAGAATGTAACCTTTGGCCCATCCTACCAACATGGAAAGACTTTTATTGTAGACAAGTGATGTGTGTAATTCAAAATGTGACCCAACTAAATGCAGATAGACTCACTTCAAGGCTGCTACCAAAGAAAAATTTTGGGAGCCATAGATCTCTTAAGAAATCATAGAAGAGTTGAGGCTTGATTAGTAAATATGGCATAAATTCTGATTCAATCCCAGGTTTTAAAGAATTGTATTGAAAATCAATATCCCCAAATTAAATTTTGAAGAGAATCTGTGAAACCTACAATTATGCCTCTTGGGAAAAATATGTATTAATTTAAATCCCACATAACTTTCCAAAGGTCATCTTTTATTATGTATTTACCAGATACTTTTTTTGCCTGGAGTGGGGGTAAGAGTAGGGCAATGGAGAAAATGGTGTCTGCATGTGGACCTCCAAAGTTATGATATTGGTAACATGTTTGTAGTAGAAAGTGGAACTGCTCATAGGAACTTATCACATCACTAAATGAGCTAGATATCATGAGTGACCATTTTGTGTTTCACTTTCTGTATATATGGAAAAAGGAGGTCAGACTAGATGAAAGATTCCTTTCAATTCCAATATTCTCTGATTCTCTAACAATAATAGTAGAGAGCTATTGGAAATTGAATTTTAAAATTGAATGCAAACATAAAATTAAACATTCTATTTGGTTAATAAATTCTCACTTTGCAAGATATTAATTTTAATTAAGATTTCACAGAATCAACACATTGATTTTAGTTTCTTTTGAATGGTAAATGCTAGATAATATTATATTTCTAAATAACTGAATAGAGTTATATCAGCTTGTGTGTATGTTCTGTTTATATAATTGAATTTGATACATTCTGAAAAGATCATTAGTGAAAAATAATTTTTCTTTACCTTGTTGATGGTATAAAAAGGCAGTGTAGTATAGTGAATAGAGCATCAGCCATAAATTTAGAAAGAGAGATTCAAGGCCCACTCCTTACATATGATGACTATATGACCTTGAGCATATCACTTAATATCTTAGTGTTCCTGGAAACTGTATAAAATTGTAAGTTGCATAGAAAATATTGGCCTACAATAGTAAAGAAAGATTACTCAATAGTTGATTCCCCATACCAATGAAATAACAGATTCAGACTCTTTCCACTAATTTAATGCTATTCTAATTCTATTTTAGGTATAACATATGATTTTTAAAAATAGCACTTATTTTTGAACTGGAAAAAAAAATCTGCAGATTCAAACACCTGGGTTTTACTTATACAAAACTGTTGAAATCTTTTCTTATTCTCTTATCTATGAGATAGGAAGAACATCAGTTCATCCATATCTAAGTTAATAAGAATAGGTGAGATAATACATCAATCCATCCATTAATAAGCAATTAATAAATGCATTGTTAAGCTCTGTATCATGAGATACAAAAATGAGATGGAATATTCCACATCTTCTAGGCACTTATATTCTTTTGGGTAAAAAACAGGTATGAGTATAAATACATACCAAAAATAGGTACAAAATAAATGTTTTGTGTTTTCTAAATTACATAGTTCAAAGAATTTCAAAGATTTTTCTAATCACCAAATCAAGAAAGCATCTCTCACTTTTCTGGCTTTCTTTCACATAGGATTTATATTGCCTCCTATTATAGTTTCTCTCCTTTATATCCTTGTACAGGGACTGATATTGCTTTGAGAGACTTATTAATTTCTATATCTCTCAACCTCACCTCATCAGTACTGACTTGATTAGTATAGCATATTGGACAGAGTTGACAGTGGATATTTGGTAAATGAGTAAATGAGAAGAAATACTTCATTTCTTCAAAACTTAACACCTTAGTGCTAGAAAGAACCTTAGAGGTAACCTAGTCCATTCCCCTCGTTTTTCAGATGAGGTAACTATCAACTATGGTGAAGTTTTTGCTGAGTTGATTCCTTGCCATCTTAAATAAGTGTTTAGAATTTCTTGGCCAGCACAAGGACTACATGTTCCACTCCACCCCCTCCACACAATGTCCTAGATTTATACTTTATAAAATTCACTGGCTAAGAAGGTGATAATCTGTTTGTATTTGTTTATTTTTGTTGGGGAGGAAAGGATGAAAGAAACTCAGCAGTAGCTTTGACTAGATTGAATCTACAATTTTATTTGCAATTCTGGTCAGGAATTGGACCAGACCTAGAATATTGCTGGCAGAAATTTTTATATAGTTCAGTAAGGGCCTAATGGATGCTGTAAAACTATTGTCCAGGTGGCACCAGCACTCCAAGAATCATTGTGAGGAAACTTCCAAGTAGGCAGGCTGTGTTTTGACAGCAGCAACATCCACTTCCATAGGAATATCCTTTGATTGTTCCTGGCAGAGTATCTTCTTTCTTTGGAGCATGAAACTCTGATTCAGAAGACGTATCTATAGTAGGAGCTTCTCACAATAGACAGACAGCTGGTTGCAATTACTTGAGTTCACCTTTCCCCACAGTACAGTCAGGAGTAAATTGATCTCTGGAAGGGGTGAAAGGAATTACTGATAAATTTATAATATGTGGATGTATATTATAGAGCTGCAGTAAGAAGAAACATAATTAGTAGGTCTCAAGAGCAGAATAGTTTCTACTACCCTATTCAAAGTATCTTTATTCTATTTTATGAGAACAAAAGCAAAACAATGTGTGTATCCTCTGCTAACTCCCTCTGGTCAACACATATGGCCCTATTCCCTCTCTGTGTTTTAGCACTGCTCAAGCCATATGCCTTGCTGATCAGCCTAAGCCTGTGAATGAATACAAGTATCCTGAAAAGCTTCCTGGAGAACTGTATGATGCTAACACACAATGCAAGTGGCAATTCGGAGAGAAGGCCAAGCTTTGCATGTTGGACTTCAAAAAGGCAAGAGATTTTTACTGAATGCTTGATTCAATATAATTTATATTATAAGGGAAAATATATATATTGTAGTAAATAGAGTTCTGAATTTGGCATCGTGAAGTCCTGCATTTTAATTCTGCCTCAGAGGTATGTGATTCTAGGCAAG
The DNA here is from genome assembly GCA_023553655.1 of Myrmecobius fasciatus. Taxonomy (NCBI): domain Eukaryota; kingdom Metazoa; phylum Chordata; class Mammalia; order Dasyuromorphia; family Myrmecobiidae; genus Myrmecobius; species Myrmecobius fasciatus. The sequence continues at coordinate 672,800 of JAJPUD010000233.1, read as the reverse complement.
CATTTGACCTTGTCCTTTAATTCTAAGCACAACATCTGTTCTACTGTACCTACTGTCATTTTAGTATTATTAATTAAATAATGCATTCAAAGTGCTTTACAAAATTTAAAGTACTATTATATATAAATGCATACAAAAATTCACAAATTAAATAGGGGAGTAAGAGGAAAGGGAACAAAAATTTATTGCTTACTTTGTGTCTGGCAATGCTATACAAATGTTGTCTAATTTGATAATGAGTGGGGAAGGAACGTTAAGACAGAGATGATCAGGAAAGATCTGATGGCCCATGACCTTGTGGTTTTTGGGCCTTGAATGCAACTAAAAGAAAGAAACAACAATATATGATACAATGTACAGTAGAGAAGGAAACATTTTGACAGGAGATAGGTCTGTATGTATACTAGTTTAAAAAAAAGTGTTTGACTCTGAGAAGCTAAGACAGCCTTCATCTCAGAACATTTCTTTTTGCCATATGGAGTCACATTTAATAGAATCCATTTTGTAACTTGACTCACTGACAACTAGAAGATTTTTTTGTTGAAAAATAAATGTTTAAAAACAAAAAATTAAACAGACAAATGTGATAGAGCATCCCAATTGTGTGTGTGTGTGTGTGTGTACATAGGGAATAGGGACAAAACCTATAATTTCATTGATATAAGGAATTCTCTCCATGAGAAAATTCTCTCTGGCAATATAGATTGGCACCTTTTCTCCAATTTATAGACTTGGAGAATTGCTACAGCAGTGAGAAGTTGAATGACTTAATCATGTTGTGGTTAAATGTGACAAATGTCACAAGAAGGACTTGAACCAAGAACTTCCTAGTTCTAAGACTAGCTCTCTATCCACTATGCCACTATATACATATATATATATATATATGTGTGTGTGTGTGTGTGTGTGTGTGTGTGTGTGTGTGTGTATGTGTATATATATATATATATATATATATATGGGGTTTATGTGTTATGAGTGTATGTATGCATCCACTTGTATATTTCTATCTCTACCCTTCTCCCTGGGAGGAACTGCTCTTGCTTTTAGTTTGGGGGGTGGAGAATAATATGATAAATTTACTCCCATGTCTGAAACTTGTTCTCCAAAATTCTATCTACTGAAACTTTTTTGGTTTATTTTAACCCTTTTATAAATTTAATTCAGCAAACATTTAAGTGCTTTTTCTGGTACAATCAATGGCAAAAATAAATCTCTGCTTTCGGGGAACTTGTATTCAACTGTAGATACAAAGATTAGTTATTCTTTTTTATTGAGATCTACCTTTTAGGGAAAGCAATCCTCCCTTGATTTATGTGGCAAAAAACTGTGCAATACGGTGATTCAGGATGTCCCTTGATTGATTAGCAGCTTGCAGTTCAGGCCATTTATTAAGGAAGAAATTTCTCAACTGCCAAAGAATGGGAAAAGAATTTGCCAGATTTCTTCCAGAATCAAATTTTTGGTCACTGCAAATGTTCTAAAATACTTACTAAATTATTGTCAGTATTATTTGATGGCCTGATACTGAAAATTAGGATATGAAGTAACAAATCTATTTTGATATCTGATGTTCTTGTGCATAGTTGCTATACTCAAATGTTCCCTGAAACATTTACCTTTTAGCTCCATAGCTTGTGACTCATGATTTCATGTGTCTGTCATCCCAAGTGTCAGCAAGAAAAAGCTGTAATGTTATTTTAATAAAATTAAAGCTATGTGATGTCTGGGAGAAAATCTTTTGGGATCTGAGTCAATTTTCATTTTCATTCTTATTATCAATAGCTAGCTTTGAATCATCTTCCACAAGCCATTTTTATTTTCTTTATAACTTCTAAAAAGTTGAAAAGGTCTAAATACTAGTTGACTCCAACTTTCTAATGGTCGAGGACATAACGCTTATGAGATGAAAAAGATTGAAAGAGGTCATTGAGCTTGGAGTAAAGACAGGTATAGCAATTAAGTGATGTAGTGGATAGAGTGCTGGTATTGAGATCAAGAAGACTTTCTTTCATAAGCTCAAGTTTGGTCTCACATGTATTAGCTATGTAACCTTGAGCACTTAATCCTCTTTCCCACAGTTTCTTTATTTGTAAATTGAGCTAGAGAAGAAACAACTGACCTCAAAGAAAGATATACTTTTTTTTCTTATATCCACTGAGGACAGAGCAGAATAGAGTTAAATGGGGACAGATCAAAATTAGGCTTTTCCAATTTTATCAGATTTCAAGAAAGATAAATTAATATTACCAAGAGTAGTATGGGGATATTCTTTTGGAATTTTTTTATCAATACAAAGACAATAATCTTTCTAGAAATTGGATAATAAAATATGTATAGGTTATTTTTAAAAGAATGATGAATTATTGATTTCATAAAATCCCTTCTAATTTTATAGTTTCTGATATAGCAATATAGAGTATCCTTTAGAACTTACCTTGAATAATACAATTCAGAATCCCAGAGAAATGGGAAGTCCCATGGTATCAGAATTAAAGCAATTAGCCTATAAACTTAAAATCATAAAATCATAGTGCTTACCTTTTTTTTTTTTACCTAGAACTCTTAGGTCACATTTATCAGTAGTAAATGAGCACATTTACCTTCATGATGTGAATGTATGACTTAATTTCTCCTTTCTGTTAGAATGAAGGCCATAATGGTAATAAAGAGGCAGCAACACTTAGCAGATAGAGAGCCAGCCTCAGAGTATCAGACTTAAAGTCCCTCCCCAGACTTACAAATCTGATATATATTGGATGTGTGACCCTTGGCAATTGGTTGACTTTTCACTCTGACACTAAGCTTTGGAACTGATCTACAAGTATAAGGAGAATCCTCACCTGGAGCTCACTATATCAATGGTACCAAACTCAAGTAAGGGCCATTAACCATACAAAAGGATACCTTTGGGAATATATATCAATATTACCTACATTATGTTGGATTTTTATAGATTTTGTCAAATATTTCCCAATCATATTTTAATCTGATTCTGGCTGATATTGAGAAGTTTGCACATGTGGGTGATGTGTTTGATATTTCTGCCCTATACCAATGAAATAATAGTTCCAAAATTTAATATGTATCATCTTCCTACTTTTATTAATTGTTTGAATATTCATAGTTCAGAAGCACTTATCAAGTATTTTTAAAAGAATAAGATCTAAGTCAAGTTTGTTCATATCATATATACCAGAGGTGACTAATGTAGCACCATAGTACACGAGGTACTGGGCTTGGCATCAGGAAGTCCTGAGATCACTAGACTATGAGTCCCACACATTCAAACCCCACGAAGAGAGCTCTGTTTATCCCTCCATATTATATCAGGCTTTAGTCATCTCTGGTGGGAAACTGAGCTCTCTGTCTGCTCATTAGAGGGAAGTGCAGGCTGCTGTTTTCTTTCCAGAAGATCTGGGGCCAAATTCCTTGTGTCTTTAATTCATCAGTGTCAGGTTAACTAAGAATTCTGTCTTCCAACACAAAGTTTTAGTTAATATAAGGAAAGGACTCACTGAGAGGCAGAAAAACTGAGGTTGGTAATAGCAAGATCAGTAACAGTTTTAAAACTCTTACCATTGTAGATGTTGTTAACAGAATGAGGAGGGAGTATTTTTGGCACCACATAAAACATGGTAGTGAATAATGAGATAGCTTCTTTTCATTCTAATACTGCTCAGATATCCATGTGGAGTCTCTTAAAATAATAAAACTTGCTTTCCTTTTCATTTGAGCCATAGATGGCACAAATAGCTCTAGTATTATGAAAATTGGATGCCAATGTTAAAACATTAAAAGTTTATCTTATTAATGCTTATAAGTTCAAGAAAACTATTTTACAGATGGAGTATAAACAGATAGTGATTATATGAAGAGCTTATTCAAAACAAAAATGCCAAAACTTTAGCCTCTGATGAGCTATTATTTTAATGAAAAGAAAACTCAAGAAGTAATAGCAGAAAGAATTATGTATATATATATATATATATATATATATATATATATATAT
>JAJPUD010000233.1:497356-668688 GCA_023553655.1 Myrmecobius fasciatus | reverse complement strand
GATATATATATATATATATATATATATATATATATATATATTTTGCTGAGGCAATTGGGGTTAAGTGACTTGCCCAGATAGGAAGTGTTAAGTGTATGAGACCAGATTTAAACTCAGGAGCTTCTGACTTCAGGGTTGGTGCTCTATCCATTGCACCACCTAACTGCCCCAATAATTTTTTTTAATGAAATTGCTCAATAGTGTGACAAGTAATTTTATAATAAAAATAAACTTTCGATGTTAGAAAGAAGTAAATGGTACCTGAAAATACATCATTGAAAAGAAACATATTTTAAGCTGAAATATTTGACTATGATTATTCTGTATATTCTATAATGTTGTTCAATCATTTCAGTCATGTCCAACTCTTTTTGACTTTCTTTGGGTTTTTCTTGGAAAATAGACTGGAGTGATTAGATATTTCCTTCTCCAGTTTATTTTAGAGATGAGGAAATTGAGGCAAATAGGGTTAAGTGACTTGCCCAGGGTCATAAAACTAATGGTTCAAAACTGAATTCAGGTCTTTTTTTGACTCCAGGCCAGCACTCTATCTACTATGCTATTTGCCTGCCCTTCTATATCACAGCAAGATATAAAAGGAAGAGAGCTCTAGTGGAGGAATGTTTAATATATATCATTGAAATGATAGAAGAATTTTCAGAAAGTACTCTGCTTATGTTCACATGGGGAATTGGTCCTTGGTTTTACAATAATTGTTCACATAAAAAAAACATATATTTCATATATTTTCTCCTTTGGCTGTCATGTTAACTCAATGAATCAAACACTATCTCCCCTATTTTACATTTTACATTGTATGCATGACATTACAAAACTAGATTACAGAGCTGGTTGTTTTGCTATTGGTCTTCTGATCTTTCATTTCCCCCTTAGGATATATGTAAAGCACTGTGGTGCCATCGAATTGGAAGAAAATGTGAGACAAAATTTATGCCAGCTGCAGAAGGCACTATTTGTGGTCATGACATGGTAAGAACAATTAATTAACAAATAGCACTGAGTTATGAGACATGTTTTTTTGTTCCACTGTCTCAAAAAATATATTAGGGTGTAAATGACTTTCTTCTCTTTATTTTTCCTCTACATATACCTTATGCTTTTCTGTCAATCCCATCTCTGCTCCCATCACAAACATCCAGAGGTAGTATGTAAATCTATTGTCTTGTATTGAGACTATCATAAGATTATGGATTCAGAACTGGAGGAGATCCAAGAAGCCATTCAGTTCAAATCCATGATTTTACAGACAAGGTAAGTAAGGCATAGAAACTTAGGTCTTCCTGACTCTAACTACTAACCTTTAAAGGATCTTGCTATCACTCACTAATATTCTACTTCCATATCTATGAATTCTGAAAGTCCTCAATCTGACCACATCACTTCATATTTCCCTCTATTTTTCAACATCTGACCACTGTTCTTTGTTAAATGATAGTAACCTTCAGTCTCTCAGTTTTTTCCCCAAGCCATCACCCCTGCACTTATTTTACCTTTTCTTCCAAGGTCAGTATTCTATTCACTGTGCCATCTAGCTAAATCACCAAATCATGTCGACTGGGTTCACTACAAATTTACATTATATAATCTCAGTTGTGCTTTCATAGCAGCAAGATAATGCTTTTACCTTCTTGATCCCATTCCCTCACTTGCCAAAGTAGCTATTCCAAGTCTTTCAATGTTTCTAAACTCTCCCATAATATTTCCTCTCCTCCCCTTTCAGGCGAGTATTTGCCTCAAGCTTAACAGAAAAAAAGGAATAAAGAAAAAAAGAGGAAAAAATGGGAATCATTTACCATATAGTCTGTCTTTTCTCTATATCATCTCATAAAACTTAGACATCTTCCTTCACTATCTTCACTTTCACTCATTTCTTGCATAAGACATTTTCTTTCAAAGACATTTACTTTGTCTTTTCCAAGAAGAATATCTTTTACATGCATCTGTCCCTCACATCCTTTTCTCTCTGTCTCTGTTTCTTTTGTGCTCTCTGTGTCTCTGTCTCTGTTTCTGTGTCTCTCTCATTTTTCTGACTCCTTCTTCACTATCTACAAGCATGCTCATAATTCCCACCCACCCCTGCTAGCTATCATCTTGCATTTCTTTTCTCTTTCCCAGGAAAGATGAAAAAAAAATTTACCATCATGGCATCACTTGCTTTTCTTTCATCTCTAGGCCTTCTGCAAGCTGCCTGCTGTCCTCCTCATTTTACTAAAGCTAGAACCTCCAAAGTCACCATAGATGACTTAATCACCAAAGCCAATGACCCTTTTTCATTTCTCATCATTCTAAACTTTCCTTTAGCCTTTGATACTGTGAATCTCCCTGGATATTCTCTTCTGGGTGTGCTCTCCTTTCCAAGGGTTCCTGGTTGCTCTTTCTTGGGTCTCTCTTTCTTAATCTTTTTTGCTGATACTTCTTATAAATCATACCCATTAACCATGGGTTTCAATTCCCCTTTTTGTTATTCCTCTATATTGTTTTTCACTCTGAACTCATCAATTTGAATGAATTCAATTTTTATCTCTATATATATCATTCACATATCTATGTATCCAGCCCTAATCTCTCTCCTGATCTAGTCTTTCAGCACTAACTTGAACTAGATTTCTCAAAGAAACTGAAGCTAAATGTATCCAAAATAGATCTCATTATCTTTCCTCCTGAAATATTCCCCTCTTCCAAGCTTTCCTATTATTGCCAGTGATACATTCGGCCTCCCAGTTAGTCACGCTCACAATGTGGGTATCATTTTCACTTTCTCTCACACTAATTTCACATATCTAATGTTTGCCAAGTATTGTCATATATAGCTCTATATTCCCTTCTCTCCATTCACCCAGTCATCACCCTTGTTCAGGGTCTCATCACCTCACATCTAGACTATTGTATTAACCTCCCTGATTCAATCAATTTTTCGTTTAGCTGTCAGCTATTCCCCTAAAGAATAGGTTTGACCATGTGTTCCCCTTCAGTAAATGCCAGTAATTCCTATTACCTTCAGAATAAAATATAGAGTTCTGCTCCTCGCTTAAATATCTATTCAACCTTTCCTTCATTCTATCTATATCTGTGTGTATGTATATGCATAGTTATATACGAAGATACACATCTATGTATATACATACATATAATTATTTGTATGTTGTCTCTCCATTTAGAACATCAAGCCCTTTGAGGGCAGGGATGATGCTTTTGTCTTTCTTTGTATCCTCAGTACTTAACACTATGACTAGAGTGTAGCAAAGGCTTAAGTTCTTGTTGACTGACTGATTTTAATCATCTTAAGTTAAGACTTCATATTTATCATTTCAAGACAATAGTTTGCAATCAATGTGAATTGAATATATTCCCCTGAATATTGATCAGGCAGCCAATGAAAATTCTACTTTTGTAAGTTTAAAAAGAAAAAGGAAATATTAAAGTGCTGACTTGACCATTGCATTAAATAGTACTCAATCTCTAGAGCATAAAGATTGAAAGCTAACATGTTACTTCACTGCATATAGATGGATGAAAAGCAAAAAGCAAAAGAACTTTTGAGAAAATTCTCGAGCTAGATGATCAAATGAATTTCTATGTGATGCATATAATGAAGTAGTCATATTATAGAGTATTATTCTTGCTATTGAGTCCTAAAAACTTAACTCTGAGAATCACAAATACATTCTTGCCCTCTTTTAAATACATTTTCATTTCAAAACATGAGCTCATCCATGAAGGCTCCTCAACCCAAAACATTGAAGTAAAGCTAGTAGCCCTTTGTGAGTTTCTTTGGTTACTTTGTTTTTGAGTGATGTTAGTTTTAAATTTGAAAAAAAAAAAAGTAAGTATTTGACTTATTAAATTCAAGCTCCCAAGCATGTATCTATCACATCCTGTACATATTTCAAGGCTACTGAAGACAGATACGAACATCAAAGACGTTATATGCTTTTAGGTTTCATGTTTACAATGATGATTGACAGGCAGAAAAGAAGAGAAGCATTCTCATCCAAGGATAATAAGTGAGAGTAATTAATCCCAAGAGGCTAAGTTTAGTGTAAATCAACTGTCATCTATTTTATGTTTGTTAACGCCTTTAACTCAGCATCTTATAGGACTATATGTGTTAATACAATACTTTCTTGTGGAACTGGCAGCCTTAAATGATTTAATCCAAAATGAAAATAACAAATTGAATACATGTCACTTGTGGTTTCTTTTGAATACCAACTCTATATGACTGATACTCGGAAAATTCTAATTGAAAGGAGAAAGTGAATAACTTGCCTTTGTTTTTAGCTGGATAGAATTCCTGTCCCTGCTAGATGGCCAGGTTTTATTTTTCAAAGCATGATTTTACAAAAAGGTGAGCACTTCTTGGGTGGCTCACAGCCTTTCCCTTTGAGCTCATGAATCAGTATTCATCTCAGGCTTATAGTTGTAGTGCTTTTTTGTTATTGTTTTTCCTGCTTTTGGTGCCTTTATTGCTCCAACCATCTGCCTACAATTAAAGTATAATTATAATGGTGATCCCAAGAGTAACACAGATATTCAGTTGAAATCGTATTAGTCTTTGAGACACAAAATAAGACTAATTGACATTCTAGAAATATTTAATTACTGGGAGTAATATACATTCTGAAGTATATCTCAAACATTAATTTCCTTTGCATCATCTGCTCACCTAGAACCGTTTGATATGGATTTATATTTTAAGCAATCAGGGAGAAAAATTATGTATTTCAACAAATAAATTGCCACTGAATAACTTTAGGGAGTGGAGCAAAGATAATTTAATGAATCAGTGTATCATAAAAATGTGTGGAATATTAGATAAATAAATGTTGAGGATTGATTTAAAATTTAACCTGCAATTCTTCAGAAATGAAAGATTATAATTATCTTCATGTTCATTCACTCAAGAAATATTTATGCCTGCTATGTACATAACATAATGGTAGATACTATGAGTAAATGCTTTGGTCACACTTGTTGATAATGGAATATAAATATTTAGTGCTTCAATAATCTTTTAGTCTCATGTTGATAAAAGTGCTATTCTGTTTATCAGTTATGGAGATGACTCCAGGTTCTTAAAGTTGTATCAGTGAAATATAACCTTGAGAAGAACCTTGTAAAACCAAAAGACTTTTTTAAACTCTTCTTGACTAACTGAGCCTATTGCTTAGCTAAGTATAGAGATGCTCACCACATATGGGTTGGTAACTAAATGATAAATTCTTTGGTCATGGCAACCTATTAAATGATAATATAAGTAAATAAGTCAGAGCCTGAATTAGTAATTTTTATAGTATGTCTTATAAAAATTTAAAAGCAAAATAGCTCACTTTGGACCAAAGTGGTAAACAAAAATTTTCCAAAGGAGTTACAATATAATCTGGGCATCAAAAGATGGGTAGAATTTGAATAAACTCAAAACTGAAGAAGGAAAAAATGTACCTTTCTAAAATAAGAAAAGCCATAGATCAGGAATACAAATAAAGAATGGTTTCAGTGATTGGCTCTGCTCTGATTGAAGAAAAGAGTACATATAGAGAAGTAAAAACAGGTAAAATCTTAAAAGAAAGGTTAAAGAATTTGTGCTTTTATCCTGTAATTAATAAAGAAGTACTAAATTTTCCTGAAAATGGAATAACATAATAAAAGTTGTACTTTAAGGAAATGTATCTAGCAGTAGTGATCAGGATAGATTTAAGTCAAGATGAGGAAAGCTTAAAATTTCAACTAGAGTGAGAATGGAAGGGATATTAAGAAGGAAGAATAGACAAGATATTAGGGCTAATGTAGAAAACTAAAAGAAGTACTGGGTGAAGATAAAACATAACCTTAAAATTTTGAACCTCACTGATCAGGAAAATTTGAAAAATAAAACAGCATATTTGGGAAAAGAAGAGGGAGAACAATGGCAGGGATTCAATTAGAGAAGTAGAGCTGCTCTGGAACCACAGAAGGAACTCAAAGAAGAAGTTGGAACTAGTGTTAAAGTTTGAAGAGTTCATAGAGGAGGGAGCTAAAGCCATGTTAAATATCTCATTGCAGGAAAATGCAGAAAGCAAGAGAAAAGTCAGGTGTGATGGTACATGTTTATAATCACTGGCATTGGGGAGGCTGAGCCTAGTGAATCTTTGAGCTCAGGAATTTTAAACTGTGGTCTAGTAGATTGAACAGGTGTTCACAATCAGTTCAGAATTAATTGGTAAACTGCTGGTAGTTGAGATAGGGGTGGAGATCCACCAAGAGAAGGAGAAGAGAGAGAATAAGAGAGCAGTGGGAGAGAAAGGACCAGAAACAGCCAGGGAGTCAGAAGAAACAGAGTAGTGTGATGTGTTGAAATTGAAGGAAATTTTAATTTTTAATAAGGCATACATTACAGAAAAGGCTGTCCCAAATTAAAGTTCTCTTGTTTTGCACAATCTCTACCAAGCTTTATTATTTGGTCACTTTATGAGGCAATGAAAAAGAATTTGCTCACAATAATGAGATAACTTAAAATCAAAGTTATTTCTGTTTTCTTCAAGTACTTTGGTTTATATTTTCCTTAGAAAGAAGTTGCTTTCTTTTTAAATATGAATTAGGGGAAGCAGCTACCTTAGGGATGGCAGATTCCATGCCTAACTAATGTTACAGCCAGGCCATACCAGGTGTAAGGCAAGACTATGGCGTATCCCCTTCCCTTTTTGATGCCTTGCCAGGGCTCAGAAAAACTGATAAAGTATATTAATATTGCCAGAAAAAGTCAACAGTTTCCTAGCCACAAATGAAGTAAATTGTAAATCCTAAAGATCACCTATAAATAACAGAAATAAAAAAGTTTATATATATATAGATATATATCTATATATAATCTTACTGGGACTTCAGATTGTCATTCAATTCTTTTACAAAAATAACTGATAATATCTCAAGTGGTGTTTGGGGACAAATGAAATTCTATCTGAATTGTTTTATCTTCTGGAAAAACTGTGTGACCTTAGGCAAGCCAATAGCTAATAACCTGGAGGCACAGAGACCAGGTGTTTTAAAAATGAAAGCATAAAGGCAGTGGCCTATAATTACAAGGTTCTCAACCATATGGTTAGAGTTTTCCACTTGAGATTGGGGCTTTTACCTAAAACTAGATATAAAAAAGGCCTTTTAATTATCCTACCTAAATTTACAATAGAGGTTACAGTTCACTGTATTGAAAGTTGAGAAAGCAGGTGCTGTGGTTTAGTGTGTTTGTCTCTATTAAACCCCTAGAGAAGAATAAATGGATTCAATCCAAGTTATATAGGTGCTAAGCTATCTGAAAGTAGTTTTCTAATATATATTTTACACCTATTTTCTTGTAGTATCGAATCAGAATTTGTAGAAAGCAGGTAGCTTTAAAAAAAAAAGAATGGTTATTGCTAATATTTTTGTAGTGTTTCCTACACCAGGCACTATGCTCAGGTTTTTTTAGCATTATTATATAGCTTGTATTAACCCTGGGAGTTAGGTAGTATTATTATCCCCATTTTCAAATGAGGAAAATGAGGCAGAGGTTAAGCTATTTGCCCAGGATCATACAGCCAGTCAGAACTTAGGCCTTCCTGACTACAAGCTTGGTGCTTTTTAAACTCTGATCATTTAAAAGTTCTTTGCTATAAGCTCCTTGGGGGCAGAGGTCCCTATGTTATATGTTATGCTAACTTCTACAGTAACTAGGTTGATGATTAAAGCCACTTAAATAGATGTTTCTAGTAATAAAACAAGGGGAAAATAACATGCTGAGTTCTTTAATTTTGCAGTGGTGCCGTGGTGGTCAATGTGTGAAATATGGTGATGAAGGTCCAAAACCAACCCATGGACACTGGTCAGATTGGTCTAGTTGGTCTCCTTGTTCTAGGACATGTGGAGGAGGAATATCTCACAGAGATCGTCACTGTACTAATCCAAGGTAAATAATTGTTTTTTTTTTATTCTTCCTTCAAAATTTGAAATATTTTCTGTTTCTGATTTTAAAATATTTCAATATTCTCTTATCTCAGAGACATACTTGAGGTCTTGCCAGGATAAATGAAGTAACTAATTTTTCCTAATGTGTGTTTTGTTCATTAGTACACAGTTCCTTATAGTGGATCATAGTTAATTAAAAGTATATTTATAAAATATTGACTGTACAGTCAATAAAAAAGTAATGGCTTATTCACTCACAATAAATACCTGTTAATTGGACAAAAATCCAAATGTTACATCTGGTTAGTACTCAGTTCTATGAGATTTCGTTGAATGTTTTTCAAGTCAGTAAAATCAGATAAAAATTACATTCATATTTGCCTAGAATCATGGTAGCATATAAATCAGAATGCTGCCAATAAACCATAAATGGCTGACTAATTTCCCCCCAAAGTTTTAATTTGCAAAGCATAATTAATTCCAATGCTATTTTTTTAAATTTAGTTTAGTTAGGGATTTTTTTCAGAGGAAATGCAAAAAGGAGTGATGTGAGATGCCTTCTTTGTGCTGATATGCCAACTTTCCTCATGCAATTTAATAAAATATAGGTTTCAAAAACTACTTCCTTCCCTCCTAGTTATACCTATCAAGGGTTGTAAAAGGAAGACAAATAAAATTAATATATAACAATCAAATTCACTCTTTTGTATGATTTTCATTCAAAAGTTCAACATTCTGCTAGTTTTATTTACCTTTAAAGCATTTCATGTTATTTTATCTCATAAGGTAAAAAATTCAAAGGGCTCATGTAGAAGGAAGACATTAAAATGTTCAGGCTTATGAAGACTTCAATTTTGTGTAAGGTTGGGAGGGAGAAAGGGAGTATATTTACTAATCTAATCTGTGTTCTAAGGAGTAACTTCATTATTTCACATCCTTGTCTTCAGTACTAAAACTTAATAGATAACCTTCAGGAAAAGTTATTTATAATTACATTAATACTCTGTGATCATTACAAACTGACTTACTACTTATGCTTTATTCTGGGTTCATGTTTAGAATATTTCTAAACTCTATGAGCAAAGAAAGAAATATTGCTTTTATCTGGTTTTTAAACCAGAATTATTCTTATTTTTAAGGCCTCAAATCAATTATTGCCTTTTTTTTCAGTTCCTTATATAAGCAAGAGGTTAGAAGATAGGGGGCTAACCTTGGAAGTAGGAAGATTTGGGCTTAAACCCTGTGCCTGACATGGACTAGATTTACTACCAAGGGCAAGTCGTTTCATATATTAGTCCCCAGTCAACTGTATAATTGGCAGTGCAGTAGATAAGTAGATACATATGCAAGGGCAGGGAGGAGAATGAAAAGGAAATTCCAACCTTGAAATTTCCTCAAATCAAAAATTACAGACCTTGCTATGTATTGCTCTGTGTACACATGTGCACACGCACACACACACACACACATCCTCACCCTCACGCAAAAAAATACCTCTCACAGAAAAGGCGCTTGATGTCAGTTAAACAGCTATTGTTTGTATAAAATCTTTATTTCACTTTCAAAAATTAAAGGCTTTAATCATTTCATCAGTTCTGACATTCCATTAGCCCTTTTCTTGAGGAATCTAGTTACTGAAGTATATTTATATCTGTGGGAAAAATATACAAATCGATATTCAACCTATCAACATATATGTTTAAAGGACTATTAAACATGTATTTCAGGCCATCACATGGAGGAAAATTTTGTGAGGGTTCCACCCGGACACTCAAACTTTGTAACAGTAAGAACTGTCCCCAGAATAGCATTGACTTTAGGACCATCCAGTGTGCTGAGTACAACAGCAAGCAATTTCGAGGATGGTACTACAAGTGGAAGCCTTACACTCAAGTAGAAGGTAAATTTCAAAGCAAACATTGATAGTAATTATATTCTATACCACCATCCTTTTATGTTTGAATATAACACTATCTATGACCCTGCTATTGAATAATAACTCAGAAAGACTCTTTTTTTTTCCACCTGGTGCCAATGATAGCAGTCTCAGTGTGGATCATTTAATTTTGCTCTATTCCAAAGCCATTCATTATATTCCTAACCTCATCTTGCAAAAGAAGTCCTGAATGGAAGAGTGGATGTAGGTAAAGGAAACACTCTTCATGGCTAGTGGGAAAACAATTCTTGGAGTTGTCCATACTGATGATGGAAGAGTAAGTTTTCATCTGAAGAACCAAAGATATTGTTATGGTTATTCTTGTACTTCTGGTAAATAGCAACTTAAGCAAATTAACAGAATAAAATATTAATAAGCAGATACTTTCTTTAATCTGATTTTTAAAATGCTATTATGTAGTGTATAAAGTTTCTCAATGTATGGATATAAGTCAAGTTGCCTATTTTTAACTTCTACAGAAATGAGCCTTTAGAACAAATAGGACCATGTCTTCATGGAAGACTAGTACCTCTAGTATGAGAGCTGCCAAGTCCTTTTCAGGGCTGCTTTCCATCTTTGGTGTCCATCTGATCCACCAAACTCTCTTGTGACTCCAAGAAGCTGTAGCATCACGACCACCAGACTCTAGTAAATCATTTTGGCAGACAGGTTAAACCAGGTTGAGGATAACCAAAGTTTCTCAAATCTTATGGTGAGTTAGGAAGTGTCTACCTCAGGCAAGTAAATTAGACTTCCCTTGGTGGAATGGGTAGATGAGAACAATTTGTTCTAATGGCCCTGGAGACAGGTGAAGCAGGTATTGTGGAGCACATAGAGCTTGGTTAGACATAGAAGACACCTGGGTCATCCACTGTATCTTGAGTCATCCCACATATCTTAGAGGAGAGAGTGAGACTGATGTCTTCTTGTAACTCTACCTCACTTAAATCCAATTTACATATGAATCAAAAGATGTCACCCCTGGCATTATTATGAAATAATAAAACAAAATTAAGAGCAGGCATTCAGGAATTTCATTATAGAAGAAATTCCAAAGTGTCTATATAACTTGTATGACCTGAAACTATTATATAGAAAAAAAGTATCATTGTGACAGGGACACAAATAACAAGCTATACTTAGTAGGTATTTAATTAATATTTGTACAATTGAATGGAATTAAATTGGTCCTGTAAAACTAGTTATTTATTTTTATCTGAACAGTTTATGGAATTTTCGATACTGTTTGAGTTTCTGATTAGAACAAGTGTTCAAAGAAAAACTGAAACAAAGAAATTCTCTAAATTATCCTTTTTTTGTCTTCAAACCCAAATTATGTGGTGATTGTGTAACAACTGGAGAAATGATAGAAAAAAATTCTGGCCCCGAGCAGGATGAGGTAGGAGGCTTGGCTTTTATCCTGAGCTTGGCCATTACCTGCTTGTGTGATCTTGGGCAGGTCACTTAACCTTTCTAGGAGTGACTTAAATTCTTCATCTGAAAAGTGAAATGATTAAGCCAGATGAACTCTGAGCCCTTATCCAACTCAAAAGTACTATAATTCTATGATAATCAACTCTGTTTAAAAAAAATCCTTTCCCCTAATAACATAGTCAATCTTTAATATTCCAACTCTTACAAGGAATGTACATAGATCTTAATGCTGGATCCTATGGGAATTCTTTAGACAGCATTGAGTAATGGCCAAATGTTCTATTACTGAGAATAGGACAAGAGGAAATAGATTTATAATAGAACTGATTTTGATTGTGCAAGTTGTTAAAATATTGAAATGTATTCACCCAAGAACGTTGTAGATTTTCCTTGCAAGTCTTAAAAATATGATAGTACTCATGTTCTCCATATGCCAGTATTTTTCCCCCTCTCAGATCCAAATCTGTTTAAAATACTAGACTCTGGAGATTTTATCTACATATTTTTCCTTTTATCAGTATAAAAGCACCTTCCATCTAATTTTATGTACAGATTATTAATCAGCTTAGTGGTTATTCAAGTGATATTTCATTTTTCATTTTTAAATGTCTGAGTATTCCTAATTTTTGGCAGATTCTTAGAGGGAGAGAGAAGTGAATACTAATAAGTAAAGAGAATGTCACACTTTACTTAGTCTAATAAAGTTTTAAGGAAAAAGAAAATATGGTGAATTTTGGTTAACTGAAGACACTCTTTTATAATGAATTACTAAGATTATTTCCTAGAAATATAAGGACATTGTCTCAGTTTAAGAATTTACTCCCAGCTCAAATTTCAGAGAAATAATTATAGGTAAAGTAAAGTATCTGTCTTGTTTGTATTTTTCTCTTCTTTTTTTAAGATCAGGACTTATGCAAACTCTACTGTATCGCAGAAGGATTTGATTTCTTCTTTTCTTTGTCAAATAAAGTCAAAGATGGAACACCATGTTCAGAGGACACCCGTAATGTGTGTATAGATGGGATATGTGAGGTAATAATAATGAAAAGGTATTCTATTGTTGACTTAGTTTAGTGACTCTATTACGATGCAAGCAGTAACACTGAATTGTTAACTTCTAAGTATTAATTTTAAATTTAGGAGAGAGAGAGGTCAAAAGTACTAGGTTATACTCTCAAGTCTGTTATCAAATATTATTGTGTCAATTGCACAGATATAAAATAGTACAATTATCATATGTGAAATAAATTCTAACCAATTTTCTAGTTGATATTTTCTGGGCCTAATCTTCTTCCTGTGTCCCTGCAACAATACATAATAATAAGAATTGACTTAGAACTTCAGATAATGTTTTATGTGGCAAATTTTACTGCAGTAATATAAGTTTTAAAGTTTTAGGTTTTGAATATTCATTTATTTGGATGTAAGTTGTAGCTTCTGTGTGTACATCTGTTTAATATATGTTTTTAATCATTTGATTAGACAATGTAATTTTATTAATATTTTATGCAAAAAAAATACTGGGAAAGGGTATGTTCTCATGATTTTTATAAACTCCTTGAGGGCAGGAACTATTTTTTCTTTTATTATTATTTTGTTTTGTTTTATTCCTTTGTATCTAGCATAGTAGCTGTGCTTAATAAATGTTTATTGACTTAAATTTAATAGGATTGAATATTTTGTTCATCTTCTATGAGGCAGCATAATATAGTATAACTAGTATGCTGGACTGGTATTCAAGATAACCTGGCTTCATATCTTACTTTTGATTTTTACTGTGTGACCATGGGCAGGTCTTCTGATTCTTCAAAGCCTGTTTCCTTGCTGATAAAAAAAAGAGATAATAATACACTTAGTATCTAAGGGTTTTTTTGTCTCTTTTATGTTTTAAATAAAGATGAAATTAAACAATGTGTAAGGTACTTTATAACATTAAAACACCATGTAAATGTCAATTCTTCTTCTGCATTTTGCAAATAATACATGATCTCATGTTTTCCAGACAGTCGGCTGTGATCATGTCCTTGGTTCCAGTGCCACTGAAGACTCTTGTGGGGTGTGCAAAGGAAATAATTCGAGTTGCAGACTTTACAAAGGTCATTATGCTAAACACCACTACACAAACCGTGAGTATTTTATAGCTGCTCCCTAAGTTTTCTGGGAGTTTTAAGTTAGAACTTCTTTGAGGGATGGACTTGAAATGAGTAGTGAAAACAGGAGGAGGTCCCAGGTTTTTAAAGGATCTTTTTTTTTTTCACTTCCTATTTTACATAATGGGTCTCAAATTTTTGTTTTGATTTAAAAAAAAAAAAAAGACTGGTTGCTAGGCTCTTTGAATAAAAGTGGCTTATAGGAATACTCAAAATTACAACAACTCTGTTCCAATTTTAAAAAGTGATTCATACAGTTCTAAAGTAAATGATTGCCAAAACAGATATTTATTCTGATTGTAATGTGGATAAGTCTCTATGCTCAGGTCTGAGCCACAAAGAACAGAAATACCTCAGTCTTTATCCTGGAAGTTTTATATAAAACACTATATATTTCTATTTCCTTTCATCTAGAGTACTATCAGATAGTCACCATTCCTGCTGGTGCCCGGAGTATTAATATATATGAAATGAATGTATCTACCTCTTATATTGCTGTGCGTAACAGCCTCAAAAGATATTATCTGAATGGTTACTGGACAGTGGACTGGCCGGGCCGATACAAGTTTTCCGGTACTGCTTTTGATTACAAACGGTCATACAATCAACCAGAAACTTTAACCTCTCCTGGACCAACCAATGAAACCTTAGTTGTAGAGGTAATGTCTTGTCTTATGACTGGGGTATATGGAACTAGAGGTTATTTGAGACAGTACTAAAGATTACATGTTGTTATTATTTTTGTTAACATAAGACACAGCAGTTGTACCTCTTCTTGAACTTTACATATCTGAATAATGTAGAAATGAAAGGTAGATGGAGATAATGCATTTCTTGGTTAAATTACTGCCTTTTTATATCATCTACTTGCATATATATGTATATGTGAACATATACATGCTCACATATATATGTTCACACATGCATGCATATATGTATATATATATATATATACGTGTGTGTGTTTATGTGCCTGTGTGTATGTATACATGATTGACATATTTACTGGGCAGATTTCACAAGAAAAAATAATCTATCAGACAGCTCTGAAATGGCCTCTAGTATTGTGTTCTTCTGTTGAACTAGTTAAAATTTGATGTGGCACAACCCTGTGTGTGGTCAAAGAGTTTTACAATCACACAAATCATTTTAAGTAGAACTGACAACAATAAAAAAGGTCTAAATCCAATAAAATCAATGTGTAGTTCTATATTGGCAGGTTTTTGTCTTGTGTAATCATGTTTGTGGCAAATTTCATTTTCTGTCCAATTTTGTCTACCTCTGGAGGGACAGGATTTGAAAGAGAGAGGGCAGTAGCTACTCTCTATTTTCCTTTTTCTTCATTACCTTTCCTTTACTTTAATTAATATAGAATAAAGATGAAATAGCTATATAGAATCCCCCCTGCCACAACATGCAATCTCTGTGCTTTTTTTCTAATTAAGATTTTGTTTTCCTTCTGAAAAATTATAGGACTTTAGGTGCTTTGCTTTGCTTTTAAATAGATTTTTAGTCCTGATTCCTAGTTATGACTTGTTTCAGAACACTTGTAAAAAAAATTCCCTCTAATATACAAAAACTTAGGCAAAGGAACCACACCAATTTCCACCAAACACATTTAATTTTTTTTTAATTTTATTTTATTTGCAAAACATATGTATGGGTAATTCTTCAACATTAATCCTTACATAGCTTTCTGTTACAGATTTTGCCCTCCAATTCCCCACCCCTCCCCTAGATGGCAGGATATCCACTACGTGTTAATTATGTTAAAATACTTGGCAAATCGAATATATGTATACATATTTCCAAACTTATTGTTGTGCAAGAAAAATCGTATCTACACAGAAGACATATCAGATAAAGGAAACACAATGTAAGCAAACATCAATCAAGGAGTATGAGAATGTTATGTTGTGGTCCACATTTCACATCCCTCTCTCTGGGTGTATATGGCTTTCTTCAGTGAACAATTGGAGGTGGTTTGAAACATTTCATTGTTGAAGAGAGCCATGTCCATCAGAATTGATCGTCATATAGTACTGTTGTTGCCGTGTATAATGATCTCCTGGTTCTGCTCGTTTCATTCAGCATCAGTTCATGTAAGTCTCTCCAAGCCTCTCTGACATCGTCCTTTTGGTCGTTTCTTACAGAACAATAATATTCCATAATATCAATATACCATAATTTGTTCAGCCATTCTCCAATTGAAGGGCATCTATTCAATTTCCAGTTTCTAGCCACTACAAAAAGGGCTGCCACAAACATTCTTGCACATGCAGGGCCCTTTCCTTCCTTTATGATTTCTTTGGGATATAAGCCCAATAGAAATGCTGCTGGGTCAAAGGGTATGCACAGTTTGATAATTTTTTGAGCATAGTTCCAAACTGCTCTCCAGAATGGCTGTATCTGTTCACAGCTCCACCAACAATGCATCAGTGTCCCAGCCTTCCTACAATCCCTCCACCATTCATCATTAACTTTTCCTGTCATTTTAGCCAATCTGACAGGTGTGTAGTGGTACCTCAGGGTTGTCTTGATTTGCATTTCTCTGATCAATAGTGATTTGGAGCACCTTTTCATATGACTACAAATAGTTTTAATTTCATCCTCTGAAAATTGTCTGTTCATATCCTTTGACCATTTATCAATTGGAGAATGGCTTGAATTTTTATAAATATGAGAATTCTCTATATATTTTAGAGATGAGACCTTTATCAGAACCCTTAAATGTAAAGATGATTTCCCAATTTATTGCTTCCCTCCTATTCTTGACTACATTGGTTTTGTTTGTACAAAAACTTTTTAACTTAATATAGTCAAAGTTATCTATCTGGTTTTCAATTAAGAGTTCCAGTTCTTCTTTGGACATAAATTTATTCCATCTCCATAGGTCTGAGAGGTAAACTATATTATGTTCCTCTAATTTACTTATAATATCACTCTTTATATCTAGATCTTGAACCCATTTAGATCTTATCTTGGTATGTGGTGTTAGATGTGGGTCAAGCCCTAATTTCTTCCACACTAGTTTCCAATTTTCCCAGCAGTTTTTGTCAAATAGTGAGTACTTACCCCAGAAGCTGGGGTCTTTGTATTTATCAAAGACCAAATTGCTATAGTTATTGCCTAGTTTGTCTTGTGATTCTATCCTATTCCACTGATCGACTACTCTATTTCTTAGCCAGTACCAAATGGTTTTGATGACCGCTGCTTTGTAATATAGTTTTAGATCTGGTACAGCAAGTCCACCATCATCAGCCTTATTTTTCATTAATTCTCTTGAAACTCTTGACCTTTTGTTCTTCCAAATGAATTTTGCTACTATTTTTTCTAGATCTGTAAGATAATTTCTTGGAAGTTTGATTGGTATGGCACTACATAAGTAAATTAGTTTGGGTAGTATTGTCATTTTTATTATATTCACTCGGCCTACCAATGAGCATTTTAAGTTTTTCCAATTGACTAGGTCTGATTTTATCTGTGTGGAGAGTGTTTTGTAGTTTAGTTCATATATTTCCTGACTTTCCCTTGGCAGACAAATTCCCAAATATTTTATACTATTAACAGTTATTTTGAATGGAATTTCTTTTTGTATCTCTTCCTGCTGAACTTTATTGGTAATATATAAAAATGCTGATGATTTATGTGGATTTATTTTGTATCCTGCCACTTTGCTAAAGTTGTGAATTGTTTCTAGTAGTTTTTTAGTTGAGTCTTTAGGGTTCTCTAAGTATATCATCATGTCATCTGCAAAGAGTGATAATTTGGTTTCCTCATTACCTACTCTAATTCCTTTAATCTCTTTTTCTTCTCTTACTGCCAAAGCTAACATTTCTAAGACAATATTACATAATAATGGTGACAGTGGGCAGCCTTGTTTCACTCCTGATCTTATTGGGAATGGTTCTAGTTTGACTCCATTACATATGATGCTTGCTAAAGGTTTTAAGTAGATACTACTAATCATTTTAAGGAAAAGCCCATTTATTCCTATACTCTCCAGTGTTTTTAATAGGAATGGGTGTTGGATTTTATCAAAGGCTTTTTCTGCATCTATTGAGATAATCATATGGTTTTTATTAATTTGGTTATTAATATAATTGATTATGCTAATAGTTTTCCTAATAATTAACCGGCCCTGCATTCCTGGTATAAATCCTATTTGGTCATGTTGTATTATCCTGGGGATGACTTTCTGTAATCTCGTTGCTAGAATCTTATTTAAAATTTTTGCATCAATTTTCATCAGGGAAATGGGTCTATAGTTTTCTTTCTCAGTTTTCTCCCTATTTGGATTAGCTATCAGTGCCATATCTGTGTCATAGGAGGAATTTGGTAGTACACCTTCTTTCCCTATTTTTTCAAATAGTTTATATAGTATTGGGATTAATTGTTCTTTGAATGTTTGGTAAAATTCACATGTAAATCCATCTGGCCCTGGATATCACATTTAAATTTAAATAAGATTTTGATATAAATGTTAAATGATTTCAGTTCAGTGCTATCAGTCAAAATAATAATAAAAAAAAACGGGAAATATTTGTCCCGGCAAACAGGTAGTCTATTTTAATCCAATAATAATAAAAAGAATGAATAATGATTCAGTTATGGGCAACTTCATTATTCAATTAATTAATTTTTTATTATTTAAAAATATCTGAATTCTGTCAAAATTAATCTTATTTTTTAAAAATTTGAAATTGTGAAAATAAATGATTATAAATAGGTCTATAAAATATCATTTTTGTAATTGAATAATAGTTGAATATATCAACAACAAATCTGAACTGTTATTCCCTTGCATCAGTGATATCTAGAATAAATTATTTTGTGAGTATATTGTTTGAATTGGATATATATAGTCTTTTCTGATCTTATTTTAACACAAAGGAAGAAGTTCTAAAAAAAGCTCCACCAATTTGGAAAGGTTGTGAATATATTTAAATGTTATTTTGGCCATGGCAATCAAATGGAATAGAATATAAAACCAGTTATTAAGCACTTGTTTGGTCATTTTCAGTCATGTCCAATTCATTGTGATCCCATTTGAGGTTTTCTTGACAAAAACACTAAAGTAGCTTACCATTTCCTTCTCCAGCTCATTTTCTAAATGAAGAAACTGAGGCAAACAGTCATCCAATTAGTTAGTGTCTGAGCCCTGATTTGAACTCAAGAACATAAGTCTTCTTGACACTGGGTCCTGCACTCTATCCTTTGTGCCACCTAGTTGCCCCTTTTTAAGAAGTATTATGTTCCAAGTACTGTGGTAAGGGCAAGTCTGCAAATAGAAAAATAAAAAAGTTTCCACTTTCAAGGAGCTCACTTTCTAGATAGGGCAGAGAATGAACATATATAGAAAGTTTCAATTATGGTGGAGATTAAAAGACCCAGTGGTCCTTAGGGTGTAACATCAAGACAAATGACAAAATTCCAGAGTTAGAGTACTATACTAGACATGAACCATGTCTCTAGTATGCCATCTAATTGTTTGGCAAGATTAGATATAATGATATCAATTTCCTCTATACAACTCAGATCATCTAAATCATCTTTATCAAATATCATTATAGTCCCTGAAATAAATGCAGAATCTGCTATCAAATTAATAATAGTGAACTAGTAGAAAGAAACAGTAGAAAAGACAGTAGGTTTTGCTAAGAAGCACACAGATGTTAGAGAATGATTTAGTTGTTAGTACTTTTAATTATGATCTTTGTCTAGGAACCAATGAGTTGATACACTATTGAACTGAATTTTACTTAAAAAAAAAAGTTGGAGATAAGAGTGTGTGGGTAAATGTTTAACAAAGAGGCTCTCCAAGAAAAATGAAATGTATTCACACAAACTCCTAAGTTTAATCTGCATTATTAGCATGTTTATAAATCTTGACAATCAATGAAATAACAAATCAAGACTCTACTTTGAATGATTTCTAAGGAGCAAATATTCACACTGAAAAAATTAACAATTGACTCTCCCAAGGAAACCAGTTATTATTGGTTCCAGTGTACTTTTGGCTGAAAACATGATGAAATTGTGATAAGTGGTCATGAAATTATGTACATACATATGTACATTTGCTTCAGGGCTAAAGATGTAGATGACATGGTTATCAAATTTGCATATGAAAAAATTGGGAAGAAAAGCTAACACATTTAACGACTGGTCCAAGATCCAAAAAAATTCTAAACAAGCCAAAAAAAAATAGATTCATTTATAACATTAAATTTAATAGAGATAAACATAAAATTTGAAATAAATATTATTAGAATAAAATATGACTGGAAGGAAATTTTCCTGAAAATGATCTGGAAATGTCAGGAAATAGCAAGCTAAATATTCATCAACAGTATGGTACAGTAACCAAAAAACAATTGAAATCTTAGATTGCCTTTAAAAAGGGATAGTACCCAAAATGAGGGAGGTGACAGTTTTCATTGTACATTTCTCTGTTCATTCCTCATCTAATGAATCATATCCATTTCTGACACATAGAAAAGTGAATGGCATCAAAATAATGCCCTGTAGATATTGTTTAGGGTAATTAAACACATTTAGCTTTGAGAAAACTAAAAGGGATATAATAATTTTTTTCTTACTTTCATGAAAGAGGGACTAGAATTATTCTTCTGGGTCCCTATGAATAAAATTTGGCATCTTTGGTAAGAAGTTAATTTAAGATAGATATAATAAAAATTTTCTAATAATTAAAGCTAACCAAAAGTAAAATGGGAAATCTTGATAACCTGTTAAATCATAGAAAACAATGCAAAATAATAGATTTTTTGTAATAGAAAGCAAAAATAGGTGACGCACTTGTCAGGTATAGTGTAGAGGGAGTGTTTATTTCAGGTACAGACTGATTACTTTTCCAAAAATAAGTTTCAGTCAATTGGGATTCTTAGCTAAGTAATGGAATTTCCCCCTTTCCTTATTCAATTTATTGCTCCAAATATGCCTTTAAAAGTTTTTGTATTAATTGTATTCAGTACTTTTCATGGGCCACATTTTATTTTCTGTTAATCTTCCTAATTTTATTTTCATAGATTTATACTATTCTTTTATATTTGTTCTTGGTTATATTACCTTCCTCTTACCTTTCTGTTTTTATTCTTTTGAACTCAGAGTTGACATTGGCTATATTTTTTCTCATTAGGATAATTTGTGGGGTATTTTTACACTGACCTGAAATATTCAAAACTTCCCATTCCTCTTGACCTATAGTCTCTTCTGAAGTTTCTGTCTTTGGCATCAACTTAACCCACATCTGGACTTTTTAAAATCTGCTTGAAATCATACTCAAGTGTTTCCTTCCTCTGCATGAACAAATTCCGATACAAAGTCATGCTGCCACTTTCACATCTTCAACCAGCTTTTCCTTGTTAGTACATCCAGAATACCAGTTTCCCTTTTTTGCTTTCTCTCTTCTGAAAGATGAAATGATCAGCAAGGTAATTCAAGAATTTATCAGGTGCTTTGCCTTGACAGAATGAGACTTGAAACAGATGTCTAGATAGCCTGAGAAGTCCCCACTTATTCCTCTATCTTACCTCTGTGTTAGTTGATGCTGCATATTTGGAAAACCTCATCCTGGCCAGGTAGTCTGTAGCATTTTCCAAAGATTACAATAATTTTGTTTCCCTCTTCTTTTACCTTCACTTCAATGCATTAAGCTTCTATGCATAAACTCTCAAATTTTTAGAGAGAAAATCAAACTATAAAGTTTATAGATTTCTCTGCAGGTGTATGTATAACTGCTAGTATTCCGGGTTGTTTGTCTTTCATTTTTTGTTTTGGTTTGTTTTATTTATTTTTTAAATAGTATTTTGTTTTTCCAAATACATGCAAAGATAGTTTTCAGCATTCATCTTTGCAAAACTTTGTGTTCCAAATTTTTTTCTTCTCCCTCTCTCCTCTTCCTTAAGATAGCAAGCAATCCATTATGGGTTAAACGTGCAATTCTACTAAACATATTTACATATTCATCATGCTGCACAAGAAAAATCAATTGATTTTTCATTCTACTAAATAATTTTCTTTTTTTCTAATAAGGTATGTTTCCCCAGTCTAGTATGGGAAATGAAACAAATAAGGATACAGTCAACATAAATCTGTAAATGAAATGAGTTATTTCAAAAGTACATTAAGGAGATCAAGGGAACAGGAATTATCCTGAGAGGATAGAGGATAGATAATGTGATAAAAGGAAAGTCTCTTGGAGGTAGTAAATCTTGAATAGCAGTTTCAAGAAAGAAAAGAATATGGCATATTGGGAAGAAAGATGGAGGTGGTCAAATGAAAAATAATTCAAGTCATATGAAACATACTAGAAAGACTTCCAAAAGCAAGAAACTGAATGCTAGATTGTGGGGAAGCTCCCAGTAAGCCAGACTTTTCTGGATGAGAAACTGTGGAATGCTCATTTCAAGAGGACTATACAATTTTAAGGGCTAACAAAATATGGGTAGAGATTATTTGTGTATATTCAGTTTATATGTTATATAATGATTTCCTGCCTGCCCCTGTGATAAACACAAGTCTAAGCACGACTAAATAAGGCATATCATTCTTGCATTTACTTTCCTCTTCTCAGACCCTCTGTCTTATCTTATTGTTGTTTGTGAATATATAGGTATTCAGAGTCATTGGGCACCTCTGGAGAAAGAGACAATTCAATCCTATTTGTCTATCACTGCAGGTGTGAGATTTTGAATAAAGAAAGCCTTAATTAGGCAGGAAAGGAATACTGAAGGAAATGGAGAAATAACTATATTAAAGATACTTTGGTTTTTTTAAGTTTTTTTTTCTTTTTTGTGGGGAGGTGATAAGGAGACAAATCCTAAAGAATAAAAACCGTAACATGAAATGTGGTTTTTACTAAAATTGATGGGTCTCATTTGAAGGGCTAAGAAATCTTTAGGTAGGTAATACTAGTTTGATTGGGACAATATTATTTTATTCATTCTAAGCAATGTCATCATGAAGGGTATTTCTTCTATTTTGTTTTAAATTATGTGGTGTATGTTTAATTTACCTAAATTAATTAACTTCTTTCTTTCTTTGTTTTCTTCTTACTGCTGCTGTTGTAGCTTCTATTTCAAGGTCGGAACCCAGGAATTAGCTGGGAATATACTATCCCTAAATTGGAAAATGAGAGAAATCCTGGATCAAAACACAACTATACTTGGGCCATCATCCGTTCTGAATGTTCAGCTACCTGTGGTGGAGGTAATTCCGTACTGACTATATATGTGTATGTATTTATTGAGAACTCATTATGTGTCAGGCATTGCATTGGCTACTAAGAATAAAATGACAAAAATAAATTAGTGCCAACCTTAAAGGAGTTTACCTTCTATGGAGGACATAGACAGGGAAAGAATATATATGATTTTGAAAAACAAATTCAAAATAATCTCACAGGGTGACATTACTTACAAATAAGAAGTATAAGAAAAGGTTTTGGTTGTACCTGTAACTTTGACAAGCTAAAGGTTATAAGAACTAAAGATGAGGGGAGAGCATTCCAGCCACAGAACATAGCCTGTCTTAGGCTATGTGAGCATTTATTCTGTGGCTGCTATGGGAATTGGGGAAATATTTCATTTTTAAAACATCAAAGCACCCTCTTTTACCATAAGAACAATAATACATCAGTGCTTCATTAATATTTTCTTTGACAGGAGACTATGTTCTATTATTTATTATAGGTACTTCAAAATGAAACCCCACTGCATTTGACCCATGAATGGGCCCAAGTGGTGATAAATATAACTCATGAGGTTTTAGGTTCTGTAACTTGGCTTTGAGATTTGATGATGTGTAATCACTTCTCTAGACTGCCAGATCTTCCTTATAAATGATCCAGGGGAGATCTTATTTTTAGACATACTCTTTCTTTTCACTACTTTCTAAACCCCACTGATCTGGAAATCCCAACTCAGACACTGAGACTATCTGTGGCTCTCTGGATTCAGAGAGTCATTGTACTTGAACTCTAATTACCTCTTTCCTCTCCCTTTGTCTTTGCCATAGTGACTTGTTGCTTAAATTTCATGCATTTCGCTCTTTTCCAAGATGAATCATACTAGTGTTTAAGCAAAGTAAATGTAAATTAGAAATACTGTATGGAATAAGTAAATTGGAATGTTATATGGTAGGAAGTAATTAGAAATATGGTGAAAAGAATTTATATAACCTAATGGATAGTCCTCAACTTGTCCATTTGTCTTAGTTCTCTAAACTTTTTCCTGACTGAAACCATGGCCAATATTTTTTACTTATGGGCTGGGAGCCAATACCCCATGTGTAGTTTACTCCATTATGGCCCCCAAAGGAAAATGGTATCTTTCTTGTCTAGAATATTCTCTATTGATTCAGAATTATGTCCATCTGAGTGTTTTGTATTGAACTTATTTGCCTGTTCCACAACCCCAGACTTACTTTTAGTAAACCAGGAGGCCTCCTAATTATTGCTGGGACATTTGGGTATTCCATTCACATTCCTGCCTAATCTCTTGGCAATTTTTCCACTCTCACAACCATGAGAAAAACAAGACAATATGAACAGATAAAGCCAATTGTCCCATTATCTAAAAACAAAGTAATTCAACTTAATGTTTATTTTATCCCAAAATTATAAAATATAATCTCTTTCATTACACAACACTCATGTGGTTTAATTTCTTTTCATAGCATTAGTTTTCAAATTCAGTATTTATTAACATTAACAACCTACTGTGTACTATGCTAAGCAATGAGTATGAAAAGAAACACAAAAACAAAATAGTTCACAAACTCACAAATGAATAAAAGCATGATATTGTGAAGTACTGAGAGAATTGATATAAAAGCATTTTACAAGTGTTAAAGTATAACATAAATGCCAGTTATTATTACACTTATTAGCCTGCAATCACCAGGCCTTCAGAATGATGGTGTATTTGCCTTCTACTAAAGTCTTTTATTTTTTTTTAAATACAGCGATCCAGGGATGGGCTGGTAAATGTTTAGCAATTAGCATCTCCAGAAAAGAAAAAAAAAACAGGAAACAAAATTTTAAGTTTAATCTGATGTATGCTTTCTTAAGTCAAAACAATCAAGACAATAATTTAATTCTGATTTACAGTAATTGCTGATTTCTAAATAAACACACTCAAATTTTATTTATTTATTTACATTTTCTTGGCTTATTTTTATTTTTCTTTTCTCAGAATTTTTTATGATCATTTTATATGTAAACTGGGAAAGTCATTTTTTAAAAAATAACCAAAACTTGAACTCATAACTAACAAGTACACGTTCTTTTTTGTTTTTCTCAATATTTTTTCCAAATACATGTAAAGATAGTTTTCAATATTCATTTTTGTAAGACTTTATCATACTAAAAATTTAACAACAGTTCTCAAAAATTCTCTGTCTCTAAGAACTGGGAAAATTAGAAGTTGCTTTATAGAGGAGGTGGCATCAAAATTGAACCTTACAAGAAACTAAGAGTTGGGGATGGGAATGGAGTAAATTTTATGTGAACTATCTGCTCTAAAACAGGTTTCAGGGAAGAATCGATAGACCAATTTGACTGCATAATATAATTCATGAAGAAAAGTAATATGAAATGTTTTGAAAGATAAATTTGAACTAAATTCCAGGTTTTGATTTGCTTTTGGAGTTTGTTTATTTTTTGAGCAAAGGAATGACAAGGTAATATTTATGGCTTAGGAAGATTATGTTTTCTCCATTAAAAAGGAGTGGAAAACTTGTACTGCAAGAGTTGGAAGAAGCTTAGTCTGGAGTGGAGAGGATAAGATTTAGAATGGCAACTCTAGAGTGTATGATCCCTCAACTCATTTCACAGATAAGGAAACTAAATGTCTTAAACAACTTTGCATAAGATGAAATGGCAGATTCTAGATTTGAACTCAAGCTAAATTTTCAGATACCAGGATAATAATACCATTCTTTCATCTTGTTCCTGAATTATAGACAATAACTCAATGAAACAAATATTATAAAAAGTTGGGAGGAAGTCAATTTTGGTCCTAACATTAGGTCATTATTTGTTCAATTCCAAAAAGTATTATATAAAAGCATGCATTTGCCTAGTCTTTAGTATTTTTAAAATATGACATGAATCAAACAGGAAAAAATATACAAAGCTATTATCCACTAGCTTATCTCTTTGATGACTCCATGACTACAGAAATGTGGATAAAACTCTCCACCAATACAGATCATAAATCCTGCATTGTGCAATTCTTGTCTTCACCTTTAGAGATTTTTCTTATAATAGCCTCCAGGCTTTCCTCATCTTCTGCAAAATTGTGGGGAAACTATTGTATCATTTGGACCATCCATTTGTCTATGATAAGGGATAAGCTTAACTCCTCTTTTTGTCACATGTCATTAGTTATGTCTTTTTGCCATATCTTTTGTTTTAATCATAGTGAGATGCTGCTATAATAATCCTTTTATAAATTGTTCTATTATCTTTGAGGTGACTTATAATTTTGATTCTTCTAAGATTATAGCATTATAATGTTTTATGATTTACAGTTATATAACATCATGGAGGGGATTGTGCTAAAGAAATAGGTGTTTGGGTTTGTTATTTTTATTATTTGTGACCAAGTAGTTTGAGGCAATTTT
The DNA here is from genome assembly GCA_023553655.1 of Myrmecobius fasciatus. Classification (NCBI taxonomy): domain Eukaryota; kingdom Metazoa; phylum Chordata; class Mammalia; order Dasyuromorphia; family Myrmecobiidae; genus Myrmecobius; species Myrmecobius fasciatus. The sequence goes on along the minus strand of JAJPUD010000233.1, from coordinate 642,579 downwards.
ACTAAGAATTTTATAAAAAATCTCAAAAAAAATATCAGTAGATAAATACTTTTAAAAGCTTATGACTTTTAAAGACAAAAAAATAATAGCAAAAACTATGCTCAAAAAATATGATTTGAGATGAAGTTGTGAAGGAGGCCAGAGCTTATAGACTACTCAGAAGCCATATGTCTGTACATCATGAGCACCCCTGAAAAAGAGAGTGACAAAGTCAAGGATATGGTAGTCACTTATGGAAATTTTTCTGTTAACACATTTAAGGAATAAAGAAAGAGAGGCAGTCATTTCAGAACCAGCCTACTAATCATGAAAGGAATATAACAAAGGTCAAAATAAATATCAACTTAGAATAAAGGCTAATAATGAGAAGACACTGTGTGGAATGACTGAAATTCCAATCCAACCTATTCAAATAATATAAGCACTTTCTCCTCTCCCCCTCCAAATAAAGTTAAAAGAGAAAACTAAAGATACTATCACTTAATCAATTAGTCAAAGCAATGATCATTTAGAAAAAAAATATTAATAGCACCAAAACAGCCTTGAAAAAGAGAAGGCCAAAGAGTTTAAATACAGTATTCTCTTCAGAGAATACTCTCTTTTATCGAAAAGTTTTTATTCAAATCATCCCCTGCAATATGTTAAATATTTGGAGGTCATTAAAAAAAACTATTTTATATTGCTACTAATTTATCACTCTTAGCATGCTGAATCCTATAATGTTCAGCAATAATTATTGTATTTCTATAGTTCTTAATGAACCTAGGGAGTATTTTTTGTTCTTTTGTTTGAAGATAATATTAGAAAAGTGTCAATCTATACTTGTTTGTTAGTCATTTTTCTCAATAACTACCTAGTCAGATGAGTTAATTATTCCTATTTTAATGCAACAAGAAGGCTTTTAAATTTATTAGCTAAAAGAACTGTATGTAACATTGTATGAGAGGATTAGATTATCAACCAATCAATTAGCTAGCATTTATTAAGCACCTATTATGTGTCAAGCACTGTTCTAAATGCTGCAATACAAAAGCAAAAGAGAAAAAAAAATCTTGGTTAGATGAAATCAAAGGGACAGGGAGGAATGAAAAAAAAATTAATTGGAGGGACTAATTTTAACTTGAATTTACTCTCTTCCCTTGATCATGTAATATTATACTGCAATGAATTACAATATGCTAAATTTTAAATAACATTTCAAAATCCTAAATTTAATAATAGGTAAAACAGGAAGTGAGCTTATATGAAGGGTAAAAGGTTCTTTCTTTTGACCTAATTGTGAAAGTTGTTTTTTCTCAGTTCTGATTGGAGTTATTATATTGATGAGCATTTGGAACACTTTTTAAAGTTGACAAATTTTAAAATTATATGTCATTTTCTAAATATTACTTATGATCATTTTCTCTTTTTTTGAAATATTTTATTTCTCCTGGACTTAATCATCTCATTGCAATGATTATCAAATTATGAAGATTATCAGGACTTATTGTTTACAGGATCTTAAACTATGGGATTTTAATGATTTATTGGCAATTGTTCAGAGAAATGTAGTATAACTCATCTCTGAAGTTACTATTATATTTACAAAAGACTACAATTAGTTATACTCTCAACTATATTTTCTCAAATTCCAAAAGTTATTTAAGCTAAAGAATTTCATTTTTAGCAATTCAAAAATAGTGTTGTATTACCAAAATATCTACACTTGAAACATTTTAATATAGAAATCAATTAATAAAATTAACTTTCACTTAATAAAATATTGCATATGCTCATTGCCTTCCCTATACCTGCCCTCTGAAATGAGAAAAAAAAAAAACTTTAGTTATTGTAAACAAAATCTACATATCATGTATTTAGACATCAGTCCTGATATATAATAATTATAAATAATTATAAATACTAATGCTTTTTCAGATCCTGAATTGAAAGGGAAAATATTGACATTTTATTTAAATATAAAAACCTGATTTTCATGTTTTCTTATATTTTTCTTTATTTTGTTCTGAGATCTAGTTAGAACAAAGTTTATTCGGCCTATGCTCAAAATTTTATATCATTTTCCCTAGATATCTTTAATCAAACAATTAGTTTGTCTTTAGCATATATAGAAAACAATTTTACACAAAATCAGTTGAGAAGAGGGGATTGATTTAGTGAATTCTATCATTACACAATATTATATTTTGCATATCATTAGCCTTTGCTTCCCTTCTTACCTCTGATCTGCAAATGGCAGACCTAAAGTAACACTAAATTGTTCATTTGTTTCCTTGCATAAAAAATTAGTATTCTCTTTTGTTTTCTTGAGCAAATCTCCCTAGACTATTTAGCAAGAACTACTGAATTAGATAAGCTACTCCCTCCCCTTTTGTATCTTCCACTTTTTTCCATGTCCATTTTTGTCCTACTTCTCCAAATTTTTTCCTTATATATCTAAATGCTTTTAGTTCTACCATACTAAGCACCTTCCATGGACCTCATGCATTTGTCACCGAGTTCATTTAAAATTAGAAAAAGTGATAAATTGATACATTTAAATCTGTTGTTCAACACAGTTAAAATATGCATCTAAAGTGAAATAATCATTCCAGAAAGTGATGTAGAATTATACTAATAAAGTGATTAAAATGTCCATATTCTTTGGCCCATAAATTACATTGCTAGGCAAGGAAATCAAAGATAGAAATATTTATAGCAACATGTTTTACTTTATTCCTAGCTCTTTGCTATTATAAATATTCATCAATCTAGAAATGACTGAACAAATTATGATTCGTAAATGTCATGTAATACTACTGCATTGTCAGAAATAGTGAATGTAAAATTGCAGAAAAACATGGGAAGGCTTGTATTAGTCAGTACAAAGTGAAATAAACCGCCAGGACAACCATTTATACGTTGAATACAATAAGGTAGACTGAAGGAATAACAAGTGAAACAGCATTGTAAAGATCAAGTGCAGCCCCAAAATAGGGAGAAAAAATTGCACCACCACCAGAAAGGGGAAGATTATTAAAAGTGTAGAAAAATGAATACTGCTAAATATGGATGATATGATGCTTTTTCCAATCTATATCGCTATCTTTCGCACACCTATATCTTTCTTATCTTTCTCTGTTTTCTTTTTTTGATATATCTGGAAATGAAAGTCATATAAAAAAGATATTTTTTAAATAAAGAATTGATCAACTAAATATCAGAAATCATGAGTCTAACTTGGCTTTTTCTAAACATCCAAACCATTAGCTCATTAATCCCAGTTAGTTTTTAGCCTCCCAGTAGGCCATTTGTGGTCTCCTGAAATCTATTTTGTGTTAGATCTATTGTCTGTCATATATTTCCTGTCATCTTTGCTTCATGCAAGTCAAATGCATTTCTTCATGCCAGATTGTTATTATACATAGGCATGTATGTCAGAAGAGAAAAGTGAGATTCTTCTTATAAAATGAAAACTTTCTTAACATGGTAAAACAGAAAAAAAAGAATCAGACAAAAAGAAGTTAAGACAATTACTAGTTATTAAATGTTATATGCATATAAATATGTGTGTAGGTGTATGCATATCTATGTTTATTTACATATACATGTATTTATATATATTTACATATACATATATGTATGTATATATATTTACATATGTACATATATATACGTATAACATTTAGAAAAAGATTTGCTTAAAGAGTTTAAATTGGTTCATTGTGTCTTAAATAACTAATATCTTGTATTGTTGTGCTTCTCTTCCAAGTGGAAATGCTCATTAATATCCAGAATTTCAGTTTTGTGTCAAAATTCCTCAATAGATTGTACTATGCCCTGATAGGATGATTGTCCTTTCAATTAAAGTGGTCTTGTAATCTCTGTTTAAAGAAAGTCACAAAAAATCTTAAAACAGCACCAGATGCCTTTCTTAAGCTACAGTTTCTCTAATTTTCAAACTGAAGTATTTTTGTTTATACAACATTATGCCAGGATTTTGAACTTACCTATGGTGGTTACCAATTTTTTTTCCTAAGGTTTGTGGAAGGGAAGACCAGGAATATCTTTAGTATCCTTGTCCCTTCTTAATCAGCCCTTTCCTTAATTTGAAAAAATAAATCTCCAGAGTTATCTCATTTAAACTAAGGAAAATTATGGATTAATTATTGTAAAAGGGCTTATGTATACAAATATGCAATTATTTTTAACTATTTTATATCCCTGATAGAGTGGAAAGTGTGCTATAGAGCTGCTAGTGGTGGCATCAAAAATAGCTCAGTCCGAATTTTGCCTTCAAGGAACTGAAACTTTCTTAAGCTCACTCAACATCTTCTTTTCTAAAAATGATAACACTGTACTATGGTATCTTCCTTATAGACCTATTGTGGAATCAAATGAAACAGAAAATCTTAAAATTGTTAGAGAACTCATTAATAAGATAATAATAAACATCCACATAGCACTTTATTTCACATATATTTTACCTACATCTATTTTATCGCATTAAGAGGCACTTTTATCCTTTGCTATATTGTATTATTTCTCATTATGTGATTTCATTTTTCACAAAATAGTGGAATCAAAGAAGTATGAAAGATCTTTAAAATCAATTCATCAATCTCTCATGCAATTCAGGATTAATTCCATAATAACATCAAAAAAAAAAGGTCATGTAGGTTTCAGTAAAAAAAAAAAAAAAATTCCAGTGACAAGAAGCATAGGACTTCTGAAGAAACCCCATTTGATTACTGGACAGTTCTCACTGTTAGAGAACTCTTTCTTAATTGAACAGAAATCTATTTACCTGTAAAATCTCACTCATTATTCCTAATTTTGTCTGTAGAGTTATACAGAATAACTGTACCCCTTTCCATCTATAAGAGCTCATTTATATACCTCTACTTTAGGAACTACTCACTTAACAATGCCATTGTCTTTCATTGTTCTTGCATGAAATGGTATCCAGTCCATTTACCATCCTCACAGACACAATCTAGCTTCTTAATGACCTTCTTAGAACACTGCAAGAGGAACTAAATGTTCCATATGGAGAACGACCAGCATAAGCAACAGCATGACTGTTTCTTCCTATTTTCTAAACACTGTATCTATTGATGTCACCCAAAATCATGTGATTATTTTGGCAGCCATATCTACCTCTAACTGATAATATAATTCTGATCAATTAAAACCCTCCAGATCTTTTTTTCACATGAACTGCTAAAGCTGATATTCTCCAATTTTATTGATTGCTTTTTTACCCAAATATAACACATTTAGTCCATTAATCCAACATGTCAATATAATATGAATCTTAATTTTGACATTTGTTTAGCTCCTTCAGTGTGTTTTCATCTTCAAATTCAAAGAATGTGACTTATCTGTCTTCATCCAGATTTAACTGATCAAGGTCTCAAAATGAGCAGTATCTATCAAAAATTCTTATAGAAACTTCCTTTCAGGTTGGCACCAAGTCATTTCTTCAACATTCATCAATCTATAAAACATTTCTTCAATTTTATTAACATGTCTTCTATATAATATGTAGAAACCAGTAATGTCCTTAATCTTAAGTGTCAAGTAATGTCAATGGCTGTGAGTTAAAGCACTGAGACTCATATGGGATGACTACAATATTCAAAACAAGTATTATAATTTCAATTTTCATTTTAGTACTTTTATTGGCTACTCATGATTCTTTCATACTTCAGCAATATTATGTCATCTAATATGGTATTATAAAGCTAGCAGTAGAGAAGGAAAGGTAAAAGGAGTCATCTTGGAACAAAAGGGGGGAAAGATGGGGAAGAAAGAAGGGAGGAATAGAGAATCCCCACTTGCCTAAAGCAAAACAAAAGCTCTACTCCAGTTCTTATCTGCAGTTCCCCTGAGTCTCTGCAAAGTAAAAACAATCAACTTCCCATAGTTTCCAAGAGAACAGTTTATATGCTGAACTCATACAGCTCTTCTTGAAGTAGCCAGTAGCCTGACTCAAGTGCTCACATCCCAGAAAAGAGCACTACATATTCTATGTTTCTAATGATCATGCTTGGGTAAGAGGCAATGATTGACTCAATAACACTGAATCATTTTCCACTTCCCACTGCTAGGGTTGAAAATATCTTTGCATTCTTAATGTTTTAATAAGTAGATAAGATCAGAAAAAAGCAAAGTTCATTCTTTCCTCGTTATTTATAGGCAGTTAAAACCATAAAGTCATCTATTCCTCAAAAAAGCCAACAACTGAACCAATTTAATTGAAGATTGGGTTTTCTTTTGTGCATTCCTACAATAACTAGCATGCCACTGGTTCTGCATAAATAGCAAATTCTTATCATTACCTTTATCACTATGGCACACAAATTGATAGTTCTAAATAGCTTTGTCCATGAAAGCTGCCATTCAAATATAACCTTGCAAAGTTTGAACATGATTCCAAGTAATACACCCTATTTCAACTTTCTCCAATTGTGTTTTTATTTCATATTAAGGAGTCTCTGGTATTTTCTCATACAAAGTGATTTATATTGTACTATCTCTACACATTGAATGGAATATAAATTAGGTACATTATTTCATGAGATCTCATACTTTATATATGTACTAGTCTATTTCCAAGGAATGATTTACTTACATGACTGTTTTGGTATTCTTTAAAGGAATGATAAATATTTTTGGCAAAAGCTGTAATCTAGTCTATAGATAAATAGAATCATCAAATAGTTACTGCTTCAAATTTGAAAGTCATATTTATCTTTTTCCCCATCACAAATGTTCTAAACTTTTCATACCCACACTTAATAACAGATGACTTTGCTTCCTACTCTGTAGAGATTAAGACCATCTGACAGAATGTCCTTCAACTCCTCCATTTCTCAAAATTTCTCAGCTTATTTAGATGTCATTTCCTTTAGTAACAAAAGTAAGCCTAGTTCTAACTAAATTAAGCCTCTCACTTTCCATATTTGATTATATTTCCTCCAGAGAACCTAATTCTAGCAATCATCCTGTATTTCAAATGCAATCTTAACTTCTCATTCTCCAATGATTCTTTCATATTTTCTGAAAATACCACCACATTCCCCAATCTAAAAAAAAAAGTTTTTAGTCTTTCTACCTCACTCAGCTATTGTTCCATCTCTCTTCCATTCTGCTTCCAAAACTTTTGAAAAAAAAAGTGGTCTTTTCCCAGTGTCTTTATTTTCTCCTTCCTCACTTTTTCCTCAGTCCTTTGCAATCTGGTTTTCCTATCACTATACCGAAATGGATTTATCAAATTGTCAGTGATGTTTTGGTCCCATACTATATTGATTTATTTTTCTCTCTGGATATTCTTTTCTCTTTTCACTACAGAGACACCATATCATTCTAGTTCTTCTATGAATTTCCCCAAACATTATTTTGTCTCCTTTTCTGGTTCTTTAACTCTTTTCTTTTAAATTGTTTCTTCATCAAAGGTTTTATTTCTGATCTTCTAATTCTTTCTTCTCCTCCTCCTTCTTTTTCTTCTCTTCTTCCTTCTGAGAAAGTTCGAATTTGTCATTCAAGACTCTCTGTAACCTATTTTGTAGTTAATCATCACCTATTAGTCCCCTTATGTTTCATATATACACACACATACATATATGAAACTACTACTGTCAGTCCTATCCTTTACTATCATGGGATTTTCTTCATAATAAATATGCTACAAATTTCCAGTGCTAGAAAAGTCTTCATTCAATTCCTCCTCTGGCTCCTCAATCTTTAGCCTAGTGGAAATGACAAATCATTGCTTTCCTTTTTGGTAATGACTTTACTTCCTCCTCCTACTTACCCCCTCTTCAGCCTTATCATGAAATCATAAAGCTAGAGCCTGAAGGACTTCAGAGGATACCTGATCTACACACACACACACACACACACACACACACACATACACACACACACACACACACACAATTTTGAAAATAAGCAAACTAAGGTCCTAAGAGTTAGTGATTTTTGTAAAGTCACATCGGTAGTAAGCATCTGGTATGGTGTGTTTACCAAGTACTATTTTATGTTACCTGTATTGCCATCTTAACTCCCTTTTAGGCTATACACACTATAAGTAAGTACAATGTCTTGTCTAAAATTTTGTCTAGAGATCCTTGCACAAAGTTCTGTGCACAATAGTTATGCAATTAAAGTTTAATTAAATTAGGAATTCCTTTAATGTTAATTTCATTCTTCTAGTTTGTAATATCAAAATTTTTTATTTGAAACTGATCCCAAATATACTTGAGAATAATATTTGTTTCTCTAAAACAGAGAATTGGTTTCCAAAGACATTGCTCATTAAACACACTAATCTTTGTGGGAGCAATTCATCTTTGCATTTATCCTCAGTTTCTGTTCTCAATTTGCTTCTTTACTTTGTTTCAAGTTTCCTTAAGTATCTTTCCCTCTCCTATCTACTAATGTAGATCTTTCTAAGACCATCTGCCAGTTTTCTGCAGCATAATTCCAGTACCTCTGAGGACACTTTATTATTTGCCTTCAGAGCAAAAGCTAAATGATGAGAGTGAGATAGAAACAATACTTTCAAAAGATGCCAGGACCCAGGTAAATTGTCCTTAATTCATCCAAATGTGTTTTGTTCAATTACAAAGTAGAATACATTATGTCAAATAAAATTGATTGTAACAGGCAATGCTCCCTGAATCTTACCTTAAATTAGGCCTTGACCAAGCAAAATGCCTTTGGACTGACTATCTAAATTTGAATTTATTCTCATTCAGTAACCTTATTGATGAACTTGACCACTGGCCAGGGGAAGAAACATCTAAATCCTTTTTTTCAAATCCACTATTCGATATATACTCAGTTTGGCTGAAGAAATTGTGAACAATTTTGTCTCCCAGAACCTGATTTGACCCCATAACTCATCCAACATCTTCTGAAGAATGCTTCAGAGTCCTCCATATTTTTGCAAATGATAAAACATGACTTCTGAGGCCTCTGGGCTCAGTAAGGATGTGGGTTTATTGATCTGTATAATGAACCTTGACTAGTTTGGAGATCTACAGTCAAGAGTTGGCAGAACTCTCTGTAAGGTTAATAGGGTTAATCCCAGAACAGAATGGATTTCTGGGAAACAGCTTGAGGTCTTTTGTAGCCCAGAAAAAAAAGGCTTCAGTACTAGATTTGAAAAATATCTTTCCCAGTTACTCAATGCTGTGGAAAATTTAATGACTCCCTAAATGAAATAATACAACTCTAAGAGTCTCAAATATTACCAAGTGCTAAAGATACTAAGGTTATTATTAGTGGTTCTGGAGATGGTGGCAGTAGAGCCATTTCAAAAGGTCAACCAGGTCACTAGACACATAGTAGACAGACTTCATTCTTAGCTTTGACCTTCTTTTTGTTAATCATTTACAATACTCCATCTCCTGTCCCTGTGCCTTTGTTCTGGTTATCCCCATACCTGGAACCTCCTAATCTTCACCTCAAAGAATCCCTCCCTCCCTTGGACACAGCTCAAGCAAAATGTTCTATATGACATCGTTAAAAGATCCCTTCTACTGTTAGTATCCTTCCCCTAAAGCAATCTTGTATTTAACTACTTTGTATTGATTTATTCCCTTTTTATTTTTTATTTTATTTTATTATTTTGTGTAAGTTCATCTGTGCCTATTTTATCTCTCTCATTACAATGGAAGCTCCTTGAGAGTAGGGATTGTATCATTTACTATTTTTGTATCCTCAGTACACAGTATCTAATAACTACTAATTACTTGGTTGATATTTAGCAAGGTACTACCATAAGCCAAGGACAAGTGCCTAACCTCTCTATCAGTTTCCTAATCTCTAAAATGAGGATCAATCAACAAACATTTATTAAGCATTTATATTTGCTTGGTACTGTGCTGTCTTGAGGATACAACAAAATTTAAATTTAATTAAGTAATTAAAATAAATTAGATAAAATTTTTTAAAATTTAAATTTAAAAAAATTAACAAAGATTAAATAGTCCTTGGCCTCAGGGAGCTTAGTCTATAAAAATGCTTTTATAGCATACCTCAGAGGATTGTAAAGGAGGAAACTTTAAAAGCTTTTAAAAACTTTAAAAACGTTAAAAAAATCAAAAATGAAATGGTCAGTGGAGCTGTGATTTCACTGATAGGGACTTTTTTTTTTTAAACCAATACAGATCTACTACTTATGCTATAAAGTTCTCTAGGGCAGTGAAAGAGAAGTCACTTGCCTGGAGTTACACAGTCAAAATATTTCAGAAACCTTAATTGTACCATCATCTTCCTGGTTTCAAAGCTGATTTTCTTATCCACTTTACTAAGGTGATTTTCTTAATGTACTTAACTAATATACTTCATGTTACAGGACCTGGATACACGTTCCAACTATGTAATTTACATGTGCATGACAAGTCACCTTATGTTTAATTTTCATATCTCTAAAATGAATAATTTAAACTAGATGAATAGATATAATGTCCTTTCTATTTCTGTCCTCCTAGTCCCAGCCTCTTATACTGTGGGTCACAACCCCATGTGAGTTCTTGTAACTGAATGAGAGTCACAAAATTAAGATTCATTGTAAGTACATGGTTGATTTGTACCTGGGGTCATGCAAAATTCTCAGGCAAAAAGGGGTCACAAGTAGAAAGAGTTTAAAAAGCCCTACTCCACATAGCATTATTCTAGCTTTGTGGGCTAAGGGTGAGTGTTCTGTTATTGACCACTCCCTCCCCAAATATGTCCTCTTCTCTCACCCTTCCCCCTTCCCTTATGCCCTTCCTTTCCTATTTTACTGAAGAGTAAGATAGATTTCTATACCCATATTGAGTGTGTATGTTATTTCCTCTTTGAACCAATTCTGTTGAGAATAAGGTTCACTTACCCACCTTCTCCCCTTCTTCCTCTTCATTGTAAAAAGCTTTTCCTTGCCTCTTTTATGTCAGATAATTTACACCATTCCATTTCTCCCTTTCCTTTTCTCCCAGTACATTCATCTTTCACCCTTTATTTTATATATAAAGATATTATTCCTTCATATTCAACTCACACCTGTGCCCTCTGTCTATATATACTCCTTTTCACTCTGTGTTTTTGTGTTTTCTGATGCTTTAAAATTTTTTAGAATCATTAAAGAAATTTGGAACAGTTTAGGAAGGAGCACTGGAGTTCCTGCCTTTACTGTGCTATCTGGGCTCCACCTTGTTCTCAATTGTTACTTCTTACTGCTATCAGTGCATCATTATGTAATACTCTTCCCTTTCTAACTTGTTAACTTATTGCCAAGGCCATCCATGCTTATTTCTCTCTCCGTTCATTCCTAACTCCTCAGACTTTTTCATCCCCTCCCTAATAGATTTGCCCCTCCTTCCTGCCCCTACCATGCAAATCCCTCAAAACCTATTTGATTTGCTATGTACCTAAGAATTAGACAACAGAGCATACATCAAATAACTGAGAGTTTTGACTTTCGAGTTCTGATCAACAATGTAATAAATCTTGATAAATGATCAATGTTTAAAATTTTTCAGTGAAAAATTATGAGCAGATAATTATTTTATTTTAAATTATGATATAATTTAATATAAGTTGTATCTGCTTTATTAGCTTTCACTATAATGAATTCATTGCCTTGGGCAGTTTTGTTCCATATGAAAATTATTAATTGAACAAAACTTACAAATTCGAATTCCTATTAAATTAAAACCTAGAAGACTCCCTAGTGGGAATTGTCAGACCCAAAGACAGAATTTGTATGATATCTGGAACGTCAGATAACAAGGACCTTACTAAATACATGAGGGAACTGGAGATCAGGAAATTTCCTGGAAAACATCCCATCTATGATTCTCTAGGATCCAACTCTGGGGACTATTAACAGAATTCTCCAGCTGATTTTAATCATAGCAATTTTGAGTAAGGCGAAAAATAATCTCTAAGTTAACTGGGTCCCAAGCCATATAGGTCTTTATAGATTAAAGTCAACACTTTAAACTACTCTCGGAAGCAAATAGGAAGCCAGAGCAGATTATAGAGTACAGGTATAATAGATTCCATATGTTTTGCTCTATATCATACGAAGTTTCTGCAAATACATAGGAGTAAAGAACTTTCTACTACTTTACTTAAAATATTGAGGCATTACAGTGCAAGTCCCCTTATCTTCTACCCACTCTACTACAAATCACTTGTACATCTTTCTCACCACCTCAAAACATCATTTCATTTGACTCCCCCTTTCCTTTTCGTTCCCTCAGAGAAGGAATATTTCTCCTTTCCAAGTCTAATTAGCCCACCTGCACCAAAGATCCCATTTCTCTTACATCATTTGGTATTTATCTATTAACAGCTTTAAGGCACCCCTCCGGCAAGTGATGGTAATCTTGAGGCATTCTCAAATTTGAGAGTTAGGTAGATGCTCAAAGTTCCAATTAGGTGTTTTAGCAATCTTTATCCACATAGTTTAGTAATACCATGGAGGAGGTTGTGTAGCACTTTTATTAATTGGACTAAAATCCACAAAGATGTGGAAGAACATTTTATAACTAAGCTCTTTTCATCTACATTAAAGTATCCCATAATTGTTTACGACTAATTTTTGTTATTAAGTCTTTAGGAATCCATCATAATTGAGTGGGGCAGATTGCCTTGGGTTTTTCTTGTCTCTGGCAATCAAGAGGTCCATAGGAGTATTTAACCAGTCAGCAACTAATTCTTTCTTCTCTATTACTTTTTATTAAACCTGTGGATTTCTACCTTCTTAACACTGGGCAGGTTATAACATGGCACTATACAGTTTATTATTCTATATTTTAACTTACCTATATATTTGTTGTCCTTAAAGGCAGATCCGATAATGTTACTCCCCCATTCAATAAAAATCTAGTCCCTCCCCAATGCTCTAAGATAAATTTATGCTTGGCTTTTAAAGCCTTCACAATATAACCACAGCCTATCTTTCCAGACCCCTTAGATATTACTCCTCTTCTCAAAATCCATTATCTAATCTAGAGCTTCTTAAACTTTTTTTTTTATTTGAGACTCTTTTTGCCTGAGAAATTTTTACATGACTCGGGGTATAAAAAAAAAAAATCAAATAATTAGTGTTAACAAAAAATGATCATTTATTGAAAACAATTCTTTACTATATATATAATTTTACCATTTATTAAAGATTAAAGCAAACTTGTATACTAATGAGATGGATGTCTTGTTTATTTTTACATAAAGAATTTAATCTTGGCAGAATATTTGATACCTTTTACTATTGCCAAATTATTAGTAAGTTCCACATTCAGTTACACAATCCCTTATGGGGTTGAGACCCACAATTTAAAAAGTTTTAGTCTAGTCCAACTGTCCTCTCAGTTGCCCTCATGTAGAATTCCACATTTCCATTTGTCTTTGTGCTAGCTAGGTCACATATCTGGAATGTACTTTTTCCTTACATCTGTCTCACAGATAATCTTACTTCCTTCAAGATGTAGTTCAAGTAAGACCTTCCACATAAAATTTTTCAGCAAGGTCCTTTGTCCTTAACTGCCCTGTTGTTATTCTTTTTATATGCTTATATATGCATATTTTTCTCTCTTAATAGAATGCTTGCTGTGAGACTTCATTTTCTATCTTTATTTCCCCAGAGACTACTATGATGCCTGTAGCATAATAGATCCTTAATAAATATTCATTGGTTGATCTTTCTACAAACCAATGACACTAATTTTACCATAATCTGTGCCAAGCTCAAAATCTTAGTCATTTTTGAATGCTCTTTCCCTCTAAGTCAATGAATTCATTGTACTAATGATATGATTACTGTGTCTACAACAAGGGATGGAAATTGGCAGGAATAAAAGGGCAGGAGACAGGAAGACATATGGCAGCAGATAATGGAAAGATAAGATGGATGTATGAATGAATGGATGGATGGATACAATGAGATTGCGTATGTGCTGTCAAGTCTTATATAAAGACTGGGGCTAGCTATTTGTGGGGGCTAGGTCACTTTATACTCATTTATTAATCAAAATGTTGGATCCAATTGTGGGAATAATAAAGAAGAATAAATCCTTTCACTCAAGGACTAAAAAGTAAATTCTGTATGCAGAAGTCCAATGGTGAAGGTGCTGGTGCTAGTGAAGCATTCTGTCTTTAGCACTTTTGTTCATACCACTCTCACCTGAAAGGTTTTTACTTTCTACCTAGCTAAGATCCTTTATGACTTAGTAGTTATAGAACTGCCACTCAAAGTCAACCCATATCATGTATACTCAGTCACTATTCCCCTTTACTCCAGGCATACCCTTTCCAAAACAGATCTAGTTCATTTACTCAATTCAGGTAATGTGCATAAAGCTAAAACCTGATTAACAACTTTTCATCATTTTTTTAGCCTTGCTGAAGCAGATAAAACCAAATCATTACTATACCACACACACACACACACACACACACACACACACACACACACACAGAGGATCTCTCTCAAATCCCAAGATAAAGAAAACAATTAGATGAGGAAAGCACAACAAAGCATTTTTTTGATCACTGTTAACTATACATACTAGTAAGAGACACAAATCTGAGTGTTTATGTCTGAGAATATCCAGTGTTAAATATTTACCAAGCTAGTGAAATTGTTGTTGCATCCTTCAATTTCAAAGAGCACTGGTAACTTCAGGAGAATGATGTCTTGACTTGATTTTAGTGAGGCAGAACTGTGCAAAGTCACCAGGCTCATTCTCTCTTCCAGAGTCATCTGAGGTCAAAGGCAAGACCTATGAGAGAACAATTAGAGATGACCCCAAATGCAGTGAGAATCCTTGGACTTTTCCCAGATCTTAATTTGTCTGAGGCAATACCATTCTTTGATTAAGGCTAGGTTAAAAAAATTAAAAAGGGAAAAGATGGTCTACTTTGCCTGCTCAAAAAATTATTTATATATAGATATACAGATATCTCAGTCAGGGGGACCATCAGGGTTTTTTAAGTATAGCAGAGATTTGTACATATGTATATAAGAGAAATAGAAAGCCAGACAGTGAGCCAAATCAGATGTCTAAATAATGTGCTGGTTCTGAATTTAGGAAGTCCCAATGTCAAATCTGCCCTCAGGCACTTACTAACCCTATGTGCCTAGGTAAATCTTTTAAACTTTCTCTCTTTGCATTTCCTTATCCCTCAAAATAAGGATAATAACACCTACCTCCAAGGGCTATTGTTTGGATAACTTTGTAAACCTTAAATCATTATATAAATTCTGTTATTAAATAATAATAATATGTTCATTTCTTCAATATTAGAGAGATACAGTGATTGTTACCTGAAATAAGCACTCCCTGAGTGACTTTTGAGGGACTCTAGGCCTTTGTAGAACCAAGAAAGGTAGAACATTTGCCTTTTCACATGTATTACTTTGTACTTTTTTAAAGTTTTTGTGTATATCCTTTCTATCTCATCAATAGGTAGTAAATGTCTTGATTTTTAGAGATGATTCCTTTAACCTCTTTGGATACTTAGCACCTAATCTGCATCCTTAAACATAACCCTGTGCCTGGAATATTCTCCTTCCATACTTCTGTCTCAGAGTTTTCCTGGTTTTCCTCCAGTCTCAACAAATTGTACTCTCTGTAGGAGGCTTTTCTATAGACTTTTAAGTAACTTGCCTAAAGTCACAAAGATAGTAAACGTCAGAAGGGAAAAGTTTTAGTAATATAGATAACAAAGTCAAAAAGGCTAGCCAAAGTCCTTTGTTTCATTGATGTATGATCAGTTTTTTAACCAGATCAATTATTTAATCAGATATTCTATTTATTGCTTCAGTACCAAAAATAAACTTTGAACTTAAGAAATGAGACAACACAATTTTGCCCAAACAAAGGTTTTTAGAAACAACACAATATTTTTCATGATATGTAGGTAATTTAACAAGCATTTGCCATGTGTAAAGCCTGCCTTCAAACCAAACTATAACAGGAAAGAACAACTGTCAAATTAGTTATTATGTTGATTATATATCAATTCCTAAAAGTAAGAACTTTTGTATTTTAGCTAAGAAGTTGTACCTTTATTATAGGTCATCAGTTGCCACTGAAAAATAAAACTATGCTTTGATTTAATGAGTATTTTTAAAGTTCACAAGTTTTGGATTTCTTCACAGAAGGTAAGTCTCAGCCAAATTTTAATATGGTAATGCCTTTAATAAAGCCATGCAATTTAAACTATCAAAAGTTGGATTTTGTAATTGAAGTGTGAGCAGATGACATTGTTATTTGTTCTTCTCACTGTGGATATTAGCCAATATTTTAGTATTTTCCCAAGATTGAATTTTACAGAATCTGTTCCTGTTTAGGTTAAGTCAAAGCAATTACTATGCCAAAGATAAGAGCTTTAAAACATGCCTGCAAAAGAGGTCTATCACAAATAGTTTGTTCCATTTCCTATTTATTTTGATTTATTTTTCTGGGGCGATTGGGGTTAAGTGACTTGCCCAGCATCACACAGCTAGGAAGTGTTGTGTCTCAGATCAGATTTGAACTCGGGTCCTCCTGACTTCAGGGCTGGTGCGCTATCCACTGCACCACCTAGCTGCCTTCCATTTTGTGTTTATAGCCACATCTTTAGTCCCTGTCACCAAGCAGAAAACATTTATTCAAGTTCCATTTCAGACATTTATTCTCCCTATATTGTGACTAAGTTGTGCCTCTGTTCTCTCAAGTATAACTGAAGAAAATAATACTAACCTATGTCATTTACATTTATTATAAAGAATGATTTAACTAGCAGCACATAAATACCTAAAATATACAGAGTAATAATTGATCCATTAAGTTGTCAGTGAATAAACAGATGTTTGTTAAATCAGTTAATAAATAATTAGATATAAGCTTTTCAGAAAGATGTTTCCTCAGCTATAAAATAAAGTAAAATTAAATAAAATAACAAGACAAGTAAATAAAGTAAAAACAAACAAACACAAATTTGAAAAGGGGGGGATTTTTTTAGATTTTTTCTAAACTCTCTCTAGGCTCTATCCTAAGTCTTTTAACCCTTCCATAGTTGAATAACATAATCCTTTTTGCTAAATCTCTTGACTATACATGCATGAAAAGATAAATGTGATCTTAAGTTCTTTCTAATAAATTGGCCTGGTTACACAAGTATAATATATCTTTTGATTAAATAATATGAGCAATATTTACAGATCTTATTGCTAATTGAATTGCTAATCTTTTTTTTTTACCTCAGACCTTATCTTTTCTACTAGTCTATAAGTTTCAGGAAGGCAAGAATCTTGTTGATTTCTGTATTTCTGTAGGGTTTTATACATAGTAATGACAATGTTAAAAGTGTCAATGAATTAGTGAATGAATGAAGTATGTCTATTTCTGAATTCAAAATGAGGCTTATTAAATATCATGATGATTAATGTACTATTGTTTTTAAAAATAATCAGTAAGTGGCAATATCATATTTGTGAAATTTTTGCTTCCACTTATTCCAATTACAGATTTTTTTCTGCCCATCATGCTTTTTATCATCCCACTTTGACTCAATGTATGACAGTATAAAAGCACTTTACTTCAAAAAAAAGTGAGAAGACCAAATGTAATTCTCAGGGGACATAAAAACTGATTGCTCCACCCATCCTTGATTATAACTAAATTGTTATGATAGAACAATAGTACTCAGATTGCAAACTTGTAAATTTTCCCCTTTATACCAATTCTAAAATTGCAAGTAATCCACATGGGGAGCAACAAAGATGTACTTAATTTATTGACTTGTACTTCTATTCCACCATCAGCCTTTAAGGAACTCAAAGTGTTCAATCAATTCTCTTAACAATTCAGTTGAGAGGGTATGTGGCAGAATGGAAAGAGAGTTTGTCTAGATTTCAAAAGTCACTTAATGTCTCAATGTTAAGTCAACTCTTTAAGAAATTAAATTGCAGAGGAAGAGTCAATCTGTATTGGTCAACAAAGTTTTTACCCAAAAGCTCCTTATATTGATGAAATCAAATTGCTGATCAAAACACAAATGAAAAAATTCTAGGAGAAAAAAAAGGTCACAATTTTTAATTTCTCTAGAAAAGACTCTGCTTGTTGGAGAAATGGTCTTATTGGAGAAATTGATGAAAGTGAATTTTTACTCACCAGTTACTTAGCAGGGAGAAAGTGAGGGAGACAACCAAACAAATAAAAAAGGGGGGTTATGTAAAAGGATTTTATGATGGCCTCTCCTGTTTCATCAAAACACAATTTTGAAGAAGCTAATTAAGATGAAATAGAATGTATGATTCCCTTGAACCAAACAGTTCCATTTTATGTAGTTACTTCCTTTCTTTGACCCTCAGAAAGAATGTCTACTAGGACACTGTAAAAATATGTTCTTTTATATATATTTTTTCTCTGATTTGTTTCTTCTTTGTTGATAAAGAAAAAGCCCCTTTCCAATTGAACCACCATTGTATATTTTAGACCCTTTTAATTTTTTAAGAAGAATTTTTAAGAATTTAGTCTTTGAGATTGTGGGGGAGGGGGAGAAGAAAGGGTGGAATGTCTACAACCAGCTATCCTTTAAAAAAAAAAAAAAACCTGAAACTACCCTTTTACTCAGCTACCTTGTCAGCAAACCTTTCGATCATCTGTCCGAGCATGTGAATTCAGCTGTGTTAGTAAATTTCAAAATGTCAGTATAACTTGGTTTAGGATATGGAGGAGGAGAAGGAGAAGGGAAATTGCATAGGCAATTCAGTTAGTTGTATATACCCTTTATTATTTTATATGAATAAACGGAGAAAAATGCTTTTTAATCTTAATGCATTTCATAGATAACATATAAGTTCTATATTTTAGTGGAATTATTCTTTGGTATCCTCTTTCAAAAGCTGCTATATATTATTAATCATTTTAAATAATTAATTGAAAGAAAACAATTTCTTATGGAATAAACACTGAAAATTAGAGATTTGTCACGTGAATTAACACCAAAAATTCCCCTTTTCTCTCCCAAAATGCATGTTTCTCTCATCTATCAACTCCATAATAGCATGTAATAATAGTTGACATTTACAAAGTACTCAAATGCTCACAAAGTGCTAAGAGCACAAATTTGCTCAGTTAAGCCTACTATAACCCTCCAAGGTGAGTGATACAAGTACCATCTTCACTTTATAGATTAGGAAACATCTCAAGAGAGGAAATTGATTCTTACCCTTAGTTACATACTTAGTAAGAGGGGCAATTAGTCTTCTGATTCCAAATCCAGTGTTCTTTTCTCTAAATCAAGGAATTTTTATTTTAACTCATTCATGCAAGGAGAAAGGAAACAAGAATTTGTTACGTGCCTAGTGTAAGCTAAGTATTGTGCTAAGCAGTTTACCAATATTGTCCCATTTCATATTCACAGACTCCTTTGGCAATCTGCAGAAGCCTACAAATCCTTTCTATGAATCATACATTAAATCAAATATATAAGATTAAAAAGGAAGCAGTTATCAAAATATAGTTTAAAAAAGGATGCTAGATTAAAAGCTTCTGCTTTCCTCCTTCTGCTGATCCCTATGCTTTCCCAATTTCCAAAGTCCCTCAGTCTCAATCCTCTTTAAGTTTATCTGAACAAATATTTCCTATTGCCACCTGCACAACTTGTTTCTGGTTGTGCAAACCTGAATATATGGGGCCATTTGGCTCATTTTCAGTCAACTGAGAATTCACTGCTAAAATCTTAAATACCTCAAGGGAGGAAGAAGAAGGCTTAGAATAGGCCTTTCATTTCCAATCTCCCAAAGAATACTAGCAAGCTCAATGTATAAATTACATTCATATATAAGAAGCAAGTCCTGGTACTTGCCAGGTCTTGAGTGAGGTTTGGCACTTTGCATTTCCCAGAGATTTCTGCCACTTGGAATCAGCAAGTTATTTTCATTGTTTCTTTACTTTTTCTTTCTGGCTTAAACTTCCCATCACTTTCCATTATATCTCTATTTAGAGTATAATTTCTAACTCAAGTTGAAACATAACTCACATACAAGAAGTCTGGAGCTTTTTACAAAAGTTGGCCTAAACTTACTCCTTAGAAAGTGTCTTAGAATTAAAAACTATTATATTGAGATGTCTGTTCTTTATGATGTCCTGATTATTCAGTAATCACATGCACATACTGGAAGTGGGTGATCACAATCATACAAATACGACAAAATATTAAAGAGATAAAAGATGTAGTTAACTAAATTTAGCAGATATTCCACTAATTCTATATAGTGATTTATAATCTGTTTTGTTCTTTGTCCATAGGACAGATGATCACAAAAGAAGGATGTTATCGAGACATGAGGCTTCAAGTAAACACATCATTTTGCAATCCAAGGACTCGACCAGTTACAGGAATTATACCTTGTAAAATGCCAGCCTGTCCTCCCAGGTAAGGAGCCCAGTTTTTTTTTTTTTACTTTTTTTTTTAAATGAATGCTACATGAAATAAAATATTGGAGCTAGAGATAGTAGTAAGAATGTCATTTTGTTTAAAAAGGAAAAGGCAAAAACAATTTTGTAAAATTTTATAAGAGATCTATAGATCAAATTACAGGAAATCTTCAATATTTTAAAGAGATAACAATACCCACAAATAGGGAACTGAATAAAAGCTATACTATAATCAGAATATTTTTTCCTTTGTAACATTTCTAATTGCTGTACTTTATACCACTTGTTTTATATCATTTTTGTTTAATATATCATAATATAATTAATGAGGTAGAATAATATTGAAGTATCATAAAATCACATGTGTATATATATATATTTACAAATATATGTGTATATACATGGAAATAAATTTATAAAGCATAGGTTGATATGAAACAGTAAAGAACATTAGGGATTTGGAGGTTTTTGATTTTTTTGGATTTGTTTGTGGTGTTTTTTGTTTGGCTTTTTTTGAGAATTATAATTTTGTACAGAATGGGAAGAAACATAAGGGTGATTTAGTCTATAATCCAACCTAAACTCCAATGAAGGAAGTCTCCTTCTGGCATCTCTGCCTATATGATCATCTTTCTTCTGCATTAATATACCAGTAATAAAAACTTCACTGTATTACAAGGTAATTCATGCCTTTAAATTAAGAATTATGAATATGCAAATAGTTCCCTGTAATTCAAATGAATACAGATTTGCTTTCATAAGATCAATAAGATAATTGTTTTAAAACTGTACTCTTTTCATTTTTACTTTGGCATGCAGATAGGCAAAAACTGAAGAATTAAAAGTTATTCTTGTTAGTCAAATAGTGTTTATTAAGTGTTTGCTAAGTATTAGGCACTGTGTTACATTCTGAAGATAATAAGGAAGATCAAAAACAATAAAAAAGAGAGAGAGAAAACCAACAAAAAACAAATCCAGTGTCTGCCCTCAAAGAGCTACAAATAAGGTATGCCAGCATAAACTGACAATTACCAACAGAGGGAAGGCACTAACATGGGACTTTAGCTCAGACTTCAAGGAAACTAGAGAAAGTCACTAGATGAGGAATATTTAAGGAAGGAGAGTTTCAGGCATAATAAAAATTTAGAACTTGGGAATAACAATAACATTTGTTGTTTTTAATAATAATTAGTATTTATAACTTGCTTTAAAGTAGACAGAATTTTTTAAATGTTTTCTTATTTTGTCCTCACAACAAGGAAGGGGCTAGAATTTGAAGGATTTTGTAAACCAGAACATTTCTATATTAAATCCTAGAAACAATAAGGAACCGCTGGTGTCTACTACCTGGGGTGGGAAAGGGAAGATATGGTCAGACTTGAACTTTAAGAAGGTTATTTTGGTAGCTCTTAGTGGACTAGAATATAAAGAAACAAGTCAGAGACCAACCAGCAAATAATTAGAATAGTTTAAGCATGAAGTGATGAGGACTTGGTTTAAAAGAAATTAAGAGGTTTCTTAAAGTCCTTTTCATCTCAATATTTATGAATGTATGTAACTTTTCAAGTTAGTTTACTAATTCACTCATATGCTTGACTGATTAAACTCTAGAGAGTGTTATCTATGCTCTTTGTATCCACTCCCTCATCTGCCACTCAAGTGAGCCCTTCAACAATCTGCCTTCTCTTTCTCTAACTTTATTGAAACCATTCACTCCAAGTTCACCAATGATCTAATAGCCAAGACCATTGGTTTTTTTCCTCATCCCTCGTTTTCATCAAGCTTTCTTTAATATTTGATTCTATTCTCCCATCTATCTGTTTCCATAACTTTGATACTTCTACCCTTCTGAGTACTATTTCCCAAAAGCTTCACTGGTTCTTTTTATAATGCCCATATTTTGAGGGTATATCACAAAACCATTGTGAACCAACTTTTCTCTCTGTACTCTCTCCCGTTTCAATTTTTTTTTTATTTTCATGGCTACAGGAAGATGAATTCCATCATTGATTACATTGTTTGATGTGTGATTTAGTACATCAAGGTGAAATTGGTTAAAGGATATTTAGAAATGTGAAACTTAGAAATATGAAAGGTGAGAAATTTGAACTAGAGATCCAAATTTTGAAGTCATCTGCACAGAATTATGCATATAGCAAGTGATGTGGGCCTGGCCAACAACAACAACAAAAAAAACAATAATACAAAACTCCAACAACTTTCTTGACTTGAGAACAGTATACCTTTGCAGTCATTGAGAGGACAATCTTTAAAAAAAAAAAAAGCAGGTGGTTTACTTTGCACTAATGGTCAATTTTCCTTTAATAGTATTGCTTAATATGTGTGATAAAGTTGAGCAGAAAATTTGCAGCTTTCATCACAATCCCATCCAAATATTGCTTGTAATGCCCTTCTTGACCAGTGTGTCCCTGGAACAACTTGAATTATGGTATTCACATAAATCCTATGTAAACTGTATCTTTCCTGTCCATGATGTTAAGTAATGGTCCCTTTCCTTCTGCCAGTTCTCCCTCATTACCTAACCAGCTTGTAAGTTTCTTTCCTCCCCGTCCCTCCGCCTATTAAAAGTTCTTAGATTAATTCTGGCCCCAAACCCTGTGCCAAAGTTTTATGGCAAATGATTCTTATCATCAAATATGTTCATTGAGTAGCTGGAAATTCTAGACATGGACCACTGAAGTAACAAATTCGTTTTTTGTTTTTTTGTTGTTGTTGTTGAACAATATTCTTACATAATATTTCCCATTTGATCCTCATATCAATTATGTGGAATAGATAGGAAAGGTATCATTATCCTCATTTTACAAAGAAGAAAACTGGAACTCAGAAATATTGAGATTTCCCTAAGATCATGGGTACTGGACCAGAAACCCAATTTATTTGATTCCCAATTCACTGGTATTTATACTACACTAAATTAACTAAAGGAATATAATAAACAGAAATAGGTTGACTTCTCCCTTTTCAGTATCAGTTGTGTCTGTAAAAGCTGCTAGAATGCACAAGGACCTTTGTGCACTGACATAACATAATCTGAGGAACCTCTGACCTGTTCCCTCTCAGAATACAGGTAAGGTCCAAGCTTGACTTCATCTGCTAAGGTAAAAAGATGAGAAATAGCAAATCATAAGAGCTAGCTCAGAATAAACAGATTAAGAATTATGAAATGAATGCTGGTTCCAAATGTAAAGTACAGGCACTGTTTAAAAAGACAGACTAAGTTCCTTAGAAAACAAAGATAAGACCATTTGGCAAGTTTTGTTGGATGGATATCAGAAGTACTTTCCATGATAGCTACCAAATGTATATATACTACTAATGCGCCCGGTCCTAAAAAGTGCTCATGAACATCATTCCTATTAGAGGCCCCTTATAAGCTATTTCTGATCCCTTATCTTTTCCTTCTCCCACAAAACAGAGGCAACCAGAGGTCCTTTTATGAAGTGTTAACTCCCATTCTCTTCTGTCTAAGGTTTTTATAACCAGAGGAAAACCTGAAGAGTTTATATTAAGTTGTTTATTTATTTATTACAGAGGGGAGGTAGATAATTGCTCTTGTTCATTATTTTGCTGTTCAAATGGTATCCCAAAGGGACTTAGGTAAATGATTTCCTCTAATCCCCTTTCTCTTTGGGTCTTTTTGATTTTTAATTTCATTGTAACTGATGGGTTTTTTTTTTTTTTGTTTTTTGTTTGTTTGTTGTTGTTTGGGTTTTTTTTTGTCCCAGGTTTAGTTTAATTTAATAGGACAAATATCCATGTTTGTATGCAATGTGAATGTTCAACTTCTGTCTAATTATATCCTGGCTCTGTGAGCTACTAAGGCCTGCTGCCACATGGGAATATTCAAGATTTGTACAAGGAATTCCAGTGCATAAATTTTCACTACCATATATGGTGGAAGCCCTGGAACTTGGGTGCAATAACTTTGAGCAGTGATTTGTGTGGGGTTCATAAGTTTTCCCAATGTGCATAGTGAAGCACATATTGCTAATTTATGCCCCTATTATAACACATTTATGCACCTGGAAGCATGTAGGCAACCCTACGGGTTTTTATATACCCAGGAGAATATGGCTCAATGGCCATTTTTACTATAGATAGTCATGACGTTTTATAACAAAAAGAGAATTGCAATAGAACTCATTATGTATGGGATCATTCTAATGGCTATTTTAAGTGTTGTATAAATGTAGGTAGTTCAGGATAATTTAAGAATATCACATCATAGTCTGCTGAGACAGAATGTGAAACTGTGATTATCTGGTAAAATGATCATTCTGTCAGAGAAAAGTGGAGAAGAAAGAAGTCAGGTCTGTGCCTCATTCCTGGGGCTGATTATGCTACTATCTTTGCTCATTTTCCCCTCTCTCAAATGCACATTTAACTTCTTTCCCAAGTTAAAATGACAAAATAAATGTAACTTTTTTCCCCTGAGGCAGTTGGGGTTAAGTGACTTTCCCAGGATCACATAGCTAGGAAGTATTAATTGTCTGAGGTCAAATTTGAATTCAGGTCTTCCTGACTTCAGTGCTGGTGCTGTATTCAGTGCACAACCTAGCTGTCCCAATAAATGTGACTTCTTAAAATTCCCTCAGCATAGAATTAAATCATAAATAAGAGGTTAAATGAAACTTCTAATATAATTTATTCAATCTATAACTTTTCTACCTATAATTTATTCTATTTATAATAATAATAAAATTATCATATTAAATATTCCTTAATCCAGTCTTCTACTAAACCAGAAATATACTTTGGTCCCTGATATCATTTATTTAGATATATTTAATATATTAAAAAATAATCTAACTCTTCAAGATGATGAGACAGAATCCATCTAAATTACTATCTAGTCTTAGATAAATGTAATATCTTGGCTTTCAAGTATATATACCCCTGAAAAATAGTGACTTGAATAGTATTGTTAAATAGGATCAGTGTATACCATTAATGAACAGATAATAATCATTTGAGTTTATCTTATTGATATTATGAGTATAGAAATAAAAATCTTGAGAAAACTATTCTAAGTAAGTTTTTTTAAAAAAAATACATCAATTCATTTGGCAATTACTTTTTCATAGAGCTGGTATAAATGTAAATTTGATTCTAAGAGGTTACATAAAGATAGGATAGGGACCAACCTTGTGATTACATTTGTATAGAATAGTATCTGGTGAAGAATTCTGTCTTCCAATGCAGGTTGTCAATTTCTCTGTTATTTAGACTTATAAAACTGCTTAGGGCATCAAGAGGTTAATTTCCAAAGTCACATAGCCTCTATGTGGCAGCTCTTTCTGACTTTGAGACGGTCTCTCTTACATTATCCTATTCTCTTATACTATGAGGACTGTGACAAATTCTAAATTAGCAGGGTTAAAATTAATGAAATATCCACTATTAATTGCTAATTAGCAAAGGATTAAAATACCTATATAGTTTCATCTAAGTGTACCAAGTAAAGGAGGATTTTAAGGAGCAATGTTATAAGGTGGTTTAGAATAGAGATTCTTAAACATTTTTGTCTCAGACTCCTTTGTAAATCAATTGAAGCCTATAGAATTCTAATCATATTTTAAAATGCCTAAAATCAAATACAGAAGATTACAAAGAACACCAATTATATTGATATATAGTTATCAAAATATTTTTAGAGAAGCTCACAGACCCTGATTAAGAACCCATGACCTCAGGGAAAAGAGTTAAGAAAAGCAACTCATGGTTCACAAAAGTGTTATTTACCTAATTCATCCCCCCTCCAAAAAAAAAAAAAAGTTGTAGAAAGAACTATGCCATTCAGTTCTTTTAGTAAAAGCGTTGTTTTTCTCTTTCTCTCTCATATTTAAAGCCTTGTTTCTTTGCTAATAAATTTTCCCCATGAACACTATAATAGAAAGAAACCTAAGTCCCTAGCAACCCCAGTAGGGGAGGGCAAAGCTCTTCTTGCCCTGGGGTTCCCTTATGTGTATGTTACCCAAACTGTCCAAGTCTTTCCTTTGCATAGGAGAGAAGAGGATACTGATTAGGGCATTTCTTTACTTTACTGACTGCTCAGTATTATTCTTCAGGGCATACTTCTTCTGTCTTGTCTAGTCCAGTTTAAAATATGTCAATTCATTGCTTTTCACATGAGGCCATTTGAAATTTTATTAGATTTCAAAAGCAGAATGATTTTCCCAATGTTGAGTCAAACCTTGTCATTGTTTTATCACCAAATATCATCTGTCCTCTTGCATTAATTCAATTCACAATTTATCTTGGACCTATTTATACTCACATTAACATATGAACGTTAAAAATTCCACAAGTGATCAAAACAATGGCTAACCTAGTCCAATATTGTCTCCCTGACATGGGTTCCTACAGATTTCTTTGTTTATCATTTAAAATCCTATCACAGGCCTGTCTTCATCATCCTTTTTAGGTTTATTGGTCACAATTCCCCTTTTGTGCACAGTGTATTATATCAAAATTGACTAATCACTATTCCCCATACATGACATTAGATCATTGTGCTTTTGTCTTGTTGGTACTCCATGCTTGGAAAATACTCTGTCTTCCTCTGTACGTTTTAAGATTTCCTAGCTTCCAACAGAGCCCCACTTGAGTTCCACGTACCAAATGAGGTCTTTCCTAATCAGCCACAGCTGCTGGTGACTTTCCTCAACCCCTTCTCCCACATTACCTTGTAAATATTCTTCATTTATTAAATGTGTATTTTGTTGCTTCTAACAACAGAATACAAACTCCTTGAAAGCAAGAAGTGTCTCTGTTTTAGTATCTTATACCTAACATTTGTCAAAAACCCTGCAACTTACTAGGCACTGAAAAATGCAACTGAGAGGGCCATTTAATTGTCCCACAGAATTGTCCCACAGAAGAATCTCCTTGAGGGATTACCATCCTTAAATACATTTAACAATCCTTTTATATATAGCACAGTTTCTATGAAGGTATCTAAAAATCTATTTTCAAATTGTGAAGCATTAACAAGTTTCAAAAATGTACGATGTACTATATAAAATGATCCATATTCTTACTTATACTAAAATTAAGTCCTTCAAAAAATTAAGTGCTTCCTACTTTTGATATTCTGGCGTATAATTAGAAAAATCTTGCCTTTTCCATTATCTTGGTTATTTCAGTTGCTTCTCTCAAGACAGTTTCTAGGTCAAATTACTTTGGGCTTATCATTTATTATGTTTCTTTTAAAAAATAAAAGAGATTTGTATCCACTTTGGGGTGGTTGGGTTTCTGTGTGTATGTGTGTATGTTTGTATAGATGAGCATACAGAAAGAACCTTATAATTATCAGATATTTTCAAAATATGGTCTATTACTATTATTTCTGTCTTAGAAAAGAGAAAATTGAGGGTCAGAGCGATGTGATGAAGAGGTAAGAGAACCAAAACCCAAACCCAGTTCTTTAGATTTCTCTACTTCTTTTCATTGTTTCTTCTGATTTGTGAACTCCTTCATAGTGATGCCAAAGATTTTTATCAACTACTTAAATTGTAAATGCATATTGAATAAATATCTCTAGGGAATGTGATTTAATGAATTAATTCATTATTGAGAGCCTCCTTTGGATAAGAAGCCAAGATTTCTTTGCTGAATCCTAGAGACTAAGTCAAATTTCATCATTTTAAAATTTAGTTTCTGTCATTGTCATAGCTACACTGTCTTACATTTGAAGCTCATTAGCCACTGTTCTGCTCTTAGACGTTTGTAAAACATTTTTGGAGTTTGTCCCATTAGATCAGCAGTTTTTCATCATAATGCTATCTGGATATTTAAAGTCATTTTGTGTTTCTATTTCTCTATCATTTATAGCATCTATTTTCCCAAGAGATTTCTTTAGACAGTTTTGTACCCAGAAAAGGACCTGACCATCTCTTTCTTAATAGTTCTTTATTATGATAGTATGTTTCCACAAGACTCAAAACATCATTTGGAGGGAAGAGAAAGAAGGAAAGAATGAAGTCTTTGATTATTGTTAATATTTTACTTTTTTAGTTAATATTTACTTTTAATTGTTAAAATTTTAATCTTTCAAAAGGTTTTTGAAAATCTAAATAAATCATGTTCACTGACTCTCCTTTGTTCAAATACTGATAATTTTTCTCAAAGAAAGATTTTAAGGAGTTGTAAGGTTTTTTCCCCTCATGCATTTTTAGGGAAGTTACATGTATTCAGTTCTTCATTTTCTTATTGAATCATCCTTGTCAGTCCTACAATCATTTTATTGCACTTTTTTTTCATAGTATACTTCACTGTGTCTCATTACAATGAGAATGTCTAACATTGGAATATCCATATCAAATGACTTGATCATATACTACAAATCACTATAAACTGTTTATTTATGTAAGTGAAGAATCAAATTCACTAAGAATATAGTATTCTGAAAAAAAACCATCATAAACCTGAGGAAGAAGGCCCAGGTTTTGAGTAGTTAGAATAGCTATATTAGAGATAATTTCTATCATCACATATGAAGAATAATCTGAAAATTATAGGATATGATTATCGTCTGTTCATAACAGTAAATTACAACTGTATAGGTTATTATGATTTTAAGGGAATTTACACTATTCTCTTATTTGATCATCATAAAACCCTGAATGAATCATAACAAGATAATCCTTCTACTCTATCCTTCACACAGATATTAGAATAATTTTTCTAAAACATAAATCATTCCCTTATTTAATACACTCCAATTGTTCCAAAATTAAATATAAAAGTTTTTATATTTAAAATGCTACAAATCATTTTAAATTTTTTTCCAGCTTTATCATGTTTTATTTCCTTTCATGCATAACTCTAATCCAGAGAAATTATCTTTAATAATACTCATATATGGCATGCCATCTCTTTATGTCTTTATAGTGACTATCCGCATGCCCAGAATATTTTCCTTCTTCAATTCCACCTCTTAGAATATTTAATGTCTTTCAGGCACACTTGGGGATCATCTTCTACTTGAAACTTTTCCCAATTCCCTCAGCCACTAGTTTTTCTTCCTAAAATTGTATTGTAATCAAAAGAGATACAAATGTATAGATGGTAGTTATAGGTATGTTTGCCTTCCCCAACTAAATTGTAATCTTCTTGAAGGTAGGACATATTTTACCTTTGTCTTTGTTTCTTCAGTACCTAGGTCAGTATCTGGCACATAGTAGGTATTTAATAAATGGTTGCTTATTGGTTGATTATTGATAAGGAAACTGAGTTTCATAAGTTAAATGCCGTGCTAAAATTCACATAACTAAGGATGGCAGATCTTCAAGTCCAAATTTCTCTTTACTGTTATCCAAAGCTAAGAGAACACCTTAAAATGCATACTTTCATATGCCTACACCACTGGCCTAAAATTTGAGAGATAGACAATTAGACAGCAATAGACATAATAAATTCTTGAGCATCTCTTATTTTGAGCACATTGAATTACTGGATATGGAACAGGAGAATAAGGAAAAGGAAAAGGCAACGTGCTATGAAAAGACAGACTAAAATTCATTATAATTTGTCAGTATGATCAAATAAGATTGATTAAACAAATCAATTTTACATAATAAAATAAAGGAATTAAATATATCAATATTTACAAGTTGCCTTTGAATTTAACTATTTTATTAGGGAAATCAAATTTCCTGAAAATAATTTTCCAATTGTTTCCTTTTTTTCTGTGAATTAGTGATTAACCATGGCCTTTTGCATGCTGCTGACAAAAGTTTTTCAGTTGATATTCATTGGGCAAAAAGCAAAAGTTTCATTAGGAAACAATGAAAATGTGACTATTTCATTAGAATAACTCTCCTTGGAGGCTCCTGTGGCTAATCTCCAAAGCTGTCAGTGGTCTGTCATCCTATTCTGAGTAATTTCATGACTTAGCTAGGGCTCAGTGGGTTGCAGATGAATAGAACATCCTGCAGAAAAGTTGGTGCACTTGCTAATTTCTAAAGAGCATGATTCAGAATTGTACAATTTGGTGTTTCATATCCATGCCTTAGGTCTCCAAGGCATTAGAGTGAGTGGCTAGTGCCACGGGACCTTTAAAATACCTAAAGCCCTAGCATTTTCTTTTTTTTTAAATTTAAATGAAAAACAAAAACTTCTGTGGTGCCTTTCAGAAACCCCCAAGCTCTCTCTGTCAGCAACCAAAAGGCATGCATGCATTGTGGAAGGCTCAAAATGTTGGATTACTGTCAAAATGTGGGGTCATTAGACTAATGAAATCCCCTGAAGTCATAAATCTCTGCAGGGTGCAGAATGTTTTGAGTTCAGGAGTTCTGTTGTGAGATGAAGATGATTCTAAAATGTCTGAAAGTCTTTTGCCAGCAGGAGCATCATGGCTAAATAATGAGGCGTCAGCAATTCCTATTTACTCCTATGGGATGGAGATGAGCCAGAAATATTTGATTTCCTCTGCTCCTCCCCCACATCAAGGCTTACTTTCACACTAAGCTTGAGGCAGACACACTATGCAGTTATTCCACTGGCACACCAAGGCTCCGACCTGGATTTCAGCATGAATCAGGCATTTTTATCACTTGCTTTTGAACCATGAGCCATAAATCACAATAATATTTCTTTCCTTTATGTTGCTCAACTCAGCTAAGTGGAGTGATTCTGCTATGATTTGGCTAGAATAACTATCCATTTTGCTACATTTTATATTATAAACACTAGTAACATATCTGTCTGAATGATGTATATAAGCACTACAGAGAGGAAATGCGTTCCAAATGTTAAGCTATGATTTTTTTTTCCTTTTTAAAATATTCTACTAGATCAGAATTGGAGATATGAACAAGTGTTGGTGTGAATGAACACTTTGTTTCAACTTAGGCATGTGGTTCAAAAATAGCTGTACTTCTCTCATGGCCTAAGATTTTAGTCATCAGAGTGTATAGGCATATCTCTGGGTGTTAAGGTAAAAGTGCATTAGGTACAATAATGATAATGTATTTTAATAATGCATATAATTTAGAAAGCCCTTCCACATCCATTATTTCCCTTAGTGCTTACAACCTTGAAGAAGAGATTCTAATCATTAATAGCATTTTCTGTGTCTGGGACAAAGCTTAACAAAACACAACTGGGCCAAGCAGCACAAAATCATCCTCACATTCACTGAGGAGAAAGAGATAGAGGTCTCAGGATACTAGTTACTATTGGTGGAGACTCCAGGATACATTAAGGATACTCTGTTTTAGCGGATGTTCGAAGGGGTTCACCTGACATGTAGCAGCCTGTAGGAACAGGAAGTAGCATGAACTAATTTTGTTGCCTCCTATTTATTTTAACTAGATATTCTTGCTGATTAGTTGCTAAGCTCAGATGTTTTTGCACTACTATTAGCACTACTATAAACACTAGCATTTTGAATCAAACTCTTTGTCCTGCCTCAGTTATACTCTGAAGCTGACATAGAATCATTCTCAGAGTTGAGAGGGTCCTAATCTGTAAAATGAGCTGAAGAAGGAAGAGCAAACCACTCCAATTAGCAAAAAAAAAAAAATCCAAATGGGGCCATGAAGAATCAAACAATTGAACATCAAAGAGATAATATGATGCAATGTCTACTCAATGCAGAATCCTTTCTGCAATATCCTTGACAAGTGGCTGTCTAAGCTCTGCTTATGAGATGCTTCTGAAGGGATCTCACCTCAAGAGAAGACCATATTATCTCCACTTAGCTTTAATTGTTGGGAAATCCTTTTTTATATTGATCTGAAAATCTGTATTCCTGTAACTTATGGTTCTAGTGAACTATGAAAAAGTTCACATTCTTTCATGAGAATTCTTCAAATATTTAGACATCTAATATGCCCATCATGTATCCTCTTTAGTTCTTATCAATGATACCTTCAACATTTTCATATATTGATTCCATGCCAAGCATTCTATTCACTGTGCCACTTTATGACCCATGTTATTTCATGCATATCTCTTATAGAAACAGGGAAGGGAAAAGTAAAATTAAGTGTTTTCAACATTTCCTATTTGGGTCAAGAAAAAGGACAATAGGAAATCTAGGAGCAACATAAAGAGGATTCCTTTATATTATATTAAATTCAATTAGAATACTTGAGGAAGGGGGGGTTAATAAGTTGGGTTTTCAAATTGAGGTTAGCCAACAATTGTTTTGATTTTATTGTTTAAAAACTTCAAGTAAAGGCTATTAGTAAATGTTCATCCCTTGGCAGCTATTTTTTGAGAACTGGAATTTCTAGATTGCCTCAGGTGCATCGTTCTGAATAAAAATGCATAGTATTCAGAACTCTATAGGAAGATGAGATGGGGTGGATAATTTGCTGGCTGAAGAGTTAAGAAGTTTGATGCTCACCTCAGATATTTCCTAGCTATGTAACTATGATTAAGTCTCTACTTCTTTGAGCCTCAGTTTCCATACCTATTAAATGTAGATGATAATAATGACCACCTCACAAGAATATATACTTCAGATAAAATTTACATATACATATATATTTGTATATGTGTATATGTAAAATTTATACACACATGTGTAAAACTTGGTAAATCCTGAGAGGCTATGCAGAGTATATATGTGCATGTATATACTTATAACTATATATATACATATATATATATACCCACTATACAGAGTGTGTGTATATGTATGTGTGTGTGTAGAAGGCCCCTTCCTTCTACAAATTGTCTTGCATATTTACATACAGTTAAAGGTGTATATGTGTGTGTGCATGTATGCAAACATTGAACCCTGAAAAGCTATATGGTGAAACAGAAGTGTTAGTGTAGTTTTAATCGTTAATAACCTGAAATTGCATTTATTTTTGGAACATCTTGTATTAATTTGAGTTATTTTTTAGAAATAGGAGATATAGGGAGAAATATAGAAGATTTATCCTAGTACTATTTCAATGAAAAGTAATTGTTAGTTATTTTGAGCCTTAGCCATCTTACAAACGAATAAACTTATCAAGGATAACAAATAATGATCTCTACATTTTTCTATTTTACCCTTGCCAATATTACTTAAAATTTTCTCTCTCTCTCTCTCTCTCTCTCTCTCTCTCTCTCTCTCTCTCTCTCTCTCTCTCTCTTTTCTTTTTCCTCTGCTTTTGTCTCTCCTTTCTCCTCTCTCTTTCTCCCTCCCTCTCTCCTATGTCTCTCTGTGTCTCTCTGTCTCATTTTTTCTCCTCTCTTTCTCAGATACACATAAATTGTATATAAAAGAGAATTATCTATCCTTAGAAAAACAAGTTTGCTTACAGCATCCTTGCCACCTGTTAGCATTAAATGCCCATCCTATCACCCATTAGCCACTGCTAATGACAAGTAAACCACTAAGAAATTATAACCCTTATCCATTTACTACCTGAGGCCAAAGATCTGTCTTAAAGGTGCTGGTAACCTCCAGACTTTTAAAGAAATCTTTTTGGACAGCTAGAGCTATGACTCATGAATCAAGAATTGTTTTAATTTGATTTGGAGCTGTATAATAAGCTAGGTGTGCTAATGATGAGCACTGTATAAAATTCTAAAGCATATGCCTAATCATATCTCTCCCATGAAAGATAACACTGTTTTTTAAAGGAACATTTTTCATGTATAGAAAAAATCCCAGCCAACTTAAAAGACACACGAGCAGCTGTAGGAAGATATGATATCTGGAAGGGAAGCCAAGTTAGAAAAATTGTTTAATGGGCCAAACGAAACAAGAAACTATTAAGGCTGTTGGCTTATTTCCTAAGCCCCACATACGCCTACATAGAAACGTTTAAAAGTTGGGAGAGGGGAAGGAGGCTGGATACAAAAGTAATAAAATTTTAACACTAATTTAAATATTTAGGGTAACCACCCATCCTGGGATAACTAAAAGTATAAGTCTATGTTGCCTCAAGATGATAGACAAAATTTCTCTACTTAAATTCTCTTTATAAGAAAGTTAGCATTGAACCTGAGACTGTTCAATCAGTTTAAGTAAATATTCTTAATTTTTCATCATTCTATTTTCATTTTTTAATTCACTTACCCAGAATAACTATTTTCTCCTAATAAATAGTACATGTCCAGGTAGTTCCACATATTTAGGAAAAAACATAAATTAAGCCCCACATTTTTAATTTTGTTTTTAGAAAAACAAAATACTTATACACATGAATTGAAGAAAATTGGAAACTGACAAAACTTTGTAGTAATAATATGATCTTAGTATTATAAAGTATACAAGATTTGGACCTAAGATACCTAAATTATAGTACTGGCTCCCAAAAATAGAGACTGTGAAACTGGGGCAAGTCCGTTGGTCCTCAGTTTCCTCATAAACCCTTTCTGTTTCTACCAAACTATGCAACTGGCTCTTGCCCAAACTCGGTATCCCATATTTCCTTATCAGGTTTTTTTTTCACTACTTTCCCAAACTATCTAGCACATATTGCCTTTTCCTCTCCCCATTTGAAGCCTTAGTATTCTCTCAAGTCTGATGCCCTTTCCCTCCCAAAATAAGGTTTTGTTAATTCTTCAGATTATTCAGGCTCTTTCTTTGCACAAATAATCTTGCATATTTACATACAGGTGAATGCAACCTCTCTGAGATCAGAAATTGGTCTTTATTTTGATTTCCAAGGCTTAGAGCCAAATATAGTGCCTTGCCCAAAAAGACTGTTGAATTGAATTTAAATGAATCTGTTACTTGGGGATAATAATACTCAAACTACCTACCTCATATAAAGATTATAATGAAGGTGTTTAGTAAATCATAAAGTAGGATAATGGGACCAGAGAGTTACATCTAGAAGAGACTTCTATGTCACAAGTCAAATCAAGTCAACAAACATTTATTATTAAGTGCCTACTATGTACCAAATGTTGTCCTAAGCATTGAAGATACAAAGTGACAAAAATAGCCTCTGCTCTCAAGGAACTCAGTTTAATGTGAGGAGAAAACATACCAAAAAATCTATGAACAAATAATATATATACAAAATAAATGAGAAAAAATTAGGGATAAGCATCAGTACTCTTTTTGATTTTAAATAATAATAAATAATAATTATAAAAAAATTAGTTCTACCCCCTTATTTCACAGAGGAGGAAACAAACCCAGAATTTATGTCTTTTTTCAAGGTGGCATAAACAACAGAATTGGGTTTGAAACCAGGACCTCTGTTTTGTTTTGTTTTTTAAATTACCAACATTCATTTTTGTAAGATTTTGTGTTCCAAATTTTTTTCCTTCCTTCCATTAGCTCTCTCAACACCCTTAACGCCCCTTGCCAAAAAAGCAAACAATCTGATATAGGCTATTAGTTATTTTGTACTAGAAAAAAAGGAGACCAAAAGGAGAAAAGTCATGAGAAAGAAAAAGTAATCCAATAAACAAAATAAAGTGCAAATACTATCCTTCAGTCCATATCCAGTCTCTATAATTCTCTTTCTGGATGCAGATGGCATTTTCCCTCCCAGGTCTATTGTAATTGCCCTCAATCGCCTACCTAGCTAAGAAGAACCAAATCTATCACAGTTGATCATTACATAATCTTGCTGTTACTGTGTACAATGTTCCCTTGATTCTGCTTACTTCACTTAGCATTAGTGCATGTCAGTCTTTCTAGGCTTTTCTATAATCAACCTACTCATTTCTTATAAACCAATAATATTCCATTA
The DNA here is from genome assembly GCA_023553655.1 of Myrmecobius fasciatus. Taxonomy (NCBI): domain Eukaryota; kingdom Metazoa; phylum Chordata; class Mammalia; order Dasyuromorphia; family Myrmecobiidae; genus Myrmecobius; species Myrmecobius fasciatus. Next base: position 606,488 of record JAJPUD010000233.1, on the reverse strand, counting down.
TACTCTATACCATACCTCATTTAGCCATTCCCTAAGGGGCATCTAGTCATCCAAATCCACAAATTTCCAGTTCCCTGCTACCACAAAAAGGGTTGTTAAAACCATTTTTGCATATGTAGGTCCTTCCCCCTCTTTTATGATGTCTATGTTATACAGACTTAGTGCTGGATAAAAGAATATGCACAATTCTATAGCCTTTTAGGCATAGTTCAAAATTACACTCCAGAATGGTTGGATAATTTCACAACTCTACCAACAATGTATTAGTGTCCCAGTTTTCTCACATCCCTTCCAACATTTATTATTATCTTTTCTTGTCATCTTAACCAATCTGAGAGGTGTGCAGTGGTACCTCAGAGTTGTCTTAATTTGCATCACTAATCCTAATAATTTAGAGCAATGTTTCATGTGACTAAAAATTACTTTGATTTCTTCATCTGAAAATTGTCTGTTCATATTGTTTAACCATTTATCAATTGGGGAATGACTTGTATTCCTACGAGTTTGATTCAATTCTCTATATATTTTAGAAATGAGACCTTTATCAGAAACACTGGCTATAAAGATTTTCCTAGATTTCTGCTTTTCCTCTAATCTTGCCTTTAATTTAACACAATCAAAATCATCCATTTTTCATTCCATGATGTTATCTAGTTATTCTTTGGCCATAAATTCTTCTCTTCTCGACAGATCTGACAGGTGGACTATACATTGCTCCACTAATTTGCTTATAGTCTCACTCTTTATGTCTAAATCATGAACCCATTTTGAACTTATCTTGATATAGAATGCCTAGTTTCAGCCATAATATTTTCCAATTTTCCTAGAAATTTTTGTCAAATAGTGAGTTTTTATTCAGAAACTGGTGTCTTTGGATTTATCAAATACTAGATTACTTTTGACTTTTATATCTTATGTACTTAGCCTATTCCACTCATCCACTACTCTTTTTCTCAGCCAATACCAAATGGCTTTGATAACTGCTACTTTAAAATATAGCATTAGACTTTTTTTCACCAATTCTCTACAAATTCTTGATTTTTTGTTCTTCCAGGTGAATTTTGTTATTTTTCTAACTTTATAAAGTAATTTTAGCAGTTTTATTGGTATGACATTAAATAAGTAGATTAAAATAGGTAGAATTGTCATTTTTCTTATATTAGCTTGGTCTAATCATGAGCAATTAATATTCTCCCAGTTGTTCAGATCTAATTTGTATGAAAAGTGTTTTGTAATTGTGTTCATACAGTTCCTGGTTTCATCTTGGCAATTAAACTTCCAGATATTTTATATTACAGGACTTCTGATTTTAGAACCAGTATACTTTTCAAAATGTTTGCTAAGCAAATTAAAATTATAGACAGTTATGAAAGAAATGAAATATATAAATTGCTTTAATTGCTTAAAAGAACAAGCTATGTTCAAGCATTTTTAAAGTACCAGTGAACATGCATATATAGCTGGCTAATTTGTAATTGATTCTTCACCATTCACCTAACTGGTGAGTTTTGGAGAAATCCTTTATTAGCCAAAGATACTGAAATGGTTTGCCATTTCCTGTTCCAAATCATTTTACAGAAGAGGAAACTGAAGCAAAAAGTATTAAATGACTTAGCAGATTCTAAATAGTAAGTGGCAAATTAGGATGACGTAAATTGTATAATTCAATTTTGGATAAAATCCTTCTCCATCCTCTGGTCATAAATATAAAAGTTACATAATAAATTGTTTTTTTAAGTAGATAGAGAGATCACCTTCCCTCTCCCCTTTTCATTAGAACAATAAAGTTTTTTTTAACTGCCCAAACCTTTTTTTCTTTCCACTTGTTGCCACACACATACCACTGCTAAACTGGCTGAAATATGGGCCTTTTATTTTTTTGAAAGTGGAGAGAAATCCTTTCATCTTTCTTCCCCAGAGCAGCAGTAGAAGTCTATTTGAGTTTGGAAAGTACACAAAAGTCATCATTATTTATGTCTACCCTAAAGGTAAACATTAATGTCTGAACAGAAGAATTAGGGGATCCATAAGTAAAAAGGGCAGGGGTGGGACAGAAGATGTTTTTCTTTTTTAGATCACTGTTACAACTCTTGCAGGAGCCAGGATTCTCTGACATCCCAGAAATACACCATACTCTTGGACCATCACTCATCCCTGTAGCTATCACAATAATAGTTTTAAAATGGTGGAAGGTTCTATATATGCTTTTTTGTCTCATAAGTCATCAGGGACCAATATTTTTATATTAATTCTCGGATGTTATGCCAAAATTTACTTTGAGATACTTCCATTCTTCTCAACATTTTTAAAAAAAATCAGATGGGTTACTGATTTCAACAATATTTTGCATGCTGGGAAAAGTTACTGAGTAAAAGAAATAATAAGAGAGAGGAAGAATGAAAAAGAAGAAGAGAAAGGGAGAGAGAAAAGAAGAGGTTAGGTCAAGAAAAGGAAAAAAGAAAAGAAGGAAGGAAGAAAAGGAAAGGAAGGGAGGAAAATAAGAATTTATTAAGTCACTACTCTGCCCTAGGTTCTATAGAAGAGATGTTACAAATACAAAACTGAGCTAGTTCCTGTCCTCATGGCACTTCAGGTTGTAAGAGAAGAAATAACACATGGGAAGTTGGGGGTATAACAAAGGGAATCTTTGCTCTGGAGGGTCACAAGGACTTTACTAGTAGCAATTGTAATATTTGATTTAAGTGTTCTTCCCAGAACAAGAGATAGAAAGCATATACTCTCTAGAGATCCTTTGGAGGATCACTATCCCAAGTGGAAACAAAGGGGAAATAGCAGCAGAGGAGATGCAAAATGCCTGAGTATAATCTGGTACCTGACAAATAATTGGACAGAACATGAATAGAAGGATGTTGTTTAAGTACAAGAAAGCTACATTTATGAAGTGAAATCAAAACTAATTTAATTCAGGCTTTGTACTAAGATGTATGATTTAATTTTTAATTGTACACCTTTAGCATTATGTTTAGACATTTGAGTGATGGGATACAGATGTTTTTCTTTTCTTAAGCAATTTAATGCTCACAATTATATTTTACTATTGTCTGAATACTTGTGAAAACCTTGATCATATCTTTGCATATACTTCTTTAAAAATAAAGAAAAAGGCAAAGTTATATATGCTCATCCAAAAATCATATCTTCTTTTGACAATTTGTCTGGATTATAAATAAAAATACAATATATGTCCATTCTCCCTGACCCATTTTAGAGGAAGTCTGCATTCTATCTTGAAAAAAAAATAGGCATTCCCTTTATTAAAGTATGTAACTTTCAAATGAATCTGTTTTCCCAGCTAAATTTTCATCAGAAAAAAGTATTGTCATTTAAAACAACAGCCTTAAGTAAAAGTTATAGCCTTCAGAAATCAGACCTCAACTGTTTAAAGCAGTATGATGCAGGGTGAAAAATGTAACCACACAATAGCATAAAACATTTTCATGTTCAGTTTGTAGGTTTCATATAAGTTCAGGGCAAAAAGAACTGACACAAAAACCCAAATTCTTAATATGCCTCTGACTAAAGTCCCTAAGAATGTACTAGTCATAAAGAAAAGACCACAGTCTCCTAGACTGTTTAGATTTGTCTGAATATGATTCAAGACAGGAATCTATGTACCCCTTTTCTCTCCTCCACACCCCTTTCAGGGATAAATGCTGGTATAATTGTAAACAGCTTAATGAGATAATGATATTCAAATATTACTTTGCCACTGCTCCATTATGTTAGAGTAGAATTTCTTGTCTGTAGAACATTTTCAACAATAGTTTTCCTTCCCATTTTCTAATAGAAAAGTCATCGCCTGAATTTTCATTAATGCTGAACAATGACTAGTGGGAAAAAATGAAAGAAGAAGGCTAGAGATCAAGTGCTATATCAAGTTGCAATTTTCTAATTATCTTTTTTTTCTTTTAATAAATTACTTGGTCCTATTTCTCTATTAATGAATTACTTGATGCTAACCTATTCAAAAAGTAGTTATAGGTTTGGGTATTCTTCTCAATAGTTAAAAATAAACTCTTGTCATAGAAGATTTCTAATCTTTTTCAATGATAGAAAAGCCCATATTTTGTATCATCTTCCTAGCAAAGAAGAAAGTTACTTCCTTTGTAGAAAGAAATATATTGTCTTACAGGCTACTACAGTCAGCATGTATAATCAGTCTTCCATTTAATGAAATCATTAAGGGCCCAAATATTTAATATACTTTCAAAAGGGAAGATTTCGATTTTAGAGAGCTATAACATGTAAAATATATGCATTTAAGGGTGCATGTGTGTGTGTTGAAAGAGTAGCAAGGCTTAGCATAATTTGATCAGAGTAACCAACAAATGATGAAAAACATTAAAAATCAATGCAAGTTTTTTTCTGAAAAGCCTATCATAGAATGTCAAAGTTAAAAGGACCTCAGAAGCCACTTAATCCATGTACCTGAACAGAAAAACACTCTCCAACAAACCTGAAAAGTGGCCAATCAGCTTGATTTGAAGAACTCTAATAAGGAGGAAGATACTATTTTCAGGGTAGCCTATCCCAAATTTGGCTAGCTCTAATTGTAAAAATTATTTCTTTACTACTGAGATGGAATAATCTCTGAAACTTTGGCCATGTTCCATTCTCTGGTGCCAGGAGGATGTAGTCTAATTTACTCATTTACAAATAAAGATGTCAAACACTTGAAGATAATTGTAGTTTTTATTTCAAGTGTCATACATTCAAAAGCCCATAATTTTTAAGGGAAAGAAGTAAGAGCTGGCAATTTCTAAAAATATCATATTATCACCATAATAAATGACTATATAGTATTCCTAGGAATAAGACAGAATACAAAATCAAAACTTTGTTCACTGAATGTTAACAGTTTTTCATTCCTGTAGGGAGCAGTATGTTTTCTTTTGTATGTGACACAATACAACAGCAGATCATGGATTTTTTTCAATTTTTCTGCTAGTTCTGAGTCTGTATTTTAATTAAATATAAAAATTCATTAATTGGCTACTTTGTGCAATCCATACACACACACACACACACACACACACACACACACACACACACACACATATATATATATATATATATATAAATAGCCTAAGATGAATTGGAAGGGGAAGAGAACAAAGGCAAGTACACAAGATAAAATGTTCTTTCAAGAGCATAAGCTAGAAAGGAGATGACCATGGAAACTAAAACAGGAAGCATACAAAAAAAATTCCAGGAATTGATGAGTAAATACTTTGTAGAGAAAGAGAGGATCCAGAAATGATTCAGTTCAAGCTTGGATATTTGCAGACATGATAGTGCCATTAATAAAACAGGGAAATCATGAGGAAGAGCTTGTTTGGAGGAAAGCAAGATGATTACTCTATTTGGGACATGTTGATTTTGGAAGTATCGAAACAGCTATATTTAGTTGTAAATTCAAACTTGAAGCTCAGGAAAGACCTAGAGACTGGAGATTAAAAGGTGAGAATCATCTACATGGGTGTAATATTGAAGCCATAGAAATGAATGATATTACCAAGGAAGATAGTGGATAGAGAAGAGGACCAAGAGAAGTTAGAGAATAAAAATCTAGAAATTAGAAGAAGAGAAAAGGAATAATTTGAGTAATAAATCAAATGTGTGATGAGTGATGAGCTCTAGTATCACAAGATCCTAAAGAAATGAAAGTTTATAAAAAAATCAATAGTCAATTATATAAAGTATTACATAGAGATTAAAGAGGATAATAACAGAAAACCAGGGATTTTTTTGGATTAAGCAACAAGAAAGTCATTGATAATCTTAAAAGAACAGGTCCAATGGAATGAGCATTAATGATAGATTCTTTGTAATGGTTAAAGAATAAAGTGGAAAGTAGAAGGCGTAAGTCTAGGCTACTTTTTCAAGGAATATGGTAAAAATAAGCAAAATAGCTGAAAACAGTAGCAAGCTCAATAGGAACTTCTTATGAAAATAGGAGAGTAATAATCCTTCTAGTGCTACCCCAATTCATTGTAATAGGTTGGTGAACAGGAAGATGACTGATATACATTCCTAAAACTAGACTTCACAAGCCCTTAGCAGTCAGATTTCCCTTACCAGGCAGCCAGCTGACATCATTAGCTCAAAGCAAACAAGGATTATAGTTACAAAACTCACTCTCTCCTCCCTCCTTCACCCCAAATCTGAACAAAACCCTTTCACAAATACCTGCTGTGTCAATGGGGACATAAGGTAGCAGAAGAAAATGAATAAGACATAAAGATAATCAAGTTGTCTAATGCTTATGGCACTATAGAACCTTGAGGTTTTTCCTCCTCTTGGGGTATCCTCACACCATCCCCTCTTGAAAATAGCTGCGCTAATGGAAAGGTCATTCAGCTGGTATCCCTGAGCTTTATATCTCCACAGATGAATTCCCAATTGCCAAGATTAATTGTTTCTTGAAGCAAAAGCTTCCAGGTGTCTCTTACTAGATTAGTAAATAGGATACAAGATATTATAGTATTAGAAGTACTTTTAAGGAGATGAGGATTCTGGAAAGATATAAGATAAAAAGCAGAACCATCACAGTTGGACTCCAAACTTGCTCTCTTCTCTGCTAGTAGAGACCATACTTCTAGCATCTGCCTCTACTGACTACTTAAAGAATGTACCTTTTTTTAAAGGTCATTAGAATATGCCTAATAGTTTACCACTATATAATTCTATCAAACTTGAAAAAGTTGTATCTAGTAAAGGAATATTAAAGCTGTCTTCAAATGTTGCCATGTTACCTGCCCCTTTACATTTTGTGATTGTACTGGCTAGGCTACTGGGAAGTTAACTGATCAAGAGCCTCTTCATCAAATCAAACCATTATAGAGATAAAATGAAAAAGTTTCTAAATGAAAAAAGAGAAAAATTAAAGATGCTGAAGAAGAAGGTTTAGTAAACAGAAAGCAAGTTTAGTAAAAATAATAGTATAAAATATGAAAATTTAGAGGACTTTGAGATGGAGAACTTCAGAGTTTGAGGTCTTGAAAGTAAACCATTTGCAAGTGGGTAGCTGAAGTAAAAAAGAGATAGAAGCATGGATGTGATGAGGTCAAGTAACTGTGAATCTAGGGTGCCAGAAGTGATATGTTAATCACTTCTCTTGAAAGGGAATGGCAAGAGAGGATGGATATTTTAGGTTGGAGAGGGAGAGAAGTAAAATACATTGATAGTTTGGTTGTTGTGCCACATGTTGCAAGATAATTGGCTAAAATTAAGGATGTAGGCTATGGCCATGGAACAGGAATATGCAAATAAGTTCATGACATCTACATGATTGCCCCTAGCCAACTAAGAAAACACAATGTTTGAAAATCTGATAGAGGAGCTTTTACAATGAGTGTCTAATATAATACATTCATTAGATTATATTTAAAAATACATTGGATCTTAATAAACAGTCATCTTTCAGCCTGATACATTTAGTTGCCCTTTCCTAGCTTACTTGGACATATTTTTTAGAATATTCCTCCTCTTCATATTTATGAGAATTTGTGTGTAATTCAGGAAATTGAAATTCAATAGTTTTAGAGTTTTCAGTGACTGCAAAAACTAGGTATATAGAATTAGTTTTCTCACAGTTCCTTGTACATATAAAGATCTTACATCACTTATACACTCTTGCTCATCGATTCAGAGTCAGAATTTTAGAGAATCAGTTAAAGAAATTGTAGCACTGGATAAATATCAGACATCATTTCTATGTTCTGCATATGATATCTTGGAATAAATTATCATAAACCCTACAGTCCTTATCTGATGGCCCAACATAAAACATTTAAACCAGCTGAGCTAGTGGATGAGGTCTATAAATATGGAGCTCTCCCTTTATCCATAGCTAGTTTTTGAGATGTTGAGTATATGTGAAACTTGGTAAAAACATTAAGGATAGCGTTTATATTATTCTTACAGGCAGATGCAAATGTAGCTAAATATTGCTCTGCTCATACTTAGTTCTGATTGTTGCTTATACCAATTATAATAAAATAAATGATATTCCAGAGAATCTAACAAAGTATATTTCACTCAACTAAAAAATTCAATATTGAGAAAGTTAGATTAAAAATATCTCTAATAGAATTTGCCCCGTAATCTTCCTGATATTATTACTAAAGTCTATATTAAGAAGTTTATTTCAACAAATGTAGTAGCAAGGTACAGTTAAAAGAAAATTATTCAAATGACATTCCATGGTCTTATGACATTTAAGGCCACCTATGATCCACTTTAATTTAACTATGGTAACAAGTCCAGCCATTAGCTTCTCTGTAGCTTAGTAGGAAAAAGTAAAGAAGGCAATATCCAGGTGTCTTGAAGAGGATAACTATTTGTGGATAGTTAGTTTCTCTGGGATTTGAGCCAGGAGGTTACATAAACAATGGATTTTTTCCCATGTAGTAGGCATATTTATTTCTTGGCATCAGGTTGATCTCTTTGAAAGTACCATCGTGAGACCTCTTTCTTAATAAAGGTGAAATTAGGCTATGATTATATTGAAAGATGATGCTGACTTCAATTTTTAACTGGACCATGTTTTTAGACATAAGAATTGGTGAGAATTATGCTCCTGAAACATGGAATAAAAGATTTTATGAAGCACCCTAATTTTGGTAGTTCAACTGTTAAAATTTAAATGGAAAAGAAAAAAAGACAGCATTTTCTCTATTAAAGTTTCGTAGAGAAACAATTTATTCCTCTTTCAGAATGATTTTAAGAAAGAAAATACTACAGATATGTTACAAAGACCACAAAAATATTTACTGGTCTCTATTGCCTTGCTGGCCTAATATCATTTTTTCTCTTTTGGTCTGGATCCAAATATTAATTTTGTGAATGTAGTCCCATAATTTCATTTCAACAAGCATGTATTGTGTCTACCCTATACAAGCACTAGGCTAAACACTGAGAAATATGGAAAATAAGAAAAAGTCTACATTCTCAAGGAGCTTAATATCGACTAGTTGGCATAAAGTACATACACAAATACTAAATGCTAAATGAACAAACATATGGAGAAGTGAAAACAAAGTACCTTGTGAGAACCACCAATAGTAGGGACGGGTGTTGTTTTGACTATAAGAATCAAGTAAGACTTCATGGAAGGGGTGACATTTGAGAGTAGTTTCTTAATAAATGGACAAGATTTCAACAAGTAGAAATGATTTCTAAGAACAGAAAATTATAGCCGTAGAGAATGGTGTGGACAAAGCCATGGAGGAAGTAGATGGCAAGTAAATCCAATTTTACTGAAAAGCAGGGTACAGCTGATGGGAAGTATTATAGGGCAAAACTTGAAAGGCAGAGTTGGGCTTGGCCAGATTGTGAAGAGTCATGAATGCTAAAATAAGAAAGTAGATGTTTTCAATTATTTTGAACACTATGTATAATCTTCATTACTTTTTATCTGAGAGACTACTACTTTTTTTTATGTTAGCAATTTTATTACCTAAAAAAGAAATCCAGCTTGCCTTTCCAAAGGCATTTTGCTATAAAATTACCAATGTCTTCCCTTCTTAAGTAAGGATATTATCATTGATATTGTCAATAATTACAGTGCACTTTTTATTCTGATTTACTTAAAATACTGGTTCCTGATTTAAAATGCCTTCTTCATTTACATCTCAAATCACAATGGAAATTTATTCCCCCCCCCCAGATAATTGGGGTTAAGTGACTTGCCCAGGGTCACACAACTAGGCAGTATTAAGTGTCTGAGGCCTTGTTTGAACTCCTCCTGACTTCAAGGAAGTGCTCTAGCCACTATGCCATCTAGTTGTCCCCACAATGAAAATTTCTAATGTTGACATTAATACTGTTTTATATATGTATAATTTATTTGTTAATTATATGTTAATTATTCTAAAAATGACTACTTTCTTTCCCATTCTGCTTCCTCTCAAACCCCCACCATTCTGTGCATATTGTTGGAATTAGCCAGCATCAGGAACTTCAGTCTTTGTTGCCAGGGCTGTAAAAGTTCAAATGTGCTAGACACAGACAAGTGGGAAGCATTCTTAGAAAAATGACTCACCATTCCAGAAGATATCATCTCTATGATTATTTACTTATAATCATACCTCTAAGAAACACTAAAGCAAAGATATAGGACAAGTCAGGGAACCTAGCAGGAGCTGTGCCATCATTTTCAAGTCCTTATAATAAAAGGAAGGAGACAATAGAGAATATGAAACTACTATAAAGAATGTGAAATTCCACCTTCAATCTTCAAAAACAAAGATCTAGTGTTTGATATCATCAACATTTTCTGTGGGATCACCTATGAGTTCTCTTATGCCTTAGCCTCTTGGGAATTAATTTATACTTGCAGCATTATCAAGGGGAAGGTCATTCATTTTTTTAAAGAGAGAGAAATGAAATAGGTCAGCTTGAAAATTTTAAAATTCATGTTCTATACTTGAGTTTTCCCCTGGCTGTCCATAATTGGCTCTCTTGAGAAGCAGAAAAATATATTTCAGCTGTTAGAAGAGCTAAACTTGCATAATGACTAATAGAAAAGGTTTTAGAAACAACCTGTACTTAAGACTATAGCTAGACTGCAACTCCATCCGAAATCATTTAAATAACTTGTGGACAATATCAATTGAGTTACCAATCAGCAATGGAATAAAAATAGGTTCATTTAGTTCTAGTACTAGCCTTTAAATGAGCACATATGTAGGTAGAGAAATTATGCACGCATATATGCACACATACACAGTGAATACACATACAGTTTTATACTTATCTGAAAATCAACCACACCATTATTAGCTAATTGTCATCAAATGAACTCTCCAACTGGGTTAATCAATGTCAAAAAGTATCCCTGCATATGTGAAATTTCTCCTAGGACCTTTTGTAACTCTAAGTTCCAACTGTATTAACCAATACAATATAATAAGAAAAGCTATTGGTTTTTTCTTTGTCTTATAAAAGTCAGTCATGCATTTTTCAGTCTAAGTTCAGGTTTTTATTAGGTAAGATACTATTCATTTTCTTGAGCAATCTTTTCCAGAAAAATTCACTACAATTTACAACTACATCAGTCCTGTATTTCATTTTGTTTCTTAAGGTTTGCAATCTGTGTGTTTCACTGAAACTCCAAGCTTTAACATGTGGTTTTCTTTACTGTCAACATCTCCCACAATGGAGCAGTTTATCTTCTTTTTTGTCCTCCCATGCTCTGTTTCTGCTCTACTTCAAAATGAGCATGAAACTCAGAGCCACCTCTTTTATAGTAAAATGATATGGCAGTTTAAAAGATATTGCTTCCTGGGTTAAGCAGATGCACTCAGCTCTATAACCAATCAGTAGAATTAGTTCATTGCCTGTATGTTACAAAAACAGTGACAGCATCCCTGAAAGAAATATAAAAGTAAATCAATGGTGCTATCAGCATTCCAATGATTTCTCTGCATTATTGCGATTGACAAGGCATAATTTTATTGGTAGGAAATCTACCATCTTTTTCTTTTAAAAAAGTATAAAATCAATGTCCAAGCAGGAAAAAATAGCATTTCTGAGATAAACACTGTTTAGTACAGATAAGATGGTTTTTAGCCTTGGCTTTCTTGAGGCAGTGGCATATAGGAGCAGAGGGACATAGAGGAGAGATTACTGATTTGAAAGTCATTTTACATGGCCAATTCTTGATTGCTATTTCCTAGCAGTTTGACTTTTAACAGTATATTTTATTTTTCTAAATCTCATCTATAATGAGGGGGGGAGGAAAGAAGTGAGGGATGACACATTTAACTAAAACATTTAAGTAGTTTTAGCCATTGAATTAGGGAATGAGAAGAATCTCTTATTATTCCTCATTCTTAATCCAAAAGGAAATAATAGCATTGTCTGAAAGTATTTAAAAGTATTTTAATTCCTGGTTCAGGATATCAGATTTGAGGAAGCTGCCCAAAATACCAATCTCTCTTTGGCTTGTAACCTATGCATCAAACCCAGAAGAAAATTTCTGAATATAACATGTATAGCTAATTTCTCAGTCTTGCAGATATAATCTGGCACCTGGATTCTATACAAGCGCTCAAGGTAACATGAGCAACTTTATTGGGTACTATATGATCTTTATTTCACCCCACTGAAAATATGTAAGATGTAAAGGATTCATAAGTACCCATAAACATTTCAAATAGGATATTCTGAAAGTATCCCAAATCAACATATCCCAAATAGAACTTACCATTTCCTCAAATCCCATTTTTCTTTCAAACTTCTTTATTTCCATCAAAGGCACCTTTGGTGGAAAATTCTTCCATTTCCTCAGGTTCATCATTTCAGCATTATCTTTGATTCCTTACTGCCCCTTACCATTCCATTCCCCTCCCCATCTAATCAAGTTTCAAATCTTGACAATTTTGTTTCTATAACAACTCTCTCATGCAGTCTCTTCTCATTATTTCAAATCTATCATGCTAATTCAAGCCCTCATCACTTCTCACATAGATTATGACAAGAGTCTCCTGATAGGTTTCCCTGCCTTATCTTTCTCACATAGTACAAACTAGCTATATTGACTTTCTCTCTGTTCCTCACATATGGTAGCATATTTCCTGTCTCCATGCCTTTGTACTTGTCAAATCTTATGCTAGAAAAGCATTCCCTTCTCACTACCTCTGCCTTGGGGAACTCCTATCTTCTTTCAAAATATGACTAAAGCAACATTTTCAACATGAAGATTTTCCTGGTACTGTCTTACAAATCCTATCTTCTGTTCCTCACTATCTCATATTTATCTATTTCTATTTCTTATTTATTTTTATATATCTATGTAGGTATATGAACACATTTATATGCATGTATATAGATGTATGCAGAGAGAGAATAGTGTGTGTATGTATGTGTGTGTGTATCAGTGACTGCTCTGATTTCCATTGCCTGAAATCAAGCATGTTATATTTCACTCTTCCCCAAGGGTTTCTTATATCCTTAAAAGGATTCTAAAGTCTCTGGTTTCTCTGCCATTGCCTCTATTATTGTTGTTCAATTGTTTCAATCATACCTATCTCTTTATGACCCCATTTATGGTTTTCTTGGGAAAGATATTGGAGTGGTTTGCCATTGATTTCTCCAGTTTATTTTACAGATGAGAAAACTGAGACAAACAAGGTTAATTGACTTGCCCAGGGTCACACAGATAGTAAGTGTTTGAGGCCATATTTAAACACAGAAAGATGAGTCTTCCTGAATCCTGGGACTATTCTCCCAGGAGTAACTGACTCTAGACTAATTGTTTTCTCTCAATTCAAGGGATCCCTTGAATCATTTCCATGTAACCATTTATTAATCAGACTAGCATTTTCAAAGTAATATTTATTTCAAAACTGTAGTATGAACAATGAAACAAATAGACTACAATCTGAGAATCTAGAGAGGGGAAGGAAATTGGGTTCGCAGCTTAATTCTATTCTTATAAAGCACAATCTCTTCAAGTTCCAAGCCCAAAATCCTTTTGGGCTCAAGTTGTAGCTTTTCAGAACTTTACTACTAGGCCAACAGCAACATCCACCCTAGATTCCTGCTTCCCAGATCACCATGGCTAAAGTTCAGGTTTGGGAATTCCACTACCTGCACATAGAATTTTTTTTTAAATTTTATTTTATTTGCATAACTTATTTGTGGGTAATTCTTCATCAATAACCCTTACATAGCTTTCCGTTACAAATTTTTCCCCCCAACTCCCCACCCCTCCCCTAGATGGCAGGATATCCACTACATGTTAATTATGTTAAAATATTGGCAAATCGAATATATGTATACATATTTCCAAACTTATCATTGTTGTGCAAGAAAAATCTTATCTACACAAAAGACATATCAGATAAAGGAAACACAATGTAAGCAAACATCAATCAAGGAGTATGAGAATGTTATGTTGTGGTCCACATTTCACATCCCTCTCTCTGGGTGTATATGGCTTTCTTCAGTGAACAATTGGAGGTGGTTTGAAACATTTCATTGTTGAAGAGAGCCATGTCCATCAGAATTGATCGTCATATAGTATTGTTGTTGCCATGTATAATGATCTCCTGGTTCTGCTCATTTCACTCAGCATCAGTTCATGTAAGTCTCTCCAGGCCTCTCTGAAATCATCTTGCTGGTCATTTCTTACAGAACAATAATATTCCATAATATTCATATACCATAATTTATTCAGCCATTCTCCAATTGAAGGGCATCTATTCAATTTCCAGTTTCTAGCCACTACAAAAAGGGCTGCCACAAACATTCTTGCACATGTGGGGCCTTTTCCTTCCTTTATGATTTCTTTGGGATATAAGCCCAATAGAAATGCTGCTGGGTCAAAAGGTATGCACAGTTTGATAACTTTTTGAACATAGCTCCAAATTGTTCTCCAGAATGGCTGTATCTGTTCACAGCTCCACCAACAATGCATCAGTGTCCCAGCCTTCCCACCACCCCTCCAACATTCATCATTAACTTTTCCTGTCATTTTAGCCAATCTGACAGGTGCTGCACATAGAATTTTAAAGGAAAAATGAAACAAACCAAAACCATTTCTTGACATTACAGGACCTAAAGGGCCCATGCCAGAGAAAAGTAGTCCTTCCCTTCACTCAGCTCAGTTCCTGGTATCTGTGCTTCAAGTTAATCTTCCTCTCCCTCGTCCCCCCGCCCCCTGCACCCTAACAAAGAGAGAAATTGTTCTAATGTGTCACATTTAAAGGTGCAACCTGTTCCATTTACATAGCCTAGTGAGAAGGCTATTCCCATCTACATGGTAGAGGAACATCGGAATGTCTTCTTCCAGAAGCTGGTCCCTGTGTCTCCTATGTGGGTGCCTCCATATTAGGTGATCTGGACATGCACAAAGTTAAGCCCATGTGTATGTATATACATACATACACATATAGTTACATGCATAGGTATATAAGTGTATGTGTTTGTATACACACATATTTGTATATATACCATGTTGTACATGGATTGAGGTTTTATTAAAACTTAAAACATCATTAAGATTTTTGGGACTGTATTATATATATATATATATAAGTGTGTATATATATATAAGTGTGTATATATATATATAAGTGTGTATATATATACATGAATGCATATATGTATGTATGTGTATGTGTATATATACCTATAAGTCACATAAATAGCCCACAAGCAAGCAATATAATTCTCTTCTCTCTTTAGTGAGTCCTTCTTTTCTGCCAGAGTCCTAAAGTCTTTCTGACTCAATTTTATCTAGTAATTTGGATTCTCCACAAATGAATTCTTCTTTCCTATAGAGTCCTGCACAAAGTCAATTTGTCCCATTCCTGATCTTGCTGCCTCCCTCCTCCCTCCTGTCAATCTAGCAATACTATAGTAAGATTCAGACCCTGGAAAAAAAGAGCAAGGCCTTCCTATTGAGCTGTGATATGCCTAAAAAAAAAAAACATTGCTTAGGAAATACTTCTTTTTGTGCAAAAAAATGCCAAATCCTACACTCTTGAATGAAGGATTACAAATCAATCCCTAAGGCTAATGCTTACTAAGTCTCTCTTCTCTAGCACAAGGCTAGATTTGGGGGCTCATAATATCTAAGAAATCTCTTCTCAGACTAGAAGGATGAATTCTAAAGTTCTCCAATTTAGAGTTCTTCCACAGAAATTCCCTATAGAATTTCCACAGAAAAAATTTTCCATTATCCGGGTCATATAAGTGGGGAAGTTCACCCTACAAGGCAGACAAACAAGGAGGGTCAAAAATCTTGACCCTCCAGCCTTGCCTCACATGCTACCATCTCTTAGGTCAGGAAATCAATTTTAAGATCTCTGGTATTTGACTTGTCCTAGAAAGGTAAGAAAAAAGGTAAAAGGTGACCAGGTACTCTGTTCTCAAGCTACACTTGACTATTGCTTTTAAGTAGCAGCTAGAGGCTTCCTGAGTTCCAGATTTGTCAGGAGAGGCTGAAAAAAGGGTACAAAGAAATCTTGAGTCCTCAGTGAAGACTTCTTTTATAAGACATCATAAAAGGGTATGTTTTGGCTCCTATAACAAGATGGAGTACTCCAAACTTTCAAGCTAACCAATCACTTTTGTAGGATCCTGAGTACACCATACTGTAAGCCCAAGGAATTGACTAAAGAACTTCTCTATAACCCTGCCTTACAATATATTCAACAATCAAACGCACACATAAAATCTTGCTTTCAGAATTCTGACAATGATATATTCATTTTTGTTTATTTTACTGAACCTATAATTTTAGTGGAATATGGAACTCCCATGGAGGAAACTCTATCCATACACATCGACAACTTCTTTGTAACTCTGACAATTGTCTAAGTACCAAGAAGCTGATTGACTTGCCTGGAGTCATATTGCTAATATGTATTATAGGCACTGGTCTTACCATTTCCAAGACCAACTCCCTATCTACTAAACTATGGTCTCTCAATATAATTGTTATTCTCCAGAATATAAAACATTTATTACACATTCATTATATACCAGGCAGTATGCAATGAATTTGATCATTCTTTCCTCACTTAAGACAATTTAAGACAAATTTATTTTAGGCTAAGAAATTTCCCCAAATCATAACAAAATTAGAACTTGAATCACTGAATCAATATTGTAGATAAACTCAGGGTCACATAAATGAGGCATATTATGTTGTAAAAAGATCAATGAATTTGATATTTGAAATAATTCTCTAACTTTAATGCTTGTCACTTTCAATGTGTGTCTCAATAAAATTTGATGTAGTATCACAATACCATTTCTAGACAAGTACAGTATAAGTGTAGTTCTATAGCAAGGTACAGAAATACATGAGCAACCAGCTGACACATTTAACCAAAAAATTTTAAGGATTGATTCTTAGCCACTGAATGAACTGATTGTTTTGGCAGGTTCATTTCTTAAGGGAAGGACAATAGGTAGGAATTGTCTAAATATATTAAAATGCTTATTCAGTACTGAGTATTTATGCAAACGTGCTGACATAATTGATGAGTCCAGTGGTTCTTAGTCATCTAGACTGCCATTGACCAGATGCAGTTAAAATATTTGACATACATATCAAAAAAAAAAAGAAAAACATACATAGTTTCTGCAGTTTTTTTGCCCTGTTGCTTCTGAATTTTGTTGTTCTATTCAATTTGCACAACTGTGTAACTACTAAAATTTCATAGATCTGTTTCCCCTGGTATATTTGCTGAAGCATCTTCACAAATATTATATTTATGATATTTTCAGCTCTATTATTGTATTATTTTAGCTCTATTAACACATTGATAAGTAAATATTCATTATCCAAGTACTATTTCCCTCCCTCTCCAAAAAAAAGGCAGATACCCTCAGTAATTCTTATTTAAGAGTAAGGAATATCAGAGTTCAACTCTGGATTCAGAAACGTGCTTGACACTAGAATCCAGGACAAGTCATTCAGTTTTTCTCTTCATCAGTTTCTTTATATGTAACATAGGGATAATAGTAGCATCTATCTCACAGAATTGTGGTGAGGATCAAATGAGATTATATGTGTATATATCTATCTATATATGCATATAGATACATATATACATACATATATATAAACACTTTGCAAATCTTAATACATTATTATTGTTTTAAATCCATGATCAGAGATAATATTTGAGATATTATTGTCTTCTTTTTTGAATCTATCTTTAGCAGATTTAATTTATATAAGTTGAATAAAAGGAAGAGAAAACTTCTCATTGTCTACTGGTAATTATTTCCATTTTTAGCCTTGAAATCAATCTGAACCATCTTCCCTTTCTCCTTTAATTGCTGTTGCTACTGAATCTGGAATAGGCTCTGCATTCTACATCACATTAAAGTTAAATAGAAAAAACCTGAAAAACTTTCAGAGATAGCATGAGCAGCAATAAGGAAAATACAATTCTCCCATTCCTGCTTGTTCTTTTACCACTAAGTTCCTCTTGTCCTAAAATAGTGGACTTGGAGTCAGATAGACCTGTGTATGAATTCCTCCTCAGACACTTATCAGTTGTGTGACACTAGGCAAGATATTTCTGCTTCAGTTTCCTCATCTGTAAAAGAACATTTATAATATATATATATATATATATAATGTGCTTTACAAACCTAAATATATAAATATTAAGTATTGTCATTAATATAAAATGTTAGCATTTTAGAAATGATTGTTATTATCTCTGACAAAAACACAGCTAAACATTATTTGAGTTTATCTTCTGCTAACCATATAAGGGAAAAGGGAAGGTTTTTGTTTTTGTTTTTACCTAAAATAATTATTTTCTTTATTATGATAATCTGACTTTCCTACTAATTCCTAAAATGGGTTTAGTATTAAGTGAAGATATAAAACAATTTTGAATGATTCAATAATGAGATTTTATAGCCAATGGTGCTTAGCTATTCTTTATTCTACCTTGTTACATGTCAATTATGTCTAGTCATGATGTAAAGTAACTGACTAAATACTTTAATAATATTGAGTAATATTTACAGCTACTTAAAGCAGGTAATGATTGGGTAAGAAAAAAAATTCTACATAATGCCAGTGGCATGAGGAAGAAATAAGCAGAGCGAAGGAATGGACTTTCTGGCTTATTAGAACTAATAGTTTTTACTTTCTTAAGTGAGTTGGCTGAGGATCTTCAAGGGAACTTTGGCCCTTCCAAGTTATTTCTTCTAGGAATTAAATTTTACTTGAAGTATTAAATCACAAACTAGGTAATATACCTAGATGTACACTTGAGAGATTTCAACTACTCTCCCCCTGTCATTTGCTACTAGTGGAGTGATATTGGCATTGAAGCACTGTGAAATTCTCATCTACAAAATGAGAGTTAGAACAGATGATTTCTGAAGTCTTTTATGGCTTAGGCACATTCTGGTACTCTTCTAACTGCATTGTTGTTATATGACACTTTGGTCTTGCTAGAGTATTTTACATTATAAACAGCTAATAGAAAAAAAACTGATAAACATTGCTTGCTTTAGAGGGTGACCATATGAATGAGGAATATTTATACTTGATATATATATATGTACATGTATATATATATATATGGGTGTGTTATACAGACCTATATGTATATGTAGATATACCTATAAACACAAAACACTTATATTTTATAACCATGTATTTTATGCACTAAGACTTTGGAGACATCCAGTATAGTATGTATATCACTATGCATAGTTTACATCATGTCCCTTAAAATATTAATTTAATCTGAGAGATCTCAAAGGCAGATATTAATGTCATTTATCAATATGGTGAAATTTAACATAATGCTATTCATTTTAAATTCAGCATTCTGTTGTACTTGATAAGAGATGTGCTTTAACTTTTTTATCTGTTAAATAGGAACTACAAAGCTGAGATCTATCAAATAATACTCAATTGGATTTTTGTCCACATGAGATCATGAAGAAACATGACATAGTAATTAAACTTTGGACTTGAAAAACTTGGGTTCAAATTCCTACATTTAACATAAGCTACCCATGTTATATGTTAGCCTTAATTTCCTTATCTGTAAAATAGTAATAATATCTATAACACTAATCTTAAAAGAGTTTCTTTGAGACTTAAATGATATCATGTAGGTCATAAGATTGGTAAATCATTTAAAATCTGCAATATTATTATTATTAACACTACAAAATAAATATTCAACATTTCCCTGTCCATAAGGAGGTTACATTTATTTCAGGAGATAAGATGTGACTGTATCAAATAATCACTTTGTAACATAGTATATAATAAAACACTAATTTAAGACACATATATATATCAATTTATCAATAACAAATATTTATTAGTCCTGCTATATGTTAGGCTCTAGAAATTTAAGGGTAAGAATGAAACATGCTAACATTTTAATCAGAAAAACAAAATTCTCTCTATATAAATATATAGGTAACAACTACAAACTGAATAAATATAAAGATATACAAAAAAGGTACACAAGGTAGTTTGGGAAGAAAGTCACTAACAACTGGAGGTAGAGGAAATGAGGAAAGACTTCATGCTGGAGGTAATGCTTTAGTTGCATTTCAAAGGAATAAATGGATTCCATGAGAGAAAGTTAGAGAGGAAACACATTACAGTCAAGAGGGCAGCCAATGAAAAGCATAGAGATGAGAGGTGGAATGTTTTATGTGGAGAACAGAGAGAAGCTAGCCTGGATGGATCACAGACTCTGGTAAAGGGAGGTAATTTACGGTGAACCAGATTTATTAAAGGAATTGAGATGACAAGATGAGCTGAGAAAAAGGTAGGAGGGAAAATGTACTCTTCTGATTCTTCCACCTATTTGACTTATTTGTGTCATAAGTATGTTTTTTCCTTTCTCTGAGGGTTTTTCCCCCAAGGTTCAATCTTCTATCCCTCATTCTGATTTTTCTAATATCTCTACCTCAGAAATTTCTCCTCTCTTTAGCTGGTTCTCAAACTTGTAGCTCCATCTCTGACCTCTACCAAGTTCATTTTACATCTCTATCTATCAACCAGTAATGCATTAAGCTGACCAAACATTAACTTCCCAACCAAGTGTGGCCCTGTAGAAGAAACTTTGGTAGAACAATCCTAATATTTACATATTCTAAAATATTTGTATATTTTCCAGAATCTTCAGGAATATAATCTCAGAAAACTATGACAGTAGTTCCATATATGATAAATTAATGTGAATATTAATGGGTAATTATACATTCACTGAGATGAGGGGGAAAGTGGGAGGAAGGAAGGAAGGAAGGAAGAAAGGAAGGAAGGAAGAAGGGAAGGAAGGAGGGAGGGAAGGAAGGAGGGAGGAAGGGAAGGAAGGAAGAAAGGAAGAAAAGTAAGGAAACAAGCCTATTTTACCCTGCAAAGAGGTGGCACTCTTTTTTTAATTAAAGCTTTTTATTCCCAAAACATATGAATGGATAATTTTCAACATTCATCCTTGTAAAACCTGTGTTCCAAATTTTGTCCCTCCCTTGCCCCCATCCCCTCCCCTAGATGGTAAATAATCCAATATATGTTAAACATTCTCTATACATGATTGTACAATTATCATGCTGCACAAGAAAAATCAAATCAAAAAGGAAAAAAAATGAGAAAGAAGACATCTTGCAAGAAAACAGCAACAAAAAGGGTAAAAATGCAATGGTTGTGATCCACACTCAGTTCCCACAGTCCTCTCTCCCTGGGTATAGATGGCTCTCTTCATCACAAAGCCATTGGAACTGGCCTCAATCATCTCTTTGTTGAAAAGAGCCATATCCATCAGAATTGATCATCACATACTTTTGTTATTGCCTTATATAATGACCTCCTACTTTTGCTCATTTTACTTAGCCTCAGTTTATATAAGTCTCTCCGGCCTCTCTGAAATCATTCTGCTGATCATTTCTCATAGAATAAAATTAGTCCATGATGTTCATATGCCATAACTTATTCAGCCATTCTCCAGTTTCTTGCCACATAACAAAGGTTGACACAAACATTTTTGCATATGTGGGTCCCATTCCCTCCTTTATGATTTCTTGGGATATAAGCCCAGTAAAAACACTGCTAGTCAAAGGGTATGGACAGTAAGATGGCCCTTTGAACATAGTTCCAAATTGCTCTGCAGAATGGTTGAATCAGTTCACAACTCTACCAACAATGTATTAGTGTTCCAGTTTTCCCATATCTTCTCCAACATTCATCATTATCTTTTCCTATCATTTTAACCAATCTGAGAGGAATGTAGTGGTGCCTCACAGTTGTCTTAATTTGCACTTCTCTGATTTAGTGATTTAGAGCCCCTTTTCTCAGGAGTAGAAATGGTTTTAATTTCTGTATCTGAAAATTGTTCATATCCTTTGGCTATATGTCAGTTGGAGAATGGCTTCAATTCTTATAAATTAGAATCTATTCTCTATATATTTTAGAAATGAGGCCTTTATTAGAATCCTTGAATATAAAAAAAAATTCCAGTTTATTGCTTTCTTTTTAATCTTGTCTGCATTGGTTTTGTTTGTACAAAAACTTTTTAACTTAATATAATCAAAATTATCTATTTGGTGTTCAATAATGAGTTCCACTTTCTCTTGGGCCACAAATTCCTTTCTTCTCCACAAATCTGAGAAGTGAACTATCCTTTATTCAACTAATTTTCTTATAATAATACTTTTCATGTCTAAAACATGAACTCATTTATAGGGTGTTAGGTGTAGTTCAATGCCTAATTCCTGCCATACTAATTTCCAATTTTCTCAGCAATTTTTGTCATATAGTGACTTCTTATCCCCAAATCTGGGATATTTGGATTTGTCAAACTCTAAATTACTATAATCATTGACTAATTAGTTCTGAGAATCTAACCTATTCCACTGATTAATTACTCCATTTCTTAGCCAGTACCAAATGATTTTGATAATCACTGCTTTATAATATAATTTTAGGTCCAGTACACCCAGGCCACCTTTATCTGCATTTTTTGTCATTAATTCTCTTGAAATTCTTGACTTTTTGTTCTTCCAGATGAACTATGTTATGTTTTCTAGCTCTGTAAGGTAATTTCCTGGGAGTTTGATTGGTATGACACTGGATAAGCAGATTAATTTAGGTAGTATTTTCATTTTTATTAATGTAGCTTGGCCTACACATGAGCACTTGATGTTTTTCCATTTGATTAGATCTCGATTTATTTGTGTGGAAAGTGTTTTGTAATTGTATTCATATAGTTTGTGACTTTGCCTTGCCAGACAGATTCCCAAATATTTTATATTATCTACAATGGTTTAAATGGAATTTCTTTATATTTCTTGCTGCTGAACTTTGTTGGTAACATATAGAAATGCTGATGATTTATGTGGATTTATTTTGTATCATACAACTCGGCTAAAGTTGCAAATTGTTTCTAATAGTTTTTTAGTTGATTCTCTAGACTCTAAATATATCATTGTATCATCTGCAAAAAGTGATAATTTGGTTTCCTCATTACCTACTCTAAATTCTTTAATTTTTTTCTTATTGCCAAAGCTAACATTTCTAATGCAATATTGAATAGTAATGGTGATTGTTTTAAATAGATGTTACTAATCATTTTAAGGAAAACTCCATTTATTGCTTTACTCTCTAGTGTTTTCAATAAGAATGGGTGTTGGATTTTGTCAAATTTTTTTTTGTTTTGTTTTGTTTTGTTTTATTTTGTTTTTTTTCTGCAGATATTGAGATAATCATATGAATTCACATGTAAATCCATCTGGCCCTGGAGTTTTTTTTTTCTTATGGAGCTGATTAATAGTTATTCAATTTCTTTTTCTAAAATGGGACTATTTAAGTAATTCATTTCCATTTTTGTTAATCTGGGCAATCTATTTTTTTGTAAATATTCCTCCATTTCACTTAGATTATCAGATTTATTGCCATATAGTTGGGCAAAATAACTCCTAATTATTGCTCTAATTTCCTCTTCATTGGTGAAAAGTTCTCCCTTTTCCTTTTTGATACTAACAATTTGATTTTCTTCTTACCTTTTTCTAATCAAACTAACTAAAGGTTTATATAAGCAACACTTAGTTTTGTTTATTAATTCAATAGTTTTCTTACTTTCAATTTTATTAATTTCCCCTTTGATTTTCAGAATTTCAAATTTGGTATTTAATTGGAGGTTTTTAATTTGTTCTTTTTCTAGGGTTTTTAATTGCATGCCCAATTCATTGATCTTCTCTTTCTGTATTTTATGCAATTTATGCATCTAGAGATATAAAACTTCCCCTAAGAACAACTTTGGCTGCATCCCATAAATTTTGGTATGTTGTCTCATTCTCTTGGATGAAATTATCGATTGTGTCTATGATTTGTTGTTTCAACCACTCATTCTTTAGGATTAAATTATTTAGTTTCCAGGTAATTTTTGGTCTATTTTCCCCTGGCCTTTTATTGCGTGTAATTTTTATTGCATGATGATCTGAAAAAAATTGAATTTTCTATTACATTTGGTAATACAGGGTCAGTTTTTTTTTTTATGGATTCCATGTACTGCCAAGAAAAAAGTATATTCCTTTCTGTCCCCATTCAACTTTCTCCAAAGGTCTATCATACTTAACTTTCCTAGAATTTTATCTACCTCCTTACTTCTACTTTATTCATTTTGTGGATTCACTTTATCTAGTTCTGAGAGAGCAAGGTTGAGATCCCCCAGTAGTATAGTTTTGCTATCTAATTCTTTTTGCAGTTCTCTTAACTTCTCCTCTAGGAATTTGGAGCATACCAACTCTCAGTAAATAAATTCTAAGGTCATAGATTTTGTGCTTAAAAAAGGGAGGAGGAACCCTGTATGTTACTGAGTCTCATTTCACTGAGTCTCACTTCCTCATTTTGTACTGAAGACCAGAAAAAGTGGAAGCAATTTATCCAGAGTAGTACAGCTAATATCTAATGGAATATTCAAAACTAGATTTTCCTTATCCAAAGTCCAACAAGGGCTTTATTCAGGAGAGCATACTTCATCTTCCTCCTTTAACAATCATTTACTTAAGTGCCTGGCATGGATCAATCTCTAGGCTTAGCACCTGGATGCACATGTATAAGCAAAATAGTCCTCATCCTCAGGAATTTATGTGCTAGTAAAGAAGATGATATAAACATACACACACATATATATTTATGTATGTATGTATATAGAGGGATAGAAGAGATTTAATATATACATAAAATATTTACAAAATGAGATAATGTACTAAAAATACTCAATATTAACTATTACAATAGTTATATATATTATAATTACATGTATATATATATAATATATATTAAAATAATATAACAATTTAGGATTTAGAAAGCAAATCATTTACAATAACTGGGGTGGTAGATAAGACAAATATCTACAACTTACAAATGAGGAATTTGAGGTTTAGAAAGATATGACTTGCTCAAGGTCACAAAGTTGGCAAACCAGGAACTGAAATTAAAGTCTTCTAGCTCCATATCTAATGTTTTTTCCATTACACCATTGCCTCTAAAGAATCATTACAGAAGTATTAAAAAGAACATGGTTTTGAATGCAAATTAGCCTTGAAGATAAATTGTATCACAGAATCTGGTTTTGTATGATTTACCACTGATCAGTCCTCAATTTAAAATGATTAAAAAGGTTGGATTTGTTTTCAAAAAATCACTGTAATTTGAAAATAATAATAATAGCTGACTTTATATAGTACCTTAAGGTTTGCAAAGCATTTTACTCATGATTTCATTTGATCTTCCTGAGAACCCATGGAAGGAGAGTAAAAGTATTTATTAAGCACTTATTAAGTGTCAAGCACAGTACTTTACAAATTTCTCAGTTGATATTAATAACAACCCTGGGAAGTAGGTGCTATTATTTCCCCCATTTTGCAATTGAGGAAGCTAAGGCTCACAGCAGTAACTTTCCTAGAATCACACAGCTAGTAAGTATCTGAGGTTGAATATGAATTCAAGTCTTCCTGACTCTGAGTCCAGCATTCCATCCCTTAATCCATCAACTCTCTTATGTCTTCATATATGCACTTACAGTGAATAAGCAGATTAACTTCACTGTTCTCCCAAACCTTTAACCAGAAGCACTTCATTCTCAACATCTATATATTTTTAAATGAAGGATCTGCTACCCCCCCCCCCCAGAATACAAGGATTATACAGGTTTTAAAGAAAAAGGCTGAAAGGTGTGAACATATAGCCTAAGGAAGAGAAAACTTTGGGGAAACATACATGGGTAGCAATCTTCAAATAACTGAAAGGCCATTATCAGGGAAAAGAGATTAAAAAAGAAATTAATTTGATTTTACTTGGCCCTATAAAACAAAATCAGGAGTATTGATGAGAGTTGTCAAGAAACTAGATGTCTAGGGTTGTAAAGAGAAGGCAGTTTATCAAAGCAGAGTCTTAACTGCAAATGTCTCATGCAAAGATTAGCTAAAAAGCAAACAGTCTGGAATGCACTTTCCCCAACTTGCTGGTTTGCCCACCAGTATAAAACTTAAAGCACAAAGTTTTACAATCAATAGCAAAATGGTTTGTGTATATTACACTAACTGAGAATATACAGAGACATAGTGACTTTTCTTTAGTATGGATAAGAGGTCACAGATAGAACAAAGAGATAAGGCTTCAGTTCTAGCATCTCTATCTAGACATAGTATGGTATAGGGAAGCATAGTTTGTTCCAAGAATCCTTAGGGATCTCTAAGACTTAAGGGGAAATAGGTCTGTGAAATAAATTTTTTTCATAATAATAATAGAAACTTTTAATTCCTAATATAATAAGTTTTAATAGATAAAACCAACATAAACAAAAGCTCTTATTGGGGGATAGGGTTCCTCAATAATTCTTTATAGAAGGGTTGTGAGATCAAAACATTTGGTCTCAGAAGGTTTCATCCCAGAGGATAATATGCCATGCTGTTCTTGCAGCCAAGAACTATTTTCGAATCCTGCCTCCAAAATTTATTGATTGTGTGATCCTGGGCATATCCCTTAGCTTCTCCACGACTCAGTTTTCTCATCTGTAAAATAAGGATAATAGCACTTTCTTCACAAGATGGCTATAAGCATCAAACAGGGCACTTTGTAGTTTGTGAGGCACATTATAAAAATAAGTCATAATTGTCTAAAGACAATAATATTCCCTCCTTTGTTCTAACTCTTAGAAGCCTTATTACCTTCACAACTCAGCTCCACAAAACTTTTGATTCCCCTCCAGTTGCTATCCTTCCCAAATTTACCTTATATTTTCTCTCTGTTTTATATGCAATTGTGTATGTATATTATATTTATGTATGTAATACATATTTAATTTTATACATCAATAGAATGCCTATTACTGAAAAGTAAGAATTATTATTTTTGTCCTTGATTTTAATTGATTGTTTATAGTTTAAAGATCTCCCTTTGACTTTGACTTTGTTTGCATGTGTATATGTGAGAGAGAGTAGCAGGTGCACTAGTATTCTAGTATTGATAAGGTGGAGTATCTAGTATTTTCTTCACAGTCACTGTCCTTAAATATACGTGTCATACCAGATACAAGGGTAACTCAAAGAGTGCCAGAGTTCAGCGTCCTTTTAGGATATAATGGTTTTCCTTTTATTTTTTATAAGCTGATATTGTTTTTATTTAAGTTAATAGAAAAGAGACACACAATGTTCTGCTGAGAAAATACCTCTCACCACCCTGCCCCTGAATGAGGGGTTTAAACTGAGACAGGAGACTAATAAGACAGATTTTAAGAACAGTGAGGTCACTTTCTGTAAGCATAAGTCTCATATGATTTTATTTTCTTCATCCTTCAGACTGTAAATATAAGGATGATAGATCTTGCTAATCCTTTTTAAGATAAGATCTGATGACAGAATACCAAGACAGACAAACCCATTAAAAATAGTATCTTGGACCTCAAGAATAAGAATTGGACATACCCTTGACTTTTCACAGTTCATAAAATTAACACTCTCGACATCTTATTCCTACTCAGTTCTAAATATGTAGCAGTGTAGCTTCACATGATTCAGCAAAGCAAAGAAATCCTGTCTTTAAAAATTAAAACAATACACTGCCTGGATTTATTTAGCTCGTTGCAAATATCGACTTCAGTTTCATAAGTCTAACTTTTCAGGCACAGAGAAATGTAAGAATTGTAAAGTTATAATTCCTGATGTGCCAGTGAACATGGTTTTTGGTTCTCTCATTAAGGACTGGATTCCCAATCCAGGTTTCCTCCTTCCCAAATGTTAGGCCCCTGCTTCTTTGCCAACCAGTTGTCAGTAATGAGCTCTCCATACAGAGATGAAAAGGCCCGGGGGACCCACCTTCAGGCAGTAAGGTTGGATGAGAAGTGTTCCAGCAGACAGCCCAATCCCAGCTTGTCCAGTCAGCGACCAGAACATCTGTCCAAATAGACTGCAGAGGAAAATGTGATTGCTGAATTCTGGGCAGGTTGTCCTCCATTTCCTTCAACATTTAATTCTAGTCTTTGGAGGGTTTGGACATTTAGAACATTAAGACACTGATTTTTTATTTTATTTTTTTTTTGCTATCAAATATACACAAAGAAGGCAGTCTATATAAGTGGTAGCTTAGAGGCTCTATGCTATATTCACTTACACATTTAATGTTAAAATCTGTCTGCTCTTTGAGGATATGACTCTCACCACTTTCGCTAGTTTGATAGATTGACAAAAAGCGTAGACATTTAATAAATCCCATTAATGCTGATGACTAGTCCTGGGAGATGGATAAAAAGTAAAACCCAAAATTAATAAATGAGGAAAGTGAACTATAGAGTGTATGATAATTAGGGTCACAACACCAGAGTACCCCCTCCAAAATTCTAAGTTCAAGCATTGTTTTGATGGCTATATGTCAAGGATATTTGTTCTAGAAAGGATTTATGGAATTGAGAGGAGGTTCCACTAAGTGACCTCAGAGGACCTTTCCCAATCTAAGACTCCATGATTCTTACTTTTTCTATATTGCTTCACTTTCAAATTTTAACCTCCCCATCCTGCCATCAGGACATAAAGTGTCTGTGATACTTTTTCATAAAAAGAGTTTTAAGCTATGAGGAACTTAAGAAATCATCTAGATCAGAAATTTTAAATGTGAAATCCATGGGCCACATTTGGGTCACAGCATTCCTCAAAGTAGCCCAAATTAGATATAATTGGGAAATGTTTAATAAGATAAATATGCAATAAAATATAGATAATATTAATATACAGTTTTCTAAGTCAGTACTTAGCCACAGGGATTATTATATATGGGTTAGTGAGTCCTATTTGACAACATCAATCTAGACCATTCCTTTTCTTTTGCAGATGAGGAAACTGAGCTTGAGAGGTTGACAAGTCCAATGTCATATATATTTCAAAGTCATGATGTGAAATCATGAACTATCTTACCTAATCATCTGTAGTTTTTATTATATCATTTTTTTCTGCTTCCTGATTCAGAGCACCCATGGAAACCTGGGGAAACTGTACTAGGCTGTCTACCCACCTACTCAAGGAAAGAAAGAAAAAGGAAGGAAGGAAGGGAAGGAAAGGGGAAAGGAAAGGAGGGAAGGGAGAAAGAGAGGAAGACAGAAAGGAAGAGAAGGGAAAGGAGGAAGAGAAGGAAAGGAAAGAAGCAAGGGGAAAGAGGAAGAGAGGGAGGAAGGGAGGGAGAAAGAAAGGAAGGAAGTAATGAAGGAAGGAAGGAGGGAGGGAGGGAAAGAGAAAGGAAAAAAAGGAGGGAGAAAAGGAAGGAGGGAGGGAAGGAAGGATGGAAAGAAGAAAGGAAAGAAAGAAGAAAGGAAGGTAGGAGAGAAGGGAGAGAGGAGAGAGGGGAGAAATAAGAAAACAACGTGGCTTATTGTGAATTTTCCAAAGTCAGCAGAATTGTCAAATAGCAATAATAACAATAATAATAAACTTTTTTAGTGCCTTAGGATTTGTGAAGAACTTTACAAATGTCATTTCATGTTAATTTCACATCAACCCTGAGAAGAAGGTACTGTTATTCCATTTTATAGATGAAAACCACAAAAGCAGACCGAAGTTTAATGACTTATTCAGGGCCACACAGCTAGTGTCTGAGGCCAAGTCTTTGAGCCCAAGTTTCCTTGATTCCAAGTTCAATGTTCTGTCCTCCAGGCCACCTAGCTGCCTCTTGACTGGCTCCAAGAGTCAAAATCTTTCTGGCTCTTGAAAGTTTGGTTCTGGTTGACTGTTGTATTTCCAAGTCCAATGAGCTCACTTTGGGCTTTCTATCATTAGTTTCCATACTAATTTCTTTCTTCAGCTGCCTCTGGTCATAACTGGCTATAGAGCAACTAGATGCTATTCTCTTCCCCTCCCTTTTCCCCCTTTCAGAAGCCTGCTCAGTGGGCTCTTCTTTCTAAGAACTCTTCTCCAAAATTTCCCAGCCTTTTGAGTAAGCTGAAAAAGAACAGGAATCCTCTTTTTTTGTAGAGTCCCTTCCCACAAGTGTGCCATTCTCTCTCCTTTGATCTCCTCCTGCCAGCCTTTGGAGAGTGAGTTTACCTAGCTGGTTTGTTGAACCCTTGTCAAATCCAACTTGTATTTTTCATCCTGATGATTTCTTGTTAGGAGCTGTTCAAGGGCAAGGTGTTGAAGCACCCATCCCTCAGACACTATGACTATTGAAGACATGGGTTACATTTCCTTTTCAAATAGATTGTTTAAGTTTCACTGTTAACAAGATTTCCCAATCAGCATGTATTGAAGTGCTTCTTTTTTGAAAGCATTACATGGTGTGAACCATTAGCATCAGGTATAGTTCCATGCATTTGCACCAACAATTCTCCATTCCTGATTACCTTCCATTTTCCTTCCCCCTTTTAGAATTCCTAGATTCCCTAATCAAATGCCATTTCTTTCACTCCTCAAGGCCACCCATAATTGTTAGTTCTCTCTTCTTAAATGACCTTGTATTTACTTACCTGCATGTGGTCCCAGGACAATGTAAATTCATTGAAGACAGGAACAGTTTTATTTGAACCTGTGTATATGTACCCTGTTACCTAGCATAATTCATTACTGAAAACAGGTGATTAGTATTTATTGAATTGAAATAATTTTAATACTTAAGGCATTATGCATGCTGAACATATGAATCTCCCTGGAATTTTATTTTAGACTTTCTCTACACAAAAGGTTGATTTTCTAACCAACAGAGTTTTAAGAACTCTCTTCTTAACAAAATGTCATTTTTAAGAAGAAATGATAAGAAAGTGAATCAAGTCCATCATCTGTATTAGCCCAGGTATCATGCAGATAACCAATTGTCAGATATTTGAGAATTAGGTTTATGAGAGTGTCTCCCAGAAACAGTTTATATTGCAGATATCACCAAAAAAAATGTGCAGAGGAAAAGATGTGGCTGCTATGACAAAGACATGCTACCCAGTGTCCAACTTCATGGTGATGAACCACTCTGAATTTAGCAGGATTGGTCCTCCGAAAACACACAAAATCTATCTCCAGGTATTTACCTGAAACCTTTACCCCCTAGTAGGACCTACCAGGTCTTTGTATCTGCTGCCATAGCCTTGTTAAACCCAGGGGTACTTCCTGCTATGATTTGGGAACAGAGGCGGACTTTAGAGGAAGAAAAATAAAGGTCAGCTCTGTAAAAAATATTTGTATGCTGGATCCTTAGTTTAATCCCTTGCAGATTCTAAACTGAAAGAATGTGGTATTGGAGAAAATAGTGTTATAAGGATGATTCTCTGTAATTCTAATACTAAATAAATCCTTTGGACAGTGGTATCAAGTTATCAAGCATTAATCTTTGTTTTTGATGAGGAATCAAAGACAAAAAAAATGTATAGCATGATGATTTAGAAGTGAAGGCTTAGCTTAGTCATGTATTTATTCATTATAATTAGTCTTTGCTTGAGGTAAATTGGGGAAAGGGGGAATGATCTGACACAAACCTAATTGATCTTAAATTTTCAAATGCTAGTCAAAATTTTATAATTGTTATCCTTGTCACAATCACTAAAACCAATGGTTATTATGATGACACCTTTTAAGCCCCCTAAATAAACAAATCCTCTGTATTGGTTATTTATAGGATTAGCTTTTTGTCTAATGTTTGAGATGTCATCTAATGTTGACAATATCCCAGAATTTGGATTTTAGCCAAAATATAATATGTCTGCTTGTGTGGCAGCTTTATGTCATGATGCTTTACTTAAATCAATTGCCCAATGTTATTGGCATTAAAAAAAAAAAGATTTTTTTAATGGCTTGTACCTTTCTTGAAAAACAGTTGGCAAATAGGTCATAAAAATGAAACAAATGATGCCAGAAAATACTGTCTAACATGGCAATTGAAGAGCATAAAATCCTGACATAACACTCCCAAGAGACAAAAGCATATGTCTCATAGATATGTGACTAAGCTGATGGAAAGTACTGACTATGTATGGTTCAATCTTTTAATGTCTAAAATTGGAACCATAGCTTTGAATTGACACTTAACCAGACGTTTATTTTGTTCTGATTGGAGAGTTGGAGATTTGGGGAAAAAATGCAAATCTATACTAGAGCCAACCAACATGATAGCTGATTGCTACTGTGTGCATTTAATTTTGGGAAATTACTCCTGAAGATCAAGGAGTTACAGAAACAGAAAAATGGCAAAGGGCAGATTCTTGTGTTGACTTTGACTGTTTCATGAGCTGAAATCAAGACTTCCCCCACAGCTCTGCCCATGACATAGAACAGATACTTTGAGTTTCCAGATACAGTATGAATGAGCTTTGTTCAAGAGAAGGATTTCTTAATGATGTGCAGTCAAGAGGGGAGGGGAGAGACTGGATCAACACAGTTGGAATGACTTAAGACGGTGGAGACAGAAGGACTTAATGAGATGGTGCGAAAAGCCTTGAAGCAGCCAAGATGTCTGTTGCAACCCCTGTATGGACACACCAATTATAATTTATAAGGCTTTGGGAAAGAGAGAACAAATATAAGAAAGTAGGAGAATGTAGAAACTGCCATAAATGCAGAGATAATATAAACAGAGAAAGGGGAGGGATTATCAATGGATGAAAAAAATCAAGCAGCACATGCTAAAGGACTGGCTTTCATAAAAAGGATGGATTGATTAAGAATGGTTTTTAACTTTTTTAATGAATTAGCCCTGTTTGTGCTGGAAAGCTGAAACCTTTTGACAGTTAAAATGGGATAATTCATAAGGAATTATGTTATTTTATTATTATGGGTACAAAAATTGATGTTACAGATTTTCCATAATTTATCACAAATACAATAGATAATATTTTAGACCTGGCACAGACAGAAAAGGACTAAAGCATATATATAGCTATTTCTGTTCCACATCTAGGCTACAGAGCCTATTTTCCTACATTTTACTCCAGAACTTTCACAACATAGCTTGGAGAACTTAGAATACAAGTCCTTTTGGCATTTTGTTTGTCTTGCTATTCAGACAGACCTCAATTCCCATTCCACAAGAGCTTATTTGAGTTAGCATAGCATAACTTCTGATAAGTTGCTCCACTTTTGACTTGATTTCTTGAATTAGAAAATACATTGATACCTCAATGGATCATGATTTCATGAGTGTGAGACCTCACATCTCTAATGCAGATTATAACTCAGACATTTTCATCCTTAGAATTTTCGCCTGTGCCATTCCAGAAATTCTCTATCAATTACCTGCTTAATATGCTGGAGGTCTTGCTCTTTGTCTCGTAATACATCATGATTGACAATTAAGTTTGTGCTATCCATCTCTTATCCTACACATTTTCTTTATGTTCAAATAATCTCTTTTTATATGTTATACATCTTTGGCAATGTTTCCATAGGTGAATCCTTTAGCTTTACTTTTATCTACCATATGTCTTTTCCTTGTTCTGCAAATTATTTATTATTTTGATCTTTCTGAAGTCATGATAGACCATGATACAGAGTCACATAGAATAGCAAAAATGAAATTGATGTAAATAAACAAAATGAAGCAAAAAAGATGGGATTTTGGTAACATTGGGCTAGTTGGGTTCATTGAAATCATAATGGAAATGAACTTGTGAAATAAATTTACTTAATGTATAACATTCTAGGGCTTCCACAAAGATGAATTAAAACAGGGAAAGATGCTTCTCATTCATATCTAAAGTACACATCAGACATTCTTAATTTGGAAAAATATTCTGCCTTATATGAGGCAGTTCTTTATATTGAAAGATAAGAAGAGTTGAGGAAAAGGGAGATAAGAATTCATAAGGGAAGTAAGTCATTGGGGCAGAATTTGGAGATGACAGATGATGACAATGGTAGTAGCTTGAATTTATATAGCACATTAACATTTGTAAAGAACTTTACAAATATCTTTAATTTAGAGGCAGCTAAATATCCTCTATTTGCCTCAGTTTCCTCAACTGTAAAATGAGGATATTAGCATCCATTTCACAGTTTTTGTAAGGTTCAAAAGAGGTAATATTTTTTAAAATGTGCTTAGCACAGTGTTTGGAAGATAATAGGTGCTACATAAATGCTTATTGCCTTTCTCTTTTATTTCATTTTATCCTCACAACAACTCTGGGAAGTAAATGCTATTGTCATTATTATTATTATTAATATTACATTTTACAGATGAGTAAACTAAGGCAAATGGAGGTTAAGTGATTTGCCAGGGGTCGCACAGCTAGTAAATGGTTGAAAGAGGCTTTTACCTCAGTTCATCCTGAATCTAAGTCTAACACACAATCTACAATACTTCCCATTTAGAAAACATTACTTCCTCAATGTGAAAAAATGAGTTTATCTAGTAGTATTATTGTAGGAAATAACAATTACTAATAATCAAAAAGTTACTTAAAATAGAAATACTAAATATAATTACCTTTTTCTGGAATGGAAGATATTTAGATACGAACAATTTGGTGACTTTTACTTTATCTTCTCCTAGCTGGTCAGTGGGGAACTGGAGCACATGCAGCTTGACCTGTGGTGTGGGAGAACAATCTAGGCTGGTTCAGTGCCTGCAGCAGATTCACTCTGAATCAGAGGTGGTTTCTGCCACTCTTTGCCCTCAGCCAATTCCTCTCAGCAGACAGATCTGCAGTACTCAGAGTTGCCCGCCAGCCTGGAGTGCAGGGCCTTGGTCAGAGGTAAGTTACTCAGATTTTAAGCAAAGAGCAGAAAAATGAGATAAGTGCCTGTTTCCAAACCCTTGCTTTTACTGATGCCATTTAGAGTCTTCTTCCTGAAAACCCATAGGCCAGCCTAGTAAATTTTCCTTTTCTGAATTTTCCTTCCCATTATTTACTCATTGTTCTTCTTTAGTGTTCAAGAACGTGTGGGAAAGGATGGAAAAAGAGATCTGTGACCTGTAAAAGCACAAACCCATCTACCCGAGCTCAAATTCTGCCTGATGCCGTCTGTTTCACAGAAACAAAACCCCGAACCCAAGAAGCCTGCTTGCTTAAACGTTGCCATAAACACAAGAAACTACAATGGCTTGTATCAGCCTGGTCAGAGGTGGGTATGTCTCAATTCTGATAAATTGCTAGAATGTTATTTTAGTAGCTGTGAAAAAAATGCTAAACCACTTAATTCTTTTCAAAGATACTGAATACCTTTTTTTTTTTTTTTTTTTTTTTGCTGAGGCAATTGGGAATTAGGGTTAAGTGACTTGCCCAAGGTCATACAGTTAGGAAGTGTTAAGTGTCTGAGGTCACATTTGAACTCAGGTCTTCCTGACTTCAAGGCTGGTGTTCTATCCACTGTGCCACGTAGCTGCCCTGAATACATTTTTTAGAAAGGACTGGGTTCAACATGAATATTTACTAAAAACTGCCCAGTATAGAGGACTGGTCATTGAGAGCTCAGTGATTTGCATATGGTTATGGTATCAATGGTCCCATAGGAATCCAGACCCTTTAGCTCCAACTCCTATTTCCTTTCATTGTCTTCCATTTAAAAGAAAAATCATATACACATGAAAAGGATTTCTATCAGGAACATTATCTTCAAAAAAAAAAAAGTTGAATAAATTTCTCTGCCAAGTGCCTGATTGAACTCAACTGAGTATCTTCTTTGAACTGATTCATATTACATTTAGGAAAGATGCTTATCTGGAGTTTCTATGAGGTATTGAATTCTTGACACATCTAACTGAGATATCTTCTTTAAAATGGGCATGAGAGGCTTTTAAATTTGAAAAATTGAAGAGTTTTAAAATATGAAAAATGTCTCTACCATGGACATTCAAGTGCATAATTTTCGAATAATCAATTTGGATTACATGTCAAATGGATTTCTTAATTTGTTTTAGCATCTATTATATCTTCTAAAGGAATGATTTAAATGTTTTCTCTTATTGATATTGGTTTGTTATTTATAAGTTCCTTTGGTCTGAGAGATGTGTAGAGACAATCACAGAGATAGTAGAAGATATAACTGATGTAGAAATATCAAATTCTCTGCCCAAGATCTATAAGTACCTGTAAAACTCTTGACTGTGCCCTGTATCAGATTAAAATGTAATTGGAAATCAATTAACAAAAGAAATAAAAATATAATACAACAAACGATATTAATTTGTGACTTTCTAAGTCAATATGCAAAATAATGTTTTGTTTCTATTTGATTTTGATACCATATATGTAAAAGATATGATTGAAGAATATTTTGTATATTCTAAAACTTTGGTATAGTTATTTTGAAAGATAGGAAGGAATAAAAAATTTAGATGTCTGAAAAGATTGATTGTGTGACCTTTATTACGATATTCTTAACTGAAATACTATAATCAACATGTAGCACTTAACATCCAAAATGTTTCACTCAAGTCTTAAGTGAAGCCACCATCAATTATATATTTAGACCTTAACAGTTAAACATTCCCTCTAGTTATTACTGGGATAAGAATAGGAGTTAGATCTGTGATTTTAACTGTATACAGAATTCCCAGATTAGGAAACTGATTTTACCAATGTAGATCATCACCTTTTCTACAGTTTATAATTTCTAAATCTTCTTAGGTAAGATGCCAACTCTTTATCCTCTATACTATGTTGCTACTCCTTGATTATTATGGCCTTCATAAAAACTAGATAGTTGGCTGAAATGAGTAGCGAAATATGTTCTCAGAAGCAATACAGGATCAAGGATATAAAAGGCCACTCACCCTATTGACTTTTCGTGACCTAGTCCACAAACATGGGATTAGATATTTCTGCCTTTAGTCTCAATGCCCCAGTCTCCAGTTGGAGAAAGACTACTGTAAAGAGGAATTGAGTGAAAAGCCTGGAATGATTTATATGAACTGATGCTGAGAGAAGTGAACAGAACCAAAAGAACATTGCACAGTAACAAGAACAGTATGTGACTATCCCACTGTGATGGATTTGGCTCTTTTCAACAATGAGATGACTCAAGGAAATTCCAATAGTTTTGGGTGGAAAGTACCATCTGCATCTAGAGAGAGAACTATGGAAACTGAATATGAATCATAGCATATGTTTTCACCTTTTTGTTGTTGTTTGTGTGCTAGTATTTTTTGTTTATTATCTTTCTCATGTTTTTTCCCTTTTGACCTGATTTTTCTTTCATAGCATGATGAATATTGAAATATTTTAGAAGAAAATTTAAGAATTATTATTAAAGGACACTTAAAAGAATTGCAAATGTTTGACCTATATTAAATTGCTTGCTGTTTGGGGGAAGCAAGAGGGAGGGAGAAAAATTTGGAACACAAGATTTTGTAAAGGTGAATGTTAAAAATTCTCATTTCATATATTTGGAAAAATAAAACATTATTGGGGGAAAAAGAAGAAGAACTGAGCAATAGACTTATAAGGTCAGTTTGGAGCGTTCCCTAAATATCTTTGAGCTTATTATATAGTACAATCATTTTTCCCTTGTCCTGAAACTACTTCAAGCCATTGTAAAATCTATCCCTGCAAGACACAGCCCATGGTAATAACCATGTTCCTCCCACTTCACTTCCCTTTCAAAATATCCTTCTTTTTATCTGGAAGTCAGTCTTACACTGGTCATATGACTTCACAGAATTGAAATTATTAACCTTCTACTCTCAGGAAATATAATATATCTAAGGGCTAGCTTTCAGGGACAAGAGCTCCTGTGTGAAGCATGGTAGCACTCATGGATTTTTGCATCAAACAGTGAGATATGCCAACTGGCCCTGTATTTTTTCTTTCAGTAAAGACTAAAAAAGGTTCCAGTATAATATGAGAGCATCTACTGGGAAGATGCCATTTGGTCTCACTCCCAGGTTTTATGCCTTTCTTCTCTTCTCCTACTTTCTCTCTTTAGCTTCTGTACTATGTTGGTGATCTCTGTCAGAGTTAGCTCAGTCCAATTGACCTTACTGGCCTTGTAGTAAGTTGGGATAAAGAATATTGTGAGACCTAGTCTTGGCAAGAAAAGCAGTCCATAGTCTTGGGGGTGGCAGGAAAATACTGAGAAAAGGAGTACAGAGGGAGTGCTCAACAAGTCAATGCTGTGTTATTTAAGCAGGAGATCATCCATAACCAATCAGGATAGGAAACAAAGATGCCAAATGCCAACCAAGGAACAGCCAGGAACATACATAGCCAGCTAACCAAGCAAACACTTAGTAAACACAGGAATTCAATGAGTCTTGGAAGGTTTCCAGAGAGCAAGCAGCCACAATGTCACTTTGCATGCTCATTGAGTGCTGTGTTTCAAAACTGCTCTGCCTATATAACTCTGGTCTGCCAAAAAGAATCACCTGGTACTGAAAGCCAGTATAAACTCAAAATCCTTTTTTTAATAGTAACTATATTTTGTTAAAACAATTAAACCTGGGTTTCACTAAATTTTATTATATTATTGTTTGTTCTCATATCCAGATTTTCCACATTTTAGTCTCTATATTGACTTTTGTTCTAAAATTGTCACTTCAGAGGAATTATTTTAATCCATTCTTTTTTATTTCTCTTTTTTTTCTTTTAGTGCTCTGTAACTTGTGAAAGAGGAATACAGAAAAGGTTGTTAAAATGTGCAGAAAAATATGTTTCTGGAAAATACAGAGAGCTGGCTTCAAAGAAATGCTTCCATTTGCCAAAGCCAAACCTGGACTTGGAAAGAGAATGTGCCCTGTTTTCATGTCCCAAGCAACCAATGTACTCTGCAGTGAGGCATGCTAGGGGTACTTGGTACTCTTCTCCCTGGTCTGAGGTACTTGACAATTTTAAATTCTCAGAGGCTTAATAAGCTAAATTTATGGCTCTGCTGTTTGGTGGTGAAGTTTAAACAGTGATGTTTCCTCCGAGTTTCAATCTCCAATGTCCTATTAAAGTGCTTTATTACATTTCTCTCAAGGGTATGGATGTGTGTGTGTATGTGTATGTGTGTGTGTGTTTTAGGAGTTGATATCCAATTGTTAAAGAGCCATTAAGAGCATGTTTGTGTCTTTTGCTCAGAATTATCACCCACTCATCACATATAGGAAGATTTAATGCTTTGGGTAAGGCGGGGGGAGGCAGAATTCCCCACAGAATAAGTATGAAGAGAAACCGTAACTCCAGAATGGACAGATGAATTAAAGTTCATGGTAAATTAAATAGGGAGTTTCACAACCACAAATATATACAAGATAGGATGTGAATTGTTTACATATATCTAAGTAGAGTCAGCTTTTAGCTAGTAAAACTGGTGAGTTTTATCTTTTGTTCATACCATTTTCTCCCCTTACCTATTTGCTCCTTCTTTCCCTAATTTTATTTTTTTTCTTTTTAAACATAAATTTAAAGTAACAACAAAAAAGTTCATATATGGTTTTTGTCTTAATAGTTTATATTTCAATATCCCTTTCCTAGAAACACATGATGTAGCCCTGATCTTATTCTTGCTCTTCCCCTTCATTTTCCTTCATTTCTCTTCTCTTTCTTTTCTTTTCCCCTTCATTTCAATCCTTTTTTGTGTCTTAATTATCTTGCCTTTTTCTACAATCCAAATTTCTTTGCCTTCCATTTTTCTTGATACAGAGGGAAGAAGATATGGAAAAAGTATGAATGACATGGAAAGGAAAATTCAATGCACAAATAGTATTTTTTTAATTCTTGATAAAATATAATGTTCTCATTTTGTTGACTGCCTCATTTTCCTATGTATAGCAATGACTGTATTTGGGTTTTTCCCTGAACCAATCAATGTATTCACTCTTCATTTTATCATTTTGTAATATTCATCTAATTCTTCAACATAAATTATTGATCAAGTATGGCCTTAAGGAGGAATACCATTTTCCCTATTATGTCAGGGATTTCTGCTTCCTCACCAAAATTAAGTAAGCCAGAAATCTACTATTAGTCTAGGTCACCCCTGACTCTTCTGAGTACAAAGGAAGAATCAGAAATTTCCAGTTCTTTGATTCTTTGTTTTCCTCAATTCTAAAGATAATTATTATTGTTTGTCCTATATCAGTCTTTCAAGACAGCAAAAGTTAGTTGTATGTCCAGTCTTTGTCCCTTCTGTAAATATTGTATGACCCATTATGAAACAAGATAGACTTTTAATAAAAACTAAGTGATATGCTAAATCCATATAACTCTTCCATGACAATCAGAAGGCTATCATAACTCAATTCTCCTAAAATAAAGAGTTCAATTTTAAGCCCATGCATTGTTTTCAGCAAACACCCTCAAATTCTTTCTTTCTTTTCTTCAATTTATATTTCTTTTCCACTTGATGAATTTTGTAAGTGATGTCTTGTCTCTGGTGTACATAATACAGCTTCTTTGGAAGATGACAATGTATACAAGATCTAATTTTCTAGTGAAAATCTATGAACCACCAAAATATTGCAATGCACATGTATATCCTTTAGGAAACAAAGTGAAGCAGGTCTAGCTTTGTACAACTTGGGAAGTGGATGGGGGTATTTTTTAGAAGTTAAATACAAAGAAGATTCCTAACAAGTATGCTATTCTTAGTCATGAGCCCCTTTTATTGCATAACTCCTCTTTGTCCTTGTTTAGGTATATTGTTTGTTAAATGGATTCTTTGTATAACCAAATCCTCCAAAATGTTCTCCAAAAAATGAAGGGAAGAAGTTCAATAGTTCTTTTCCTCTCCCTATGATGAGTGGGGACTGGCATTCAAATTAAATGAAAGATTGATGCTGCTCTTAAATGATTTCAAATTAAAGTCCCCACTCATTTGGCATCAGTTCAGTTAAAGCAGATTCCTCTCAAATCTTTGCATTATTAAATTATAGGGCAGACAGCAAAGTGTACTTCCAATCATGACAGTCTAGATTTTATACTCTGACTCATCAGAAGTCAACTTTCCATTCAATAAGCTCATATTTACTCACAAGATATCAAGTAGAACTTAACTGCCAATATTCTGAGAGAATATTTCTTTGATCATGTATGTATGATTTTCTAAATATATTTATAGGATATGGAGTTTTATTTTAGAGGAATGATGACAATGTATGATTTTATTCATATATATATCAATATATAATTGGCTTTAAAAGAAGCAGAATAATACAAGGATGATTTAGCTAGTCTGGGAATCTAGAAGATTTGGTTTCAACTGTGACTTCTGACATATACTGGTTGTGTAGTTCTCGGTAAATCACTTTCCCTCCTGGTACTCCCAGACAACTCTCTAAAGCTAAAAATTGAAGAGAAGATATAGGTCTTTATTAATAAGTAGTATTTAGTTACCCAGAGTACTCTATATTATCTTTAAAAATTGTTTCTTACTGACTTTTTAGAGGGATTGGAAGAAAGGGAACATTTATTAATAATCCACTATTTGCCAGGCACTAACTAGGCTAATCATTTTACTAATAATATGTTATTTGATTTTCACAATAACCTTAGGGAGATAGGCGCTTTTATCATTCTTATTTTAAAATTGAGAAAACTAAAGCAGAGAGAAGTTAATTGCAATTTCCAGTGTGACACAGTTAGTAACTGTTTGAGTTGACTCTGAGTTGAGTGGGTAAACATGGCTTAAACTAGTGATTTCATTTGTGATTGAAATCCTTGTGGAAAACTCCCTTTACCAGTGCAGATTGGTCACTATTCTGCAATTTATAGTCTGAAACGGTTGCTTAAGACAGTAAGAGATTAAGGAACTGGCACAGTCATACAACTACTTTGAGTCAACCCAACTCCACCTTATTCTAAGACAAAATCTGTGCCTCTTTTTTTGGAAAATATGAACCAGGAAGGTTAGTAATAGCTAATAGTTTGGATGAATACTATCCCTAACATAAATGGCTATATACAACCAATAACAATATTGTTATGGAGGCAATATTGTTCTTTTAGCAACTCTCCTGCCTGTTTTCAGAGGACTTTTTGCTTTTATATTTTCTCCTAGCTTTTCAAGAAACCCTTACTGTGATACTCAAGCCTACTTTGTCTTATTAAAAAACCTATCCGTCCTTACACACATATACACACACAAAACTCACTCATCTTTTTTCTCCCCAGGTCCTCTTGGAGTCTTGCTTTTTGCTTTCAGATGTCAACCACTTATCTGATAATGCATGTATGCAATTATAGATTAGTAAGAGTAAAATGAATTGTCACTCGAAGTCTATTTAAATTTTAATGATAGGTTGAAATTACAAGTAAGCAAGTTTTGATCAAATTAAGGAAGAACAATTTCAAACCCAACAAACTTGATAGGCTTATTTACAAGGTAGTAAGTTCTTCCCCACCTTGGAAATATTCAAACAGAGGCTTCATATACATTTGTTGGAGATGTAGAAGGAATTAATGCTTCAAAGAAAGGTTGGACCAAATGTCCTTGGAACAGCATTCCTATTATAAATCCATTATGACTCCACTAATTTCCTACCTAATACCACCTAAATACCACCTAATAATACCACCTAAAGGATTGTGAATACTTAGTTAAATGATAAAACATTTTCCTATATTCATCTACAATTTGGGGTCTTCACTTTCCAAAGTCAGTCTATTGCAAAGAGTATTTGGGCATGTTTTCTCTCATTCTAGAAAAGACCCCATTTCCCCGCAAAGGAATATAATTGAGATCTAACACTGAGATCTGTCCTCCAAACACTGAAGTAGTGTAGGGGTGAAAACAGCACTTAAATATGGGTTAAGAGGAACTGCTTTAGTCCTGGTTTTGCCACTAATTGTCTATGTGTCTACATACAAATCAGTTCAATTTTCTTATCTCCTGACTGAAAAGATGAAACTAGAAGATCTCTAAGGATCTTTTGGCCCTTCAAAGTTTGATGATTCTAGAATGGTAGTTATAGTTGACATTACATCAAAGTCCTCCCACTATTGGTATGCTACATAGTTATGCCTCCTACTATGTGAAAGGGAACAGTATCTCATCATATGCATCTGTGCTACATTCCAAGGGTCAGCTTCTGATCATAGGAGGATTGAATAGTATCTGGAGTGCCAAAAAAAAAAAAAAAAAACATGATCATGGTACAAAAGAAGCCATATGTCAGGGCCAAGGGAAATTTTGGACATCATTCAGACTCTCATCCTCAATTTACAAGTGAGGAAACTAAAGCACAGAGAACCTGGATCAATGGCTTTCCTAAATTAACCCATCTAAGAAGTGGAAGATTTGAGGTGAGAACCTACATAAACTAGAAGTTCTTCAACTATATATAGTATATGGCATGTTGCCAGGAAGTGTGCCATCCCCTCTATTCTTTCAGCAATTTTTCTCCACCCACTCCCCAGCTGCCAAGCCTGTCAGTTATTGTGCATAGCTGAAGACAGAACTCCCAGCAGGATCAGATTCATGTTCTACTTGGCCTGAAATTAGAAATATAGCAGAAACTAGGGAATACGGGAGGAAAATTTCCTCTAGAATTTTCACTCAAGGGTTCCCAATCAAAAAAGCAAATAAAACCAGAGAAACTTATAAGGACTCAAGTCTCTTTCTCCATAGGGAATTCATCCACTCTGAAAAGTTCCCCACAGATGAACTCCAGTTATGGTTGGGATCATCCTTTCCAGAAAGAGCTTAAACATGCTCATTTTGTGTATGTATGCATATATATGCATACACATATGTATGCATACACATACGTCATATTATGGATATATGTATGTGTGTATAAATATATAAACATCAACATATGTATGTGTATACACACATACATGAAGCCATACTACTGATTTACAACAAAAATCCTCATTTCAAATTACTGTTTTAGAGTATAGACATTATACCAACATAATTTTATTTTTTTTAATCCAGGGTACTCTACTGAGTATGCTTATCTGATTGGAGAACAGGGGAGGAAAAAAAAAACACAAAATGTGGCTGGAATGTGGTTTAACAAGCTAATAAATAGTTGTCCATGGTTCACTTCCCGGTCAGGGAGCCACATCACATGCACTATGGAAACTAGTAACTAAATTTCACTTGGATTGAATTTTTATTAAGAATTTAATAGTTTGTAAGCATTGAAATTCCACATGGGAAAGATTTTACTATATAGGAAATAATCTAAGGCTGCCCAGTCATCTTTGGAAAGGTAACAGAATGGCCACTGCTTGTTGAACAGGGGTGCCAAAATTTCAGAAAACTGAATTTTTTTTTGAGTCATCAGATTCTGTATCTACTGTTGTCTACTACTCTTTGGGTCTTCTTGCCACATGGAAAAGATAAAGGGATAGAGCATAGCTTACCCAACTGAGCTGATAAATGGACTCACTTTCTTCAGGGACTATTTTTTCCTGATTTGGGGAGGATAGAAGAAGTGTTTTCTGCTCCCTCATTCCAGTCACTCTATTTCCTGTTCCTTATTCCTTTGATAGAGGAAAAGTATCATGAAATAGCTATTTTTATTCATATCTGTTATTCATATGTCTTACTAATTAACCAAAGAGCAAGTTTAAAAAAGAAAAAGGAAAATCTGGAGTAAATTATCAGAATCCACAAACTCAGTGAATGTGTTTTTAACTGAATCATAACCCAACCCAAATAATAAAAATTATTTTTAAAAACTGTAATTCTTAAACCCAATCATCATAATTTCTAAAATTATTGAACCATGTCAAAATATCAAATATCAAAATATTATCTGAATCATACCTGTATTTCTTTTTGTCTTTGGAAAAATGTAGCTTCACTGGCTTTAGTAATAGGGTTGATAAGTTTATAAAAAGCCAAGACTATCCAGTAGTAATGTAATGTGTCTCTTTTTTAATCTACTAAAGCCTCTTGATCTAATCTGTGAGCACT
Source organism: Myrmecobius fasciatus (assembly GCA_023553655.1). Lineage (NCBI taxonomy): Eukaryota > Metazoa > Chordata > Mammalia > Dasyuromorphia > Myrmecobiidae > Myrmecobius > Myrmecobius fasciatus. Next base: position 561,695 of record JAJPUD010000233.1, on the reverse strand, counting down.
TTAGAAGAAAAGCATTTTACAAATCTGTGAAAGGGAACAAAAATCCTACTATTTAAAAATTGTATACCATACCTATAAATACCTTCTGGGCTCATCTTTGAAACACTTTTTTCCCATAAAGCTGGTATGTATTTTTTTTTTTGTTAAGAGGCACGAGATGTACCTGAATCATGCCATCTTTCTGACACACCATAAATTTGGAGAGGGGAAATTAGAGCCTTCATGTCTTACAAGGTTTTTCTTATGCTGCCAGACAAAAAAGCAACAAATGGGTGGGAATATTTTCTGTGTATTTTCCTTGATTTGATCTCCTTCTTGTGTTTAACACAACCGCTAACAGTATTTACCAGCTAAGATATTAAGGCTGACAAAGTGGAGTGATCACATTGTATTATATTGGGAATACTCATTACTTCCCAAGAAAACTTTATGCAGAAATGTCAGGGAAATTTGCAAAGAGAAAAAGAAGTCTTAGTTGTATTTAATTTAAACCATTCTTGGCATTTTGAGTGAAAAAAAAGGAAAATATATCTTCACAGCTTTCAAAAGACTAAAGATACTCAATCAGTTGTCTGATAAGTCATTTTTATCATATGGGGACTATAAGCTTTCTGGCAAGTACTATTCATTTACTGAGTGTTTTATAGTTCTTAGAGATCATAAATTATTGTGATATAAGAATCCAAAGTGATATGTATGCCATAAGCACTTTTGTGCGATAGTCAGCTTTCCAGGCCTATGGAAAATTGTCAAGATGTAATGGCTGTCTGCCCACCGGCCCTTTGCACTCAAGAGGCTTATTCTTGTAACAGTTTAAAAATCTCCGTTTCTCTTATTTAGTTCATGAGATTTCTATTGACTTAAGAACTTTATTCATCATCTCTTTCAGTGGGGGACCTGAGTTAGGACTAACTTAAATCATGTGGGCAGAGATTCAGATAGTTCACATGCTAATTTAGTTTGGGTATGACTGGTTAAGTGCAAACACCTGTTGGATTGTCTGAATGAATCAGCATGACGAAAACAGGGGTGTGAAATCACAGTCTGAGCAGTGTGAGGAGCAGGGTATCATTCCAGACATTCTTCACCATGACTATACACAAGTTCAGTCAGTAATCTTTTAGATTTTCATTGGAAAGAACTTTGCAGTGGATGAGTTGCTTGGTTTTCATTGTATTGGTTGCCTGTATATTCTAAAAATACTAATCTCTTTGTAACTATGACAGAATCATCCTTGTCACCAGACTTAAGTAACACAGTACTCTCAACTCTCATTTCTCTCCTCAAGAGAATTCTGAGTAATACAGAAAAGAACGGGAAATGGCACAATGACTTTGTAGTGGAGACTGAAGACAGCATGTCTAGCGAATTTAAGCAGAACTTTGGGGTTAGAATCAGTAGTGTCCCAATAAGAGCCAAAGTTAAAGTCATGAAATTGTTCTGGTAGCTTTTGAGATTTGTGAATCCCCGAAACAAGCTTAGGAAAAGGACATCTGAGCAGTAGGAAAGAAGAAAAACAAAAATGAACAAGGTTCGCGGCTATTGGAAAATTAAAGAACTTACCAAGTTCTTCCATTTGGGATGCTTTCAAAAATATCAAATGGAAGCATTAGTCGAGTAACTTCAGTGAGAAAAGAAGTGAAGTGGAACAAGAGAGCTAGAGGATGAAAAGATAGCCTTAGTAAAATTTAAATATACTCCTAATCGGAGCATGCTACTGAGAGGACGGAGAGGTAGAAAAGGTCTTAAACTCTGCAAAGGAAATCAGTAGATTCTCTAGAAAACATTTGGTATTTATGATGTTAGAACAGCAGAGTAAGTATCTCCTTGAAATGATACTTATAAATTAAAGATATTGGTAACTAAAAAACACTTACTAGTAACATTCAAGCTACAATAATAGTTAGCATTTATCTAATGTTAAAGCTTGCAGAGTCCCTTAGAAATATTGTCTCAGTTCATCCTCCTAACAATCCTGGGTAATAGGTGTTATTTTTATTCCCAATTTACAAATGGGGAAAGTGAAGTAAAGGCTTAAATGATTTGCTCAGTGGCACACATCTATTGTCTATGGCTCGATTTGAACTTGGATCTTCCTGACCCCAAGTGAAGCAATCTATCCACCTTACCACTTAGCTGGCTAGTAGCTACTGTTGATAATCGGACTACCATTTATCTCCTTGTGATGCCCAGTGGCAGAATAAAAGAAAATTGCTATTTCTATTCTATAAAACATGATTCATTTTTCAATATATATGCTTAGATACACATTTATATATTCAAAACACTTCCCTTTTTTCCTACCCACAGCTGTGCATAATGATCTATTTCATTTAACTAAGTTAAATGTGGATTCATAATCATTATAAATTCATGCAAATTGCTACTGAAAGGGACCATAAAGAAGAGATGATACATGATACTTTTCCAGTTTTTTAGTGTTTGGCAAACTGGTTGTACTAAGTATCTTAAATTAGATGATTTGGGAGTTAAAGCTAATGAAACAGCAGATGTTACTTAGTTGGGTGAATATCAGGAAAATAGACTCCCCAGGTAAATGAAGGAAGCTCAGTTAGCATCGGCGAGGTCATTTAAAATGAGATCGGGGAACAAAAAAAAAAAAAAAACAAAACACTAATTGCTGAACCATAGGGAGGAATCATGTACTGGATAATGTATTGGGCTTTTTCCACTTCTAATTTCTCTTGATTATAGGAAGTTTTGGAAAGTAGTCTCTGGGGTTCTAACTGTAAACTATTTCAGCCCTGCATGAAGTAAGCCCAGCAGTGTTGAACTGAATACTGAGAAAGGTTCTTTGGAGAAAAGTGAAAGCCCTGCATACCGAAAAATCTCAGTAGCTACAAAATGATTGTTCCAAGGGAGGCTCCCTTTGGAGCACAAATAAATCTCACCACCATTTACCAGTGGTCACTAAACTAGACCCAAATGAAGTGTGATCTACCTCAAGAGTAGATGTAAAACAACAAATTCAGTCCAAGGCAATAGCGTCTGCTATAGAGCATTTCTTCAACAGGAGTCTAAACTTTGGAAACACCAGAAATTCTATTTCATGACAATTTCTTATAAATAAACCTCACCCAAAAGATTCTCAGGAGATTAAACAAGCAAGCTTGTAGTAGACACAGAAAAAATTTATGCTTGGGTAGAAACAAACCAACTAAGCTTAATATAAGGGAAGAAGAGGAAACTGTGGAATGTATATTAAACATTAATATAAATGTGCCCATTTGTTAAGATTTTGATATTTGTCAGATGTTAGCTCTCATTCCATTTTTAATGCAATAGTGTCTAACTTGGCCATGCATAGGTCAAAAAAAATAAATCGTGTTGTGTAGGTAATACAGGCAATATTCAGAATGAAGCCAAAGCAAGTTTACTGAAATAACTTAAATTATTGATGTTCTGTAGGCTCAGGTAAAGATCACATTTAAAACCCCTTTAGTAATATTACCACCAGTGGTTTCCTCAGTGCAATTCAAAGTCCGTAGTCAAATAAGTCATGCTTTTAAATCACTATACTTTTTGAGTAACAACAAGAGTTGAAGCACTCCTGCTCAATTCTTAGCTTAGTTAAAAATAAATAACCCTGAAAGCAAAAGCTGTTTAATTTTGAACTTTGGTGTACTTTTCATAAAATTTCTATTTATTTACCGAAGGAATTTGAAAAATATATCATAAAATCTAGCATTATATTTTGACCATCTGATTAAGATGATGATAAACTAAGAAAATAATATTACAAAGCAGTATTATTTTTTTTAACCTCCATAGGAATTAGGGAATTAAAGTAATGGATCTTTTCATGCATGGAAGCTGAATGAATCTTTTAAAGATTTTATTTACCCCCTTTGTCCTAGTTCTATTTTAATCTTGATCCTCCCTAATCCTTACTTAAGTGTGTGAGCATGTAGAAGACAGAGACTGAGAATTTATACCTCTGATTTCATCTGTTTGGGAAACTTCTAGTGTGAAAACTTCTGTGAATAGAAATCTGCAACTCACTCAGAACCTTACAAACTTGCTAGGAGACCTTCATAGGTTAACATAGCTTATATGTTTCAGAAGATATACTTGAACCTTGGATATTCCTAACTTTACAAGGCCTGGTCACTAACCACTATTATACATCACTTTTCATCTTAATTAATATAAAGAACATAATATTTTCAGAATTTCCAACTAAAATAATAAATCTATTCATTTAATGAAGAAATTTGAATTTTTATAAAACTGGAGCTATGAATTTTAATAGGGGAGATGGGTATTTAAGGAAATGCTTTCAGTGATACTGTATTTAGCATAATCCAGGATGCCAATGAGCAAAGTATGACCTTGAAGAATGTCTAAAACACACATGCAGAGAATGAAGCCAGACCTGCCTTTTTTGCAGAGGTTTTTTATACCAGAATATACAGAAATAAGGAATATTTGATAGAAAACAGCTGTATCAATTGTATTTGACCCTAATAATTTGGAAATTAAGCATTCACATGCCCACACAATTAATTTTCTCTGGTTGCTTATGGTCATATTTTAAGACTAACTTACTGAGGAATTTTGCTGAGCTTTGTTAGACAGGCAAGAGGGGAGGGGGAAGGAAAAACTGAGCAGAAACATTAGAGGCATACCATACTTATCAGCCGAAATCCCGAGGTGCTTGATTTTAATATCCAGTGGACCTAACTATCCTTCAGCCCAAAGAGGAAAAATAAAAATGCTCTCAGCTTGTCAGTTTACAGACATCCTTTCTATTTTTCATTCTCATTCCCCACACAGAAGGAATAATTTATATGATCTTGTGTTTGTCACTCGTCAGAAGGAGGAGGATTTTGGAATTCCTAGATTAAGAGACCCCTCTGGGACAGGGAAAGTGGAAGAAACAATGGAAGGCAGAGTTTATTGCCCCTTGGCTAAAGTCTCAGGAAGAGAGGCCTGGAGCCCTGCTCAAGGTCACTCAATACTATGAGATTCTGGCAGAATATTCCTGTGATTTTTGGCAAGTGATATTACCCATATATCATAACCCAATTTTCATAACATTTTTATACCTTCTGTTTAAAAGGTTTTATTTCACCATAGTGTATCAAACTATCCAAAACAAAACCAAGCCTGTATTCTTTTAGCAGGTACTCTTTCAATTATTTATTTTTTTAATATTTTTGGAGCAGGTTCTATTGTCTTAAAATAATTTACATAATTCTAGCTGAACTGTTTATAAGCTTCCTTTTTTGATAAATTGATTGCTAAGTGGCTCTTTTTCCTTTATTTGTGCATTTTTAACTTCCTGTTTTTTTGAGTTGTGTCTGTATTGTTTCATTGAGCAGTCATATGCATAAGTGTATGTATGCTATGTTCACACAGATATACACTTTCATTGAGGTATTCACTTTCTCTATTTTCAAAGCAGAAAACCAAGAGTAGAGGTGTTTGGGAAAAGTACTAAAAATTATCTCTGCTGAGGAAAATTATGTATCAAAACAAATCCCCCAAAATTCTATGGAGTGGCAGACCCCCTAAATACCTCATTGCCAAGTATGGTCTTAGGGCTAATTCAGCCAGTTTTTTTTTTTAAGTACCTCCTAGATGCCAGGCATTTACTAGTCACTTTGGATGTGTAGACAACAGGGAAATAGCCTCTGCCATCAAAAAAATTCTGTGGCTAAGAAAATCAGTTCTTTTCTAGGCACATACAAAATACAGACAAGTTAATTAGAGTCGGAGAGAGTACCAGCAATTAGTGGGGATCAAAAAAAGATTGATGACGAAATTGGAAATTGACCTAAGTATTACAGGAAACCAAGAATTACAAAAGGTAGAAGGTAAGGGTGAGGGTAAAGTATGGGATTGTTGGAGTAAATAGGCACAGAGATCAAGAATTAAGTTTCATTTATGAAAAAAAATAAGATAGCCAGCTTGACTGTAGCATAAATTAAGGTAAAGTATTTGTAATAGATTGAAAAAGGTAGATTAGAGTCAAGTAGCATAAATTCATTGTAAATTGGGATTATTTCTTTCTTAGTTCTTGAGCTCAAAGTTGGTGCTTAATAAATACCTGATCATTTGATTGATTGCAAAGAACTTTAAATGCCAAACATAATATTACATATTTTCTCCTTAAGATAATAGGGAGCCAATTAAGTTCATTGTGGATGATAGTGACATGGTCAAAAATGCACATAAGAAAAACAGTTTGGCAACATCATGAAAGAGGGATTACGGAAGGAAGTCTTGAAACAGAGACCAAACAAAAGACTATTTCAGTCACATTCTTCATGATTTGTTTTTTTTTGGGGGGGGTTCTTGGAAAAGATGCATAAAGTGGTTTGACATTTTCTTCTCCAGGTCACTTTATAGATGATGAAACTGAAGCAAACAGGGTGAAGTGACTAGCCCAGGATCCCACAACTAATAATATGAGGCCATATTTGAACTCAGGATGATGATTCTTCCCTGACTCCAGATGCAGCCTAGCCATCCAACTGCAGTAATACAAGGGAAAAAGTGATGAGGGACTGAAATAGAGTGGAAGCTGTGTGGGAAATTAAAAGGGGACAGATGAAAGAGGTGTTGTAGAGACAGAAATGAGAACAACGTGGAAAAGGGAAAATTAAACTGAAGGATAACATTGAAAAATTACAACCTTGGTAATTAAAAGAACAGTGTTATACTCCATAGTAATAGGGAAGTTGGGAGGAGAGTAAGATTGGAATGAAAGGAGGCCCGGGAAAATATCTTGGAGTAACTACAATTAGACAGTTTGTTATGTATGATAATCCAACAAAGGATATTAAAGAGTAATCAGAGCTAGAAGGGACCTTAGAAAGCATTTCATTGTCTCCTTTATATCTGAATTGATTTTTGACATATCTGAAGAGACTGGGATCTAGAGTAGAGTGAAATGGAGGAGTATTTTGGATTATTTAATTTGGAGCATAGCTATGTTTGCTTCTGGTAGCCCTGGAATCATTCTGTGATATCTAATCTGACCTCAGGTTATCATCAATGTCGAATATCCCAATAAACTAGCTTAATTCTAGAAACAAATGGGAAAGAACCTCTAATGAACAAGTCCCTTCAGGACTTTAGACAAGGCTTGAGATTAATCAAAATTTCTAGAATTTTCATAACATCCTAATTCTTTTGCAAAAAGAAAAGAAGCATCTTGGTAAAGTAGTGTCAGGTACACAACAAGCCTCCAACCTGGTGTAACTATCACAGGGTTATACCTACTGGATAACTAATTAAACTAATCAGTAGTCCAAATATTCACACCTGTAAGTTAGAAATAAATTCAGATATAAATTGTTTAATTGATGTTTTCATTTTATAAGATAAATACATATGCTACATGTTCTTAGAAACTTTATAGAATTTGATCCACAATATTATGTTCAACATTCAATGATTTTTGTCCCAACCACAAGATGCACAAGAATTGGTTGACTAGGAAAGCTGCGTTCCCATTTGGAATTTTCTTGGCATAGCTAGTAGAGTTGTTTGCCATTTTCTTTTCCAGCTCATTTTGCAGTTGAGGAAACTGAGGCAAACTTAGATGATTTGCCCAGGGTTTCACAGATATTAAGTATCTGAGACTGGATTTGAATTCAGGAAGATGAGTCTTCTTGACTCCAGGCCTGGTACTCTATCCATTATGCCATCTGGTGGTCTATAAGGATATAATTAGTGTTTTCCTAAGTCACAAATACTTGTATGTTCCACCTAAGATTTGTGAAAAATTATGGCACTGTTCCATAGGAGGAATGTTATTCATATTATAAAAGTAAAATTTTCCACATAGTGTTCCAGTTTTACAGTGGTATAGCATGAATTTATTATGGGATTTACTTATAATGTTTTAAGAATATTATTAAGAACCATACCCATAAATTCCATCTTGTCCTAGAGGCAAAAGTTTGGAGATAGTGATGCCTCCTTTTCTTTTTTTTTTTTTTTACTGTCTCTTTAAACTTCAGTGGAAGATGAATTGTCTCTATATTTATTGTCATTTTCAGACTGTGAATTGTCCTCCTCCCTGGAAAAGGGGGGGGGAGAAAATTCTAGGTAAGTCATTATGGAGTCCTCAATGTATCTCATAAACAGGGGAATTTGGTAGGCTTTGGCATTTGTTTGTTTTTCTGATAAAAGAGGGAAAGGAAAGCCAAATTTCATCTGATTCAGGTTTTATCCCATGGTAATCCTGAAAAATGACTCAAGAAAAACAGAACAACCTTTAGTAGCCTAATTTGTTTGCAGGAGTTATCCTATGGTACTATCTCTGACTTTCTTAGGCTAAAACATCTTGAAAGGACACCAAAGAAAAGGAAAAGGAGAAGAAAAAAGTGGGGAGAAAGAAAGATATAGGGAAATTAAGAGAGAAAAGGAATGAAAATTGGTCTTGTTGGTTGGATGTGTGTGTGAGAGAGAGAAACTACTTTCTCACATATAGAAAAAATGTTATTCATACCAGCATTTAGTAGGAATTTAAGTAGAAAATATGCTAATAAATAAAAACTGGCTAATTTTCTGTACTTTGAGACTTCAAGTTTTCCATATAAATCCACCTTTTTCCACTCTTCTCTCAACATACCTCTCAAAGTGAATATGAAAATACTGGCATATTATTTTTGCTTTATTACAACAAATTCACTTTCCCAGAATCATCTAATTCAATCTCCTTAGTTTCTCTAGTTTGCCCCTTATGAAGCTTTAAGTGTTGAAGAGTCTTAAAAACATGTACATCCATGCAGATGTACCCACACAATGTGTCTTTATAAATTTTTGTTGTCCTTGCTCCTAGTGCACAGCTACTTGTGGAGGTGGAGTTCAAACACGATCAGTCCAGTGTCTAGCAAATGGCAGACCAGCCACAGGATGCTTTCCACAGCAGAAACCTATCAGCTCCTTCGCCTGCAATACCCACTTCTGTCCTATTCCAGAGAAGAAAGGTAAATGTGACTGGGAATATTCCCAAGTTTAATATTTCAACAAGCTTTAAGCAGCTACTGTGCAGCATATTAGTGGTAGGTGTTAGAGAAAAATAAAGTTAAGATAAAATAGATCCTTGATTTCAGGGTACTTATATTTGAATGAGGAGATTACTATAAAACACAATAATTTATAATAAATACATGCAAGAAATGCAAAGGGCTGTATGAAGCCTGAAGACTTCAGGGTTGTGATCAACTAGAGAATCAAAGCCTTGGGCTATAAAGGAAAGGTGCAAATTTTACAAATGAATAAGGAAAGAGGATATTTCAGGAGAAAGAAACAGCTGAGTAGGAAGAGAGGAGCAAGAAAAGCTCTGGAAATTGTCTTGTCTACAGAAAAAAAATCATATGAAATAATAATGAATTAGACAAACTAGAAGTTTTCTCTATAGAATATAGAGTGCCACTGAAGAAGAATAGATAAGGAATTAAGAATAATGGAGACAGACTAGCTAATCCTTAGCAATTACAGAACCAATGAAAAGTAGGGTTTAGGTCTTGTCATTTGAGGATACCCTGAGCAAACCCTGTGAAGAATATTATGACCTATACTTTTCTCTCATTTCCAATTCTACCTCCCAATCCTCCATATTTTATTTAAACTGATCCAATTAAGTGCCTTCCAGTTTCCTTGTCTGAAAATGCACTATTCTTAGTAACGCTGTATTGCTATTAAGGAGGAAATAGTTGTAAGAAATGTTTCATATTAAAAAGCTGTTCAGAATACCTGGATAAGAGAAATCAGAATATAGAATCTTATGTAGGCGTCCTAAATTGGACAAAAGTCTACCATATTCAGTTCTACTTGCTGTATCAACCCAGATAGTGCTGTTTTACAAGTTATGTTTAAATAATCCCCAAATATCTAAAATATTTAGAGAGACTAGAGAGTTGTATTTTCTAAGAAGGAATATAGCTAGAGGACAATGAGTGGTTTAGCTAAATCAGAGGATTAAAAATGTGAGACTCAGTTAACAGAGAAACTATTGTTTAGGTGGATGAGTGGGTGGGTAAATTTATTTCAAGAAGGAGGGAGAAGAAGAAAAATAAGAAGTCTCAAGCTTTATAAGAGAACATCCAAGGAAAGTCTCCTAAAGTTGTGAAGTTATATGACCTACATTTCAACAATCTCTTTAAAGTAATGATAAAATATCTTTTACTTGGCAAAAACATCTATTTGCTGACTGGGGTGAAAGGTGTGTTTGGGGAGCTAACAGATTAGGAGGGTCCAATACTACACAACGATGAACATTTATTAAGTACCTACTGGGAATGTAAATAAATAAAAGAAAGACAGTCCCTGCCCCTAAGGAGCTTACAATGTAATGGGAATATTGAAGGATGATGATTTCTACTCTTTTTCAGATATCTTCTGCAAAGATTACTTCAATTGGTGCTATTTGGTGCCCCAGCATGGAATGTGTAACCACAAGTTTTATGGCAAACAGTGCTGTAGATCTTGTTCAAAATCTAATTTGTAAATTAGGACTGATTCCCATGGTGGGAAAAATATATATATTTTCAGCACAAGAAAAAAGCTGCACAATCTGAATTGGGCTGTGCCCAAGTAAGATAGAAATCCGAAGAATAACTAGGCTTGGTTCTTTGACTTTGGGGTTATTTTTTAATGGGCCTGACCACACACACACATGTGCAAATGGTATTACAAATGGTTTAAACATGGAAGCCTTTTGTAAGTAACCTTTTTTACTATTATGGCAGGAGCCAAACCTACCAGTACTGCCAGTAAAAGGAACCTATTCTAAATGGGATGGACAAAGCTTTGCTAAGGAGTATGTTGTGGTTGTTGTTATTGTTGTTTTCCTTTTAATCTCAAATAAATTAAGGCCAAAATAGGCCAAGATGAACTTTCTATATATGTGGTGCTTACTGAAGAAAGGAAAAAAAAATCTGTGAAGAGGACAAGTTAAAATGATCTACTACCAGGCACATGCAGTGTCTCTCTCATCTCAGCTCTTAAGTTCGGAAATTCTTTGACTTTTCTTTTTTTTAAAGGGGTACAGATGTTATAAGAACAGAAGCTGTCGGGCCTGTGTAGCCCTCCTTCCCAGCTCCTGGTAGATAATGGCCCCTCAGTCCGTCCATTTGTTCTTCTTTCTATTTTCTCATACACTAGCAATATCAAAAATTGCATCAGCATACTTGAAGCACTTGAACCTGGACACCGTGTCTTGATTCCTGCACCAGATGTGGAAAGGGGGAAAAATGATATATCTCCAAAGGTGCTTCCTTCCCTTTCAGACTCAGGAGCCAAATGAGAATTTTTTTCTGTTTTATTTTTATATCTATCAGTTATTTACAAAGGAGTCTTCCTTTTTAAACTTATTTCTTTATACTTTGCTGTATAAGAAAGAGAAAGGAGTGAAAGAAAAAGTGAGAGAGAGACAGAGTGAGAGAGAGAAAAAAGAAGAAAGAAAGAAAAAAAGAAAGTCCCTTATTAAAAAAAATTATGGTACTACTAAAATAGTTGTCTACTAAATAACCAACTTTCTAAACCAGAAATCCATGTTTTATTTGTGTGGCAATTTGGGGGTTGTTTTCACAATACTCATTAGAATGAATGCCAATTTCATGAATGAAAAAGCTGCACATCATCCTGTTTTCAACATACTCCGTTTCAGTATTGGTGCTGCTTTCAAGTTAATGTTCTTATGACGCAGCTCCACTTGTAATGAGCACCTGAATATTTATGTTTTCTGAAATTTTATAATAAATTTTTTATTATATTGTATGACTTTGTACTGTCTCATCATTTCATAAAATAATAGGATCATAAATTTCGTGCTAGAAGGGGCCTTGAAGACTTCTCTTTCTGTCTGTCTCTCTGGACTGCTATAGCTGATCAGCTAAATGAATAGGATGAAAAAGCCCCTGTGCCCTTTAATCTGATATGGTCACAGACATGGTCTGAGTAGCTCAGCACTTCTGCTGCTTTGGAACTTAGCATCCCCTGGTCCACATAAAATTGGATTTGACAAATCCACTAGTGAGGCAAAGCAATATTGATTGAAATTATGATGCATCAAATGGAACATCCTTCCTGCAAAAAAACATAAGTTAAAAGTTCTACTAGTCTGCTTCACTTACACTTGTTTCAAGAATACTGAAGTCCTTGGGAAGTAATGATAGCTAATTTGGTACATCCCTTTTCTTTCATTTTTAGGAGAAGGGAAGGGAATTTGTATTTATTGAACACCTACTATAATCCAGGCCCAGTGCTGAGCAGGCACTTTACAAATATTAGCTCGTTCAATTTTCACAACCATCTTGGAAGGTAGATACTCATATTATCCCCATTTTATAGTTGAGAAAATTGAGTCAGAGAAAAGTGAAATGACTTTTCCAGAGCTAAAAAGTGACTAGGGCTGGATTTGAACTCAGATCTTCTTGACTCCAGAGGAGACTTCTGGAACTACTTAGCAGCCTATTTTAAAAATTTTCAGCCCTCCGGTCTTTCTAAAGCACGATGTGAGTGACTTCCCAAGAACCACTGAATAGTAGACATTTTTTTGTTTGTGTCCTAATTTAAATGTGTGCATTGCAGACACAAATTTTGCTCTGCTATTTGTTTTTCCTGAGAAGTTTAACTTACAGACAAATGTAGAGTGGAATTTTCTTTTTATCTGATATCCTCAAGGCCAATGTACTTTTACCTGCATTCCTGAGACTGGTCTAGCTAAACACCCAGAATTTGGATCTGAGTCTATAAAATATTATACAAGATTGTGGCTAGGAATCCATTTCTAACAAATAAATTAGTCTAAAGGGCTGGTCAACAGTAATATTTTGACAGTAAATTTTGATTACTTAACTGAAAAGTTTCTGTGTAGATTTCAAGTCATATAGAATAAAAAAGGAAGTTACTGAATGGAAAAATATTTGTGTCAAATTTCACTGATAATTGTTTGGTATATGACATAATAAACATATATACATATATATGTATATTTTATGTATGTGTGCATTCCATTCCACAATGAATGAAGATTTAAAGGATATGAACAACAAGAACTGCAAAGTATTCATGACCATGATCACGAGATAATGCTCCATATCATTAATAATAAAAGAAATGCAAATCAAAATAACCTTGAGGTTTCAGTGCATACTTTGAAAGTTAAAAAATGAACAAAAAATGACAAGTCAATGTTGAAGGATTTGTGGGAAAATGCTAATACACTGTTGTTGAAGCTGTGAAGTGGTTCAGCCATTTTAGAAAGCAATTTGGAATTATGCAAATAAAGTGGCCAAAATTTCCATATTCTTTAAACCAAAGACTCTATTACTGAGAATATAACCCAAGGAAGCTATCAATGAGGGAACAAAGTCCCCATGTATTCCAAAATGTTTATAGCATGAAATAGCTAAGAACTGGTACAAAATATATGATAATCATTGAGGGAATCTATTTTTTTAATGTGGCACAGGCATACAGTGGAATGTGGTAAGATTTTTATGAATTTATGCAAGATGAAGTAAACAGAGCCAACAAAACAACATATAAAATCTCATTTTTTAAAAATAAATAACATGGGGCAGCTAGGTGGTGCAGTGGTTAGACCACCAGCCCTGAAGTCAGGAAGACCTGAGTTCAAATCTGGTCTCAGACACTTCCTAGCTGTGTGACCCTGGGCAAGTCACTTAACCCCAATTGCCTCAGCAAAAAGCAATAAATAAATAAATAACATTGTTTTTAAGGATGATTTTGAGTGACTTAGTCATTTTGACTATTTTAAATACACAAAAATAAAGGACACACGAAGAAAGATGTTATCTTCCTTCAGAGAAAAGACTGATAAATAGAAATAAGTATAGAATAATTATATATATATATATATATATATATATATATACATATATACATACATATGTGTGTGTGTGACTCACATATCAATTTGTGTCTACTATTAGCAGGGGACCATCTCCCGTTGTCCTAATCTATATCTTGCCACTGAATGCAGATGGCTCTAGAGGACAGAATGAGGCTGATAACTTTTCACAGCCCTGCCTCATTTAAATCCCATTTATTTTTAAGTCATGACATCACTTTCCAGATGTCATGGTACTCTTCAAGAATGAAATAAAAACAACAATCTGTGAGAATTGGTAGCTGCCCCACTGGGAACCCAAATGACCAATATCAGTTGGATAACACAACTCTTTCCTTCCTCCTTCCCTCCATCCCTCCCTCTCTTCCTTCCTTTCTTTTTTCCTTCCTTCCTTAATTCTTTCCTTCCTTTCCTTTCTCCCTCCCTCTTTTCCCTTCCTCTTCTCCCTTTGTCCACATAGGGAATCACATCTTTATCTGCAGGTGCTCTGCCCAAAAGAATATAAATTTCAGTAGTTGAATCTGAAAAGATATTTTGGAGTATATGGGCTAGATTTCTTTTGTTAAGGATAATGTCTTCAACCCAAATTACTTTGGCTCTCATTTATTATTCAATAATAGTTCCCAACCCAAATATCATTTAGTCATTTCTTGGGCTCTGATGGTTCAAAGTGAGTATATTTTTTTTTTCTATTTTGGCCAGAAACCCTGAGGGTCTTCCCTTTCCAGAGTGATTCCTTTTTCTTTTTTCTTTTTTTTGACTAGATACATGAGCCCATTTTTTGTCTTATTTCTTACATATCCTAAATCACTGAATAGGTGTTGCCTCAGATAAATTGAGACCTGGAAAAGATGTTAGCTTAAAAAGGCCAAAGTCTTCCACTGCATCACTGGACCAAGATGACTCCAGAGGAGAATGTAAGGCTAATGACTTTGCACAGCCTTGCTGCACTTAAATCCAATTTATTTGCAGGTAGTAAAAAATTCCCAATATCATGGTATTCTTCAAAAACTACTAGAACAACTGATAGCCATCTCTAGGGTGGGACACTGGAAGGGAGGAAAGAAAAAAAAAGAAATTTAGATGATAAATTTATTACATATTTTTTAAAAATAGCAAGTTGTCCATAATAGATTTGCAATTTCATGTGCAATCTTTTTTTGTGTTAAACTATGCTATGGAAATGATTGTTTTATTCCATAAATTTAAAATTAAATATATTTTTAAAAAATAAAAAAAAATTTAGAAATAAAAAATAACAGTATACACAATGTATATGGAATGAACACCAAACCAGGGAAAAGAGAGAAAAAAAGAGAAATATAACAAAATTATAAGGCTCAAATGGGACACAAATGAAGATATGAGAAGACACCCCTAATCTACCCCTTCATGAAGTGGGAGGTCCACACGCATTATACACTGCACATATTATTGAACTTTTTCAATTGCCTTAATCTAATTCAATTGTCTAATCTAATTGTCTCAGTGTTAACTTTATTTTTCCTTTCTGAAAAACCTGTCATATGAGATAACTCTCTGGAATAAGGAGGGAAAGGAATACACATAGGTGATATAAAAAACAGAAATCATCAACAAAAATTAAGATATTTGACGATGATGATAGAAAAGAACCCATGATGTAAATACTTTTTCATATGACAGCTCTTCAAATACTTGAAGACTACTATCAAGAAATACTTCAAGACAACTATCAAGTCTACTGCCTCCCTCAGTCTTTTCTTCTCCAACATAAATGTCATCAATTCCTTCAATTAATCCTAAATTCTTAAATATTTCTTTCATTATGTCACTTAAGTGACTTTCCAGTGTCTATGAGATAAAGTCCTAGTAATCAAAGTCTTCCACAACATGGACTCAGCCTACATTTTTTTTTACTTTATTTACCAATATTATTCTACATGCCCTTCTTGCCAGACTGGTCTATACATACTTTTTAAACCAAGTGCTTCTTGTATTTGCTATTGCTGTTTCCCATCCTTTTTATCTAGTTACCTCCCATTCATTTTATCACTTCTCCAATGAAGCCTTTTTCCCTCATGCCATTACCAGTCAATAATCCCCCATGTTCTTTGATCTCTGTCTAGGATTTGTCTGTCTCATTCACAGAATCACAGAAACTCAAAGTTTGAAGGGACATAAGGAGACATCTAGTCCATTCCATAACTGGACAAGAATTCCCTTGGCAATGAACAATAAGTCCTCACTATGCCTTTTCTTGAATAAAACAGGTTTGTGGAAAGGGGTAGTATTTACTGCCTCTAGAAGTACTCCACTGGATTTTGGGGTAGTCCTAATTGTTAAAAAGTGTTCTCATATCTATCCTCAATCTGCCATCTCTACAACTTCAAACTATTAATTCGGCATGAAACTAAGTATTGCAGGGTGTGATTTAGCTTGTCACATGCATTTCTTGGTTTCCCTCTATGATTATAATTTCCTCAAGGATCTTGCAAATGTAATCTTAGAGCTGGAAGTAACCTTAAAGGACATCTAAATCTAACCCCCTCACTTTTACAGATTAGGAAATGGAGACACAAAAGTTTAATTGATTTACTCAAAACTACACAGCTTCTAAAGGTAGCTAAAGCAGGATTTGTACCTGGATCTCCCTGACTTTTTACTCTAAGTACTACAATGTTAGGCACAGAGTTGTTGTTCAACATTTATTTTATTTGAATTTTGATCATCAATTGTTGTAGGGATGAATTTGCAATAATTAGTCCAGATTAGCCTGATTAGTCTGTCTTTTATTTAGCGCTCTCCTACTAAATAATAGGACAATGTTCTGAAGTTAATACACTTAAAAGTATGGTTGCATAATCTTCTCTATATCCATACATTTGCTCACCATCTTTACATTTTGCACTTTTCTCAAATTCTGAGAGTACAGACATTTATAGATGCCCATCCTTTATTCTTCCTCTGAATTCCCGTGCTAATTTACTTGGCTTCAGTGAAATAAGATTCTATCTATAAATACATTGCTCTTCAGTATCCTTGAGAAATAACTCAAAGAAATTGTCCTTTGTTGCTGCCATTCATGTCCCACCTAGGCATGTCCCTCAGTAACTCAGTTCTGCCTTGATTCCAGGCAGCCAGAAATTAAGAATAAAAGAGGTTATAGAGCCCTTTTTCAATCCTGATCTATCTCTGTCTCTCTAATCTCTGTCTGTCTGTCTCTCTGTCTGTCTGTCTGTCTCTCTCTCTCTCTCTCTCTCACACACACACACACACACACACACACACTGATTTATATGTTGACACTCAAGTGCTGCCACCTGATTTTATAGACTGAGGTCTTAATAGTATCACAGTGAGCTTTTTGTTGTTTTTTTTTTTTCTTTTTCTTGTTTCTTAATTATCTTCAAATGCAATGACAGCCTTTTACAGAAAGTCTTTTGTCCTCAGTCACACTTACTTCACAAGAATTTTGCCAGGTGCTACTTAAATTCTAAGAGGTGGGGAGAGGAGTCTTTATCACTGGGCTCAGAGGACTAATGCTTTCCACATTTGCCAGGAACCACAATAGGTTTTAACTAAACAAAAGCCCCAGAAATCCCAAGCTAAGGAAAAGAGTCCAGACAAAACAAACCTTCGGGGAAGGAGGAGAGAGGAGAGAAAAAATAGAATCTAGATAAGACTAAAAATTGAGCAATCATTCTGTCTGCTAAGTATCCTCCTTCCTGTACTCCCTCAGAGCTTGTGCACAAATGAAGAGTGCTGGGAACACCTACTGCTTCTCCTGAATGCTAGACTCTCCCAGTTGAAAGGAGTCTGAGAGTCCATTTTATACAATTGGGGTATTGGAGAGGAAGAGAAGGGAAATATTAGGCAACTTATCAGTAAAGATACTATATCTCAAATCTTCACAAAGTAGCCAAGTCTTAAAATTAGCAAGTTCAAGAACAGCAGAAAATAAAATAGCAAAAGTTGCATTGATTTGGGGTAGGATGGGATGGAAAATGAAAGAAAGTCATAGGTGTGTTCCCTTTCCCAATCCCACTGAAGAAGAAGCATTGACTGTGATGTCAGATTCTTTCAGTCTCTTAATCAGTTTTCCTGGTTTTTCCTTCTTTTTTTTTCTTTTTTCCCCTTAAAATCCTTAGTTATAAGGAGAGGATGAACTTGAATGCAAACATATATAACTTGAAAAGGTGCTAATTAATTTTTCTTAAGTTGTAAGTGTGGAGTTTTTTGATGACTATATTTTATTTTATGTATTTTATGTGGTTTTCATGTTTATGTGATTTTTTTTATGTTTTTGAAGTCATCCCTTCTTTGGGAACTAAGTATATTTCATATTAATAAGCACCAGGATATTAAAGTAAGAGATCTCTTCAGGCAAATTACTGGTCAACTATCAAGTTTGTTTTATTGTTCATATCATCATCCCAAACAAGTTCATTAATTCCCATGAAAATCATGTGATTATTGAATATGTGTGTATATGTATATATGTAATCATAAAATTATAGCTTTCAAATATTAGAACTAAAGGGGAAATTAACTAGAAATTTGTCCAGGGAGTGTCAAATGCCTATATAAAGTTCTTTAAATAGAGATAGTTTTTTTTTATTAAAAATGGAAAAATTCATGAATAGGTAAACAAATGTCAGTATGTGAATTTAATGAAATGCTACTGCAAAAAAAGGACAATTTGAGGGGAAATAGGAAAGACTGATAAATTAATGTAGAATAAAATAACTTTTATGAAAACAAAGATAAAATATTTTGAAAAAATTTAGACCTTTGATTAATGCAGATACCTAGCTCCGATCAAGAATTAATGACTTTAAAATGCATCAAAATAGGAAACATGGGAATTTGCTTTCCTGGTTTATGTATATTTGTTATGAGGGTTTTTTCCTTTTTTTTTAATTGGAAAGATGAATGGAAGAAATAATAAATACAGGTATATACACATATTTGTATATGTATCTATACAGCTTATAAAAATCTTCTGCATAGAAAGATGCAGTCTCTTTTTGGCTGAAAGGACATCTACACTAGTAAAAGCATGGATCCTGAAATACTAAAAATACATAACTATCCGTTGCTTTGATATGAATTTTTTAAAAATCACACATAAATAGCACATATAATCACACATGACTTTATCTTAAGCTTAGTAGGAAAAAATGGCTCTTCTATTAAAAAAAAAAAAGCTTCATTAGCATACTTTAGCCCTCCTTTGTTGTTGTTGTCATTACTGTTCCATTCATTTTCAAAGTGGACCAGTAACATCATCTAGTGATATCTTGACTCATGCATGAACTGGATTTAAGTAAGGCAGAGTTGCAAAAAGTCATCAATGTCACTCTTTCTTCTAGAGTCATTGAAGTTCAGTGGCAAGATCAAAGTCAGGATGCCTGGGATGCAGAGGATGATCTTGGTATCACTGATTCAGATACCTTCATGACCACTGGAACAAATTGTTCTCCTCTGCCCTTTCCACTGTGGGAAGACTTTGCATGCTTAGGGTAGACATCTCCCTGTCTCATTGATGGGTTTGAGGCCTGCTGGTTACTCTCAAGTTTATCCAGTCTGCCACGATGGAATTATCAGGGGGTAGCTACTGCTCCAGGTTCTTGGAGCCAAAAGTGACAGTTGGTAAAAGGTGGTAAAAGGTAAAAAGTGAATGAGCAGCTTTGGAAAGAGCTCAACAAACCTTCACACAAAAAGTGGTATTCCTCCCTAACCACCCAATGCACATTAACTCTTCTTTATTTTCTACATCAAGATGCTGAATCCCAGAGAGATCACAACTTAGGCCAGATCAAATAGCTGAGGTGACAGAATTAGAATTCAGGTCTCCTATTTCTTTTAGTACAAAAATCTGATAGAATTTTTTTTTTGAAAATATGAATCTATCACAATAAAGCACCAAAGAAAGTGTGGTTGAAAATGAAAAAACACTATCATTTCCTAAAAATGAAAGGCTGCAAAAGAACCTAATTAATCCGAAGAAAACAAAGACCTTCAAATGAAGTGAAGTCAAGAAACCTGCTAATTTAGGAAGCTCCTACTATGCATCAAGCATTGTGTTAAACTCTAAGACCATGAAAGGCAAAACTCAATCCCTGCCCTCAAGAAGCACCAGTCTAGTGGGGGACATGACATACAACTATGTATAAACAAAATGTATATGGGATAAATTAGAAATAATTTCAGAAGTAAGGCATTAAGATAAGTGGAATGGTGATGGGCTTCCAAAGAACACAAAGATCTCTACCCTCTACAACTATAATAGTAGGAAATAAAAATAGATGCTAATATGGTTCCTTAAAATGCATATAATGGTTTATATTTGAGTTTCACAACAATCTTGTGGGACACATGTTACAGGTATTTTTGTTAACATTTTCCAGATGAGGAAAGTCAGGAGGCCATAATCATGTGAAAAATAATCATTAGAAACAAGACTTGAAAGGATATGTTGGAATTGCCTTGAGTCAGCTCACAAGATCAATTGTTAATTTTTCCATGTTAAGCTTTTATTGGAAATTGAAAAATGTTTCAAATCAGACTTGAGAGTAACAGATAAAATATTAATAATGCAGATTAAATTTAAAAGGATGTACATATTTTCCGAGAAAATCAGTTATTAAACATTTGCTAACAGAACCCTGACTTGAAAACAGATCTTCATGACTCAGCAACCAGCACCTAAGCCATTATACTGTGTGCCTTTCATAATTTATCTTCAGAGGAGTTCCTCCAGGGCATTGTACAATCCTAAAGTTAAAAAAAAAAAAAAGGTCCACATTTTCACCAAGGAACAATACTCTATTTGTTCCTAAGTCAGAAAAATGTAATGACACATTTTAGGAAGGAGTTTGTTTGTTTTTTTGTTTTTTCCAACCCAAAAGGGTGAAACTAAAAAGTGGTTTCTGCTGAACTTTTCAGGTGGCCAGAAAATTAAATTTACCAGACAACTGATTCTTTGTGCTGAGTCCTCAAACTGATTTCCTTAAGTTAACTGAGGTTTTTCTTGAATTCCAGTAGCATTTAAATTGTGATATAGTTGGGGTGAGGGGAGGGATCTTTGCTTGCCTGTTTTCACTTCAGTTAATCTCTGTGACATAAATATTCCAAATAAGTTTGTTTTCAAGTTTCAAATTGTTTATTTTATGTTTTGGAGAACTTATTTTAAGAGGAGAAAGAAAACAAGGTAATAGGCAATAAGGATACAATGGAAAGAATGCTGGTTTGGGAGGCAGAGGACTTGGGTTCAAATTCTGATTCTTCTACTTACTACCTGCATGATTTGAGGCAAGTCACTTAAGTTCTCTGGCGTCCGTTCATTTATTATAAAATAAAAGGTTGAACTAGCCAATCTCTAAAGTTCTACTCCAGTTCTATGATCTATCAGTCTATGAGGCACAGTAGTCCTTACTAGATCAGTTTCAATAGAGCCCAGAGAGTTAAAAATGAATATGGGAGGACAAATGGCATAAATGAAAAGATATGTACCACATTGAAGTATCCTCATTTGAATATGAATTTCTACCTGTCTCTATCTCTCTCTGACTGTCTTTATCTATATCTCTGGCAATCTCTGTCTCTGTCTCTCCTTTATTCACTCCCTCCCCCCCTCAATGAACTTATCTTCAAATAGGGAAATAACAGTTATACAAAAAACTGTAATAAGAAGTCAAGCAAAATCAAAAGTTCCTTAAATAATCAGGGATAGTAACCAAAGGGTACAAAGTACCTCAGTTACAAATGAAATAATTTTCCCTTAGCAAGAGTTTTCAATTATTTTCCTCCCTCACAGAGTGATGAGAAAAGTGCTTTGTTTTACCTTAATGTGTTTTCTAGGAATTGTTGTTTAAGCCAACATAAAAACAGAAAGTACCACATCATTGTGCCATCATGCACTATATCATTTTTCTAAAAAAGAATAATAAATGAAAATAAAATTTAGTTTAATTTTTTAAAAAACAATAAACATTAAAATATCCAACTTTTAGCTGTCAAATGAATAGCACAGCAAACCAACCATTCTTTGAGGGTTACTAATGAGACTTTTTATTTTATTTGACCCTTAACTGTGATAGAGAAAAAACTACTGCTTTAAGACAATAATTTCATTATGAAACACTCCATTAAGTTATTTGAAGAATTACAATAAGAGATTAAGGATTACAAACCAATCACAAAGCTCCTTGTATACTCTTATTTTTTTAAACAAAATGTTAGCCAAATTCCACATAATAATTATAAAAAGAAGGAAAACCAATTTCTAAGCTACCAGCTGAGCCTGTTACATGAGAAGAACACCTTGAGGCAGCTGACTGAGAAAAGCCAGGGGCCCTAGCAATCCTCAGAATCTTATCTCTGCAGCTAGTAGATTTTCATTGATTTCAACATCAAAAATGATTGTTGAAAAGTGAAAAATATTCAGTTGGCATTTCCCACACACATTTTTTCTATTCAAGAGAACTTTAGAACCATTCTAACTGGCTCTAATTCCCCCTGCTGAATTCCAGCACTGATTATCACCTCATCACAAGCTCAGTGAGCCACAGCCAAATTCATCTTGGGGCATACACCTCAGTGTAGCTTCAGCCCTCTTTAAAAGGGAGCTTTTCATGTGGAGGAGCTCAGCAGGAGTTTGGAACATAATGAAAATCTAGCTGTAAAGGGTGGCCCTTTTCACATTGCTATGAATTATGTTTCTTTGAAATAGATCACCTTGTTCACTGGCAGACTTCATTTTCTCCTCTGGAATAGGAGCATTCAAACTCTAAAAGACATTCCTGCCTCAGACACTGGGTGGTTTGACAAACTAATCCAGAATCAACAGCAACACCCACAAGGATTGCTGGAAGCTAGTCTTTCATCACCTTTCAATGCCTCCAATTTTGCAGTCTGTAGCTTCATCACCAATCTACTGAACTGACAACTATGATCTGTATCCAACTGGATAACCCTCAGCTGTGTGTCCCTCAGCCACAATTACCTGCTAGATATCTCTTCCTGGACACCCCATCAGCATATTTAAACTGGCATATTCAAAATGGAACTCATCATACTTCCCCAAAACCAAGTCCCCTTTGTTATTGTTATAAAAGGCTTTATCAGTCTGCCAGGCTCTAAATGTCAGGTTTTTTTTTTATTTGAAATCTCCTTCTTTCCCTAAATCTCCAATCAATTGTCAAGTTTTGTTGATTCTAGAGTAAAGGTAGGGTTCCATTAATTATCCAATTCCCATAAAAATACTTACCTCTGTTAGATAAGAACCCTGAATCAGACTAAGGTGTGGACAGGACTTCTATACCAACTTGGGCCAAATATATTGTATGAGTAATGTAAAGGAAATGTAAAAAGAAGCAGCTATCTCAGAACTGGGTGTCCAGTAACTAAGAGGAAGAAGTAGGCTTAGGTAGAACTGTGTCTAGAAATGGAAGTCATAAGGCATATAGGAAAAGGAAAGATAGGACTAAGCTGTGGCAGAGAAGGAATATATCAAGAAGGTCCATAGATTCCACATGCTTCTGGGAGCAGACCAAGTCTGATCATCCCAGTGTATCCACCTACTCAAGAATTAAGGGAAGTCCTGAGAAAAAGTCATTTTCCCTTAATCTTCTTTCCAGGTGCTTGTCCATTTACGATGCTAGTATAGTATTTATAAATACTATAGATAGATATTTATAGATACTATGGATAGTATCTGTATGTATTAGTACAGATACTTTTCTGCTATTTTATTGCCCAAACATTTCCAGAAACATGAATTTTTGCCTTAACCACAGGGAGATCAAAAGTTAACTAGATATAAATATAAAATTAAGTAAAGAGCCCATTTCTACCTACATGTTAAGAATTTTTCTAAGGGCTCAGAGTAATTATGAATGAACTCATAATTTTTTATCTAAAATTCACTCCCTAAAGCCACTGAGGAAAGAACAGCATTGTGTTGTCTTTAGGCTTAAAATGAGTTAATTATTATAATAGTTATACTAATTCTACAGCATCTGTCAAATGTTTCCCTTTTTTTCATAGCCACTATTCCAGTTTAAGTGCTTTTCAACCCTTCTCCAAACTATTGCAAGAGACTCTTAGTTTATCTGCTTCCAGTTTCTCATCCTTTCCAGTTATTACTCCACAGAGCTACCAAATTAATATTCCTAAGGCATTTCTCTGCTCAAAGTACTTCAGAGGCTATTTACACTATTTACTAATTTACTTACAAAATTACTTACAAATTATGAATTACTTAACTTGGCATTTAAAGTGCTTCAAGGTTTGGCACTTACCTACTTTTTCTTATTTATTTTACATTACTCATCTTCACAAACTCCAATTTCCACAAAACACTCATCTACTAACTGTTCTTGGAACTCAGCATTCTATTTCCTATCAGTATGCCTTTGATTAAGCTGTCTTCCTGGTCATGTATGCACTGTGAACTTCCAGCTTCCTTTAAGGCCTAAATTCAGGCATTACTTACTATTGAAGGCTTTCCTTACATACACACACACACACACACACACACACACACACACACACACACACACACTCACACAGTGAGAGCTCTCCCACTTTGCACTTCAGGACTTACTCCCTCACTTAGTTTACTATCACTGTAAGAAGATAGTTACTAAAATGAAGATGAAGGCAATTCATGCTACTATTCATCCAAATTTTCTTTTTTTCTTTCTCTCTCTCCTCAATGCCATTTCTTTTGTAGGAAAATATCAGATTAGATAAATTCCTAGGCTTTATGTCTATTTGCATGATAAAACTAGAGCATGGATTCTATGGTAACTAAATAAGGATGCCTTTGAGTGATTTCTAAAGATTATTATTTCTTTCAGAAAATACCTATTGATCTTCTCCATAAAGTTAAACACACAGATTTCTGATTCTTGGACAGCAGGAGTTGTCCACAGCTCCTAAATTAGTTGGGTGAATATGATCTTAAAAAATTAGCCCATTATTGCCAATCACTGAAACAGTAGAGGAGAAATGAATATTTTGGGGTTTCCCCCAACTCTAGTCCCTTTACTTATTTTTCAATTTTTTGCCATTTTTATTTAAAGTTTTGAATTTCAAATTCCATTCCTCCTTCTCTTCTCCCGTCCCTTAAAAGCAATCAGATATGGGTTATACATGTGCAACTATGTAAAACATTTCATATTAGTTATTTTGTACAAGAAAACTTCAATAAAAGGGGGAAAATGAAAGAAAGTGGAAAAATAGCATGATTCAATCAGTATTCAACCAATATCAATTCTTTCTCTGGAGACAGTGTACTTTTAGCATTAGTCCTTTGGAATTGTCTTGCATCATTGTAGAATGGCTAAGTCATCCACAATTCTTCATCATATAATACTGCTGTTATTGTGTGCAATGTTCCCCTGGTTCTACTCACTTCACTTGGCATCCATTTGTGTTAATCTTTCCAGGTTTTTCAGAAAGCATCCTGTTCATCATTTCTCATAACACAATAATATTCAGTTACAATCATATACCACAGTTTGTTAAGCCATTCCCCAATTGATACGTATCCCTTTGATTTCCAATTCTTAGCCCTCACAAAAATAGTTGTTATACATGTTTGTACAAATACAATTCTTTTCCTTTTTTGGATGTCTTTGGAATATAGACCTAGCAATATTATTGATGGATCACATTTTCACAAGCCTTTGGAAATAGTTCCAAATAGGTCTACAGAATGTTTGAATCACTGTACAAGCTCACCAACAACCTAAGTGTCCCAATTTTCCCACATACCCTCCAATATCTAACATTCTCTTTTTGTCATGTTAGCTACTTTGATTGGTGTGAAGTGATCCCTCAAACTTGTTTTGATTTGCATTTATCTAATCATAGTGATTTAGAGCATTTCTCATATGACTATAGATAACTTGGATTTCTTTATCTGAAAACTGTTTTCTCATATCCTTTGGTCATTTATCAATTGGGGAATAACTTGTATTTATATTAATTTGATTCACCTCTCTATATGTTTGAGAAATGAGGTCTTTATCAGAAATACTTATTGAAAAAAAGTTTTTCTCAGTTTTTCTGCTTTCCTTATAATTTTAGTTTCATTGGTTTTATCCGTGAAAAAATTATTTTATATAATCAAAATTTATTATACATTTTCTGATGCTCTCTGTATATTCTTGGGTTCTAAATTCCTCCCATAGTCATAAATCTTACAAAGTATTTCATGATCTCTTATTTTGCTTGTGGTATCATATATGTGTAACTCATATACCCATTTTGACCTTCAGTATACAGTGTGAGATGTAAGTCTATATCAAATTTCTATTATACTGTTTTCCAGTTTTCCCAGAAGTTTTTGTCAAATAATGACCTTGGAGTCCAAAATCTTGGCTCTTTGATTTTATCATATACCTGATTACTATTGTCATTATCTAAAATGTAATTTGTGCCTAATTTATTCCACTAATCCACCATTTCTTAACCAACACAAGATTGGCTTGATAATTACCACTTTAAAATAGTTTGATATCTACCTTCTTTTGCATTTTTAATTGGTTCTCATAATATCTCTGAGAATTTTTTTCTTTCAGATGAATTTTGTTATTTTTTTTTCTAACTCCATAAAACATTTTTGGCAGTTTGATTGGTATGATATTTAATAAGTAGGTTAATTTAGGAGAATTGTCATTTTCTATTATATTGGCTTGACCTACCCATGAGCAGTTAATATTCTAATTGTAACTTCTAATATTATTTGTATGAAAAGTATTTTATAGTTGTGTTCATGTAGTTCCTGTGTTGTCTTTGCAGGTAGACTCCCATCTATTTTGTATTGTCTACAATTATTTTAAATGGATTTCTCTTTTTTATCTCTTGCTTCTGATTTTTGTTGGTAATAAATAAAAATAGTAGTGATTTATGTGAGTTGATTTTATTCCCTGCAATTTTTCTAAAGTTGTTGACTATTTCAAATAATTTTTAGTTGACTCATCATATCATCTGCAAAGAGTGATAGTTTTGTTCCACCATTGCCTAGTCTAATTTCTTTAATTTCTTTTTCTATTCTTATTGTTATAACTGACATTTCTAGTACAATATGAAATAGTAGAGGTGACAATGGACATTCTTACTTCATCCTGATTGTATTAGGAAGTCTTCTAGCTAATCTGTATTACAAATAATGCTTGCTTATGGTTTTAGATAAATATTATTTATCATTTTAAGGTAAGCTTTATTTACTCTTATATTCTCTAGTATTTATTAATAGGAATGAATAGATGCTGTATTTTGTCAAAGGTTTTTCTGTGTCTATTGAGATAATCATACATTTCTCTTGGTTTTGTTATTGATATGGTTAATTATGCTGATAGTTTTCTCAATATAGAACCAGCCCTTCATTCTTGATATAAATTCCACTTGGTCTTACTGTATGATTCTTATGATATATTGCTGTAGTTTGCTAGTATTTTATTTAAAAAAATTTACATAAATACTCATCAGGAAAATTGGTTAATAATTTTCTTTCTCTGTTTTGGCTTTTGGTTATCAGTACCTTTTTTTGTCATTAAAGGAATTTGGTAGTACTCCTCAGTACTATCTTTTCAAATAGTTTATATAGAATTGGGAGTAATTGTTTAAATGTTTGGTAGAATTTGCTTGTGAATCCATCTGATTCTGAGGATTTTTTTAGGAAGTTCATTGCTGGCTTGTTCAAATTCTTTTTTCTAATATTGGCTTATTTAAGTATTTAATTCATTTTCTGTTCATCTGGTTAATTTATATTTTTGTAGATATTCATCAATTTCTTTTAGATATCAAATTTATTAGCATATAATTGATCAAAATAGATCCTACCAATTGTCTTAATTTCCTCTTCATGAATCTACTCTTTAATTTTTGATAGTAATTTTATTTTCTTTCCTTTTTTTAATCAATTAAGCAATGATTTATTTAATTTATTGTTGTTTGTTTTTCTTCCATAAAATCAGCTTCTACTTTTCTTTATTAGTTCAATGGTTTTCTTACTTTCAATTTTATTAATCTCTTCTTTGATTTTCAGGAATTTTAATTTCATGTGCAATCAGAATTTCTGATTTTTTCTAGAATTTTTTTAGTTGCCCAATTCATTGATTTGATTTTTCTCTATTTTACTGATGCAAAAAAAGTAGAAATATAAATTTTTCTCTGAGTATTGTCTTGACTCCATCCCATAAATTTTGATATGCTGTCTCATTGTCATTTGTATGATTCATTCTTTGACTTACTTGTTTTGGTGGATTCAATTATTTAATTGCCAATCAATTTTTAATTTTTCTTTCCATTGTCCAATATTGAATATGATTTTTATTACATCATGATATGAAAAGGATGTGTTTATTATTTCTGCTTTTCTATAGTTAGTTGTGAGGTTGTTATTTTGTAATACATGGTCAATTTTTGTGTAGGTGTATTGCTCAGAAAAAGATATCTCCTTTCTATTCCCATTAAATTTTCTCCAGTTATCTAGTTATTGAATAACATTTCTCAGGGTAAGCTCATGTGTGAACAATACAGGTATTCCTGAGTCCTGTGGGAAGTCTCCAAATTGACTGTCTCACAGTGAAATACAGAATCAGAATTAACAAAGCAGCATCTGATTCAGTTCACTTAGCAATTATAAGAAACAGAAATTTTAAGATGTCAAGAGATGTGATGGATCATCTGCTTTTGGTGCTCAGGTTCCTGTGAAATAAGGGTAGCTCCCTCAGTGTACACCTTATACTGATCAAAGTAATACACTTTGCCACTAAGTGAAATCAAACAGAGGACAAGGAATGCCAATTTCAAGCATAGCCTGCTTTCTGGGCCTTATTTCTGGTTAACAGGGTGTCTTCAAAATATTTTTATACTTCTTTATAACTTATAATTAAATCTATTTTTGTTTTTACTTTCCCTGAGATCATAATTGCTATACCTGCTTTTTTTTTTGCTTTAACTGAAGCATAACAGATTTTGTTCCAGCTCCTTAGTTTGACTTGTATATATCTCTTTGCTTCAAATATGCTTCTTGTAAACAACAATCACTTGAATTTCTTAGTCAGTAGGATTCTGTTTTTTAATCTATTCTTCTATCTGCTTCCATTTCATAGGTCAGTTCATCCCATTAACACTGAAAGATATGAAAACAGTGTTTTTCCCCCATACTATGTTTCACTTATTTATGCCCTTCTCTGTCCTACACCCCACTCTTTACCTCTATTATCCCTGTCCCTTTTGACTTCCTTATAGAGTAAGATAGATTTTTATGGCCAACTGAGTATGTATGTTATTTCTTCTTAGAGACAATTTTAATAAGATTTAAGGTTTAAGATTTGCTATTACTCTCTCATACCCCATTTCCCCTCTGTTATGATAGCTTTTTCATGCCTTTTTTTCATGTGAGATAATTTACCCTATTCAATCTTCCCCTTCCTTCTTCCAATGTAATTTTCTTTCTCACGCTTTTATTTTTGTTTTTGGGTGTATCATCTCATTAAAATCACCTTGCATACACAACCTTCTAATTATACTTATATAAGTTGCTAAGAGTTACAAATATTATCTTAACATATAGAAATATAAACAGTTTAACATTGTTGAATTTCTTATATTTCTCTGTTTCTTTTTTATCTTTTCATGTTTCCATTGAGTCTTGTATTTGGAGGTCTTTTTTTTTTTCATTAAACACTGGTTTTAGAAGAAGAGTGATGAGGCAGAACTCATGTGGTCAAACATCCTCTTCCAGAAGTGGAGTCTTACTTCTGGGTTGTTTCAGTGTCAGAATCTTTCCTGAGGCTGGCCTGGGAAGAGGGATCTTGTTGCTTGTCCACCATGGGATGAGACTCTTGCTACTGGATTACTGTGGAAACAGGGTTTCTCTGCTGATGGATCCCATCAGGGCCTTGATGTTGGCCAGTTCCAAGGCAGGGCTTCACTACTAATCAGCAATGGGATCAAGACTTCACTGGTGCTTGTGCTGGGTTTGGGGATCCACTACTCAGATGGCTCACTTTCTTAGGGAAGTACTGCTTTGCTGGAGGGTATTGTCTCACTGGTAGATTGCTCAAGGCTCTGAGACCTGCTGCAGGCCTCCTACTGTTAATCTGGTAGCACAGTAGGAGTCACTGCTCCTACTTCAGCTGATGCTCTGGGACCTGCTTCCCTAACACCAAAGAAGACAGATTTTTCTTGCTCCTAGACCAATTCATAGGTACTTTTCTAGATCTTTGGAGGAGATTTTGGGAGGGCTTCAAAGGGTTCCTTCCTCACTCCACTATCTTGGCACCAAAGTACTTGATATAAATAGTTAGGAACAGTTTTTTGTTTTTTTTTAATTTCCCTCCCATTAGTTTATGAACAGGAGCTTTTAACAAAATGCATGTGCCTGCCAACATTTTGTCTGGAGAGAGCTGGCTCTTTTCCATGTACCTAGTTACTGAACAGACCAACCCAGAGCCGCTATCTGAAGTGTCTATCATCAGTGGGGTGACTAATCATGATGTAGTTTTCATCTTTCTGACTTTGGTGTTTTATGATGACTCGTCTAGGCATTTGAATTCCCAGCTAGAGGCTGGAAAGCTACAAAGAGTCTGTGGTGAATTCTATCTATCTTAATGGCTTTAATTTGAAGCCTGGACAGAGACACACAAAGAACAGAGTGCCCTGAGGTTGAGTAAAGTCATTGTTTTGCACTGGTTAAAACCAAACACCTTCTGATTAGTCATAGGCAGGTATGACAAATATAAACCAAGGAGAGATTGTCTCTATCCATTTCTTCCTGCTTTTCACACATGATTATTAGTCATTGTCTTAAGTGTCCAAAGATGAAGATCACTTACTGAAGAAAATTTGGCAATAGAATATGAAGATAAATTTGCATACCACATTTGTCTCTGTAAACCCACTGTTGTTTTAATTTGTTCTGGTTAATTTAACTCCAGTTACAGTCTGGTGAGCCATTAACTCCTACTTTCTCATCCAAGCTGAAAACCATGTTTTCCCAAGGGTGACTTGGAGTTCAAGAAAGCAGTACTGTCTTGAAGGCACCCTCACACAAAAGAAGGTCTTCTAGGCCTACCTATCTGCTTTAACTTGGCCAAAACAAAATATTCTACCACTTCTTGCTACTATCCCACTTTTGGGGAAAATATACCAGTTCCTCATTTCTAAGTAGTTGTAAATAGTCCTTTATCATGCTTTTGTTTCTATAGAAATCATGGCAGGGAGAAAAATATTGACATCCTCCCTTTGTTCAGTCGTTTTTTATCATTTACAAAGTTGACTTCTTGTTTTCTCACTAAGATAAGAATATCTTTTGGATAGAAGGCAATGCAATGATAGAGGGAATTTATTATCTTGTCTTTTGCTCCTCCATCACAAAATAGATCCATCTTATGCATTTTTCTGTCATTATCAAATACCTATATGATTCACTCATCCTAAAAGTTAACCTTTGAGGAGCTAAATACAACTCCAACTATTAATAAAGTCTTACAACTATTTTATAATTTATTATTTTAGGGAGAGTTTCCCAAATCAAGGAAAAGTGAAATGACTTGGGAAGAATTAAACAATCAGTAAGTATGCGAGGCTGGATTTTAACCAGGATATCCTGGAGCCTGAAACACCTCTCCTCCCACAATATCCCATGGCTGTCCTTCCTATACAGACTCACTGTAGGATACAGGAATTTAGGTTTGGAGGAAGCCTAGAATTTGGTCAAGCAGTTAATAAATATATATTAAGTACCTATTATGTGCCAAAAACTATGCTAAATTCTGGGGATACAGAGAAAGACAAATGAAAGTCCCTGCTGTCAAGAATCTCTGAGATTAATGGTGAGACAATATGCAAATAATCACCTACAAACAAGGCAAATACAGGATATATAGGAAATAACATAGGGAAGGCACTAGAATTAAAGGGGATTGGGAAAGGCTTCTTGTAAAAGGTGGGACTTGAAGCTAGCTTGGAGAATCAGGAATTAGATTTGAGGAGGAAGAGCATTACAAGCATATATATTTAAAACTACTTTACTTTTAAAAAATTTTTATTTTCTGAAATAACCTATGACACAGTATAATTTTTTAAAAGATGTTGTATGGGAAATTGCAAATCTATTATGCATAATTTGTTATTTCCTTTAAATATATAACAAAGATCATGTAAATTTCTTTTATTCTCCTTTTCTATTCTCTCCACACATTCTAGAGATGGCTAACACTAGCCACAAATACATATGTGTGTGTAAGTGTGTGTTTATATACATGCATATGCATACATACATATATGTATATATATGAAATCATTCTATACATGTTTCTGCTTTTCAGTTCTTTCCCTGGATGCAGGTAGAATTTTCTTTTGAATTTCCTCCAGAGTTAATTTGAGTATTTATTATGGTCAAAATGACTTAGTCCCTCAAAGTTGTTCTTAAAATAATGCTGTTTGTTATTGTATACAATGTTTTCTTGGTTCTGCTCATTTTGTTTTTCATTATTTTGTTTAAGTCTATTCATTTTTTAAGATCATCAAGCTCATCATTTCTTATAGTACAGTAGTATTCCATCACAATCAAATGACTCAACTTGTTTAGTCAAAAATACTATACCTTTCTACTAATAACATGTCTCCTAGAATTCATCCTGTAGTTTTAAATGAGTTAATCTTTGTAGCTTTTCTTAAATCCCAATGTTATTGAATTTTAGTGATAAGTGAATACATTCCTAAGTAGTTCAGCACAGCTATCTTTCAAATCAACAAAACTGGATGATTTTTATGTCTCTGAGAGCTGCTTTGTTATAAAAGAATATCTGGAAGCTAGGTCAAGATATAATCTCATTTATTTTTTCTTTACTCTTTCAACCCCACTAATAATGGCTTTAATAGATTAAATGCATGAAAAAATTAATGGGCACCTCCTGTATGTTTAACATTGAGCTACTTGTGGTGGAAGATTTAGAGGCACTGCATGCCAGGGTCTTGTCCCTTATGATGTTGAGAAGTTTTTAGTTTTATTGGGGTTATAAAACTTATTCGCACAAAATAGAAGAAAACAATACAAATGAGTTTAAAACTGCTTAGAGGAGTTAATAATAAATTCTATGAATAGTTAGGAAAGAGAAGAAAATAGTTTGACTCAAGTTATTGGAAAAAACTTTAAGGAAAGAATTAAAATTGAGATAAGACAAGAATTTATTAAGTGACTGCTGTTTGCCAGAGATACAAATAGAAGCAAAAAAAAAAAAAAAAATCTCTATCCTAAAGGAGCTTACATTCTCGTGTAAGAAGACAGCACACAAAAAGTAACCTGAAAGGAGAAAGGAAGGAAATTATGTGGAGGAACATGGTGGAAAAATCATGTGATTTGAGACCTTTGAAACTGTCTGTTCTCCTCAGCTTGTTTCCCTGTGCATGTAGTACTAGTTTTAGCTACATGGCTGACGTGGTACCTTTTCTGTCACTATTCCACAGACTAATAAGACCTCTTCCCTTTTCTCTCAAAGTTGGATGGGATCTGAAAAATCTAGTTCAATTCATACCTAACATATAAGAATATATGTAGCAGCAGTCTGCAAGTGAATTTTCTAATGTTGCTTTTCATTTCATATTGTTTTATGAGAGGAACTCAAGTGAGAAGGAATCTACTACCTCCAAGATAGCTCATCACACTTTTGGAAAACTCTAATGGCCAGAAAGTTTTTCTTTTTTCAAGTGTTAACTTGCCTTTGCCAATTTGCCCATAACTTAGTTATTCCTTTGGGTCAGAGCAGGACAAGTCTAATCCCTTTTTTTGTGTACAGCTCTTCTCAAATTTGAAGACATGCACAGGGAAACAAGCTGAGGAGAACAGACAGTTTCAATAAATGGTAGATATGTTGAGATGAATTAGGACGGAGAATTTTGATGATCAGGATGAAAAATGTGGACCTGATCTGACAGGTAACAGGGAGTCGTTTTAAGTTCTTGAGCTGAGGAGTAGCATGATACCTGCAGGATGATCTGAAATCAGAAACACTCATATTAGTTCAGTAATAAAATAATGAGAGTTTAGTATTGTGATCTCATTCATAAAAAAGGTGATGGATTTTAAAAAGAATCAACATGATTAAGTGATAGATCAGATAAATGTAATTAAGGAGTCAAATATACTCCCAGATTGTGGACCTGGATGACTAGAAAAAAAAATAAAAAATTATTGGATTATTGAAAGTTTGAAATGAAAGGATTTGCAATCACATCCCTAATTTGTGAGACTCACATCATGGTGCTAAAATGCTGTTTCACCAAATATTCTTTGGTTCCATTAAAAGTGGCAGAATAATAAAATATACTCTAGCAACCTTATTTAAAAAGTAACAAGAAATATTTTTAGAAATTCTTAGAATATTTTAGAAATACAAAATTTATTTGTATTATGTTACTCCCCAGTTCAAGAACCTATGAACTCCCTCTTTGTTTTCTGTATCAGATCAAGTCAATATTCTTCATTCTGAAGGAATTTGGAATTTCTTGCATTTGCCATGGAAATTTACATTCCATCTTTTTTCTTCTGCGTTAACTCCACAAGTTTTTGACTATATGATTATCAAATTTCTCATAAATTCATTAATTGATGCTCAAACTAACTTAGCTCCATAAGTTTTTAACCATATGATACATCATATGATGATAGTTGATGCTCAGACAAAATATAGCATTTATTCAAATCATCTTAGTTGCCTAGACTCTGCCAGAAAATGAATTTATTATAAAAAAATCAAACAGCTTAATATTCCAAGAAAATATGATTTCATCTGAGTGGGTATTCCCTCAGCTAATACAGATTATAAATTCTTCTATACCTTAGCAGATGGCTTAATGAATTTGACCAAATGACCAAAAATAATCACTTGCTGATGATTTCAGGCTGGTCCTCAGATGACATACACAGCCTATCCTGCTTAGCCTATGTGTCTGATATAACTTTCTGAAATTTGGAGTCAACTGATATAGACCTAGCCTCATCTCAGGGAAATGCTAGAAAATGTTTAACAACCACTTTCCAAAAAAAAAATGCACAAGCAAATGTCCTTTTAAGTTTAATCTAGATTATTAACACTTTCTGCATTACTCTCTGGTGTCTAGACAATTAACAAAACAATGAATCAAGTTCTGATTTGTAATATTTCCTGATTTCTGAGGTATAAATGCTTATGCTAAAAACTTAACAATGGCTCTCCAGTTCAAACTGGTTCCAATACAGCATTGTAATCATCTCTACATCTCTATCCTTCCTTGAATTTATCAGAATATGATTTTAGTAGAAAAAGTATAATCATAAATACAATTAAATGTATGATGTATCATATTGAATATACAAAACAAGTATACCAAAAACAATTTGCCATCTTGGATCTACATAAGGTTTTACTTCACAGTGCCTCTAAAGATCCAATGACTATAAAATATGTATGTTTTCCTTTAGGCCTTTTTAACTACAGGAAATATAGATTCTGTTCCTCTCCCAATCCCTACTCACCCTGGCAATTTGAATCCCTAAGAAGAGTGATATTCTCCCTCCTAGATTCTAGAGAATTCTAAGGGTGTAGAGGGTTTTCTTCTAATGCTATGGCTCCTTAATCTCCATTTACTATATTCTTCTCAATAATATTCACCCAATTATTGTTCTTTAATCCATTTACTTTCTCATCAATGTCAATTAATCAATAAACATCAAATAGCTTTTTCAAAAGAAAATTTACTAAAAACATATAACAAAATCTGCAGTACAAAAAACTCTTAAAGAGGAACACAGCTTCCTTTCCCATAGCCTAACTCCTTGGGAAGACGAGGCTTAAATATAAACATGATTTCTGTAAACATTTTTTCCACCAAGTTCACTTTTGAGTGGGTCAAAGCAATGAATCCACCGCTTGAATGAATCCTCACTTGTAAGGAAGCTGCTGATTCCTTGCTTAAATGGACCAGTCTGGTTCTTGGTCCTTTAATGGTTTTTCTGTCTTAAAAACTGTGTTCTCCATGTCCTGCCATATTCTCCTCTGCCTTTATAAATTTATCTGACAGTGTTTGAGATGCTGTTATTGGTCCTTCATTTTTGAAGATTAGTGACATCATGGAATGATGTGTTAACTTGAATGGAAATTGTATTTAAGCAAGACAGGGTTGCACAAGATTATCAGTCTCACTCTCTTTTCTTGAGTCATTCAAGTCCAGCAGCAAAACAAAAGTCAGGATTACTGCTGATGGCATGGGATACAGATATCCTCAAGGTCTGGCCAAGCTCTAAGTGCTCCACAGAACCTGCTTCAGCTGCCTTCATGGCTTTGAGCCTTATTGGTTACCTTCAAACTGGTTTAACCTGTCTAACTGAGATGGTTTTTTACCAGGGTATAGATACTGGGAGGGGTGAGAGTGGGGTAAAAGATAGATCCTAAAGGTGGATGAGCAGTCCCAAGAAGGGCTCAACAAGTCCTCACACCAGAGGTGATAGCCCTTTCTGAATACCCCATAAATCCCTTAGCATACTATTTTGCCGAATGAACACCAATCTATGTTGAAAATGAAAGTTGTTTAAAATAGAAGTCAATTTTCAAAAATGTGATTCACAAATTTGTAAAACATAGTACTCCAGTATTCAGATACTCAATGTGTGAGATTAAGCAGGGGAAATAACTTAGATAATCTTAAAAAAAATTCACTTAATGGAAAAAAATAGGTTGTATAATAAAATAGCTGTAATTGAAATATTTATCATAAACATATGCTCCTCAGTGTTAAACTACAATTCTTTCTTTTGTATTCTTGCCAGCATCTCCCCTGAGTAGAATTAAATTGTTGTTTCATTATGTGCCCAAATGGCGGGAAGTGTAATATCACCAAATTAATTTTCATTTGGAAACCACAAAATAAGATCTGAATCTAGGTCTCCAGAAATTAAGCAAGAACTAATCAAATGGATTCTCCTATCTCCTTAGGAAAATAGAAAACAGCAGCTCTGATGTTGCCCTTTCTTATCACAGTCTCCTGGGCTTTCAATTCTCCCAAAGCTTTTCCCTTCATGAACTTGTTTGTCGCTTTCATTGCGACCCCTCTTTGTTCTTGCAATACATTACTACCATAGTGATTTTACTTCCCTCCCTTTGCAGTCATTTCAACAATGTACTTTGTCTTCCAACCTTGAATCTTTTCTCCTTTTGCACTCTATGGTTTCAACCTTGCTAATCCCCAAGCTTGGGTGACCCCCACAGACCCCTTCTCTGCTCTTGCAGCTGCTGCTGCCAAGTGCTGCTGGAGCTAGTTAGGAAACCTTGCTGATTGGGTCCATTACAAATTCATGTTATCTAACCTCAACTATTTGGCATGTAAAGATATTCATAATAGCTTGGCCCTAACCTACCTTTCCAACTTTTAAATCCTAACTTCTCTGAATACATTTCCAGTTCAATTGAACTTCTTATTATTCATAGAATATTTGATTTCCCACCTCTTGCTGGCTATCTTCCAAATGAATACACTCCCCTTCACTGCTTAATATACTTCATTCCCTTCAGTATTTAATTAAAAATACAAACTTCTATGTGAAACAGTTGCTGCTTTTCTCCCCTCAAAAAACCTTTGTATTTACTTTGATCATATAATCGGACCAATTCACAATGGAGTGTATATTTCTAATCCTTCAAATGGGCCTTGCACTCTCTATAAATGCCTGGATGCTGAATGAATTGTTTCCTTCTGGAAAAGTAGAGTCATTGTTAGAAACTGGAAAATGAGGGGTGAGGGAGGAGGGAAAGTGAGTTTAGAAAAATTTCCTCTTCCTCTCTCATCCCTATAGGCAAGAAAAAGTGACTAGAGTTTTACTGAGTAGGGCTTGCAAATTAATTCACACAATTGGACAAGTGCTTTAGGAAAATCACTTTAGTGCCTAAATGTAGAATGGATTAAAGTGAGAAGAGACTTGAGATAGATCCCCTAGTGGACATAATGAAGGTCTGAACAAGAGAGGTGGTAGTATTCAGAGGAAAGAAGGGTTCATAATCAATCAGTGCTGCAAAATTGAAGTAGACATATCTTGGCAACAAATCAGATATTGAGGGGAGGAAGGACAATAGTAAGAAATCCAGAATAATTTTTTACATTGTGAGCCTGAGCAGCAGATAGGATAGTGCTACCTCTAAAATAATAATGAATGTAGAAGAAGGAACAAGTTTAGTGAGAAAAAATAATGAATTCTGTTTTGGGCATATTGAATATAAGATGCTTACTGGACATCCAGTTCAAGATCTTTAAAAGACAGTTAAAGATGTGAGATTGGAGGTCAGTAGAGAGACTGAAGCAGAAAATACAAGGTTTGATAATAAACAACATGAAAACAGTAATTAATTCCATAGGAGCTGATGAGATTGCCTTTTGAAACAGCATAGAGGGAGAAGAGAAGAGGGTCCTAGAGAGAATACTGAGAGACAACTAGAGCTAGAAAGCATGATCTAGAGAAAAATCCAGCAAAGGAGACAGTAGTGGTCAGATAGGGATGAGAAAATAAGGAAAGAGACAAGAGAAGAGATTGTCGAGAGAATAGTCAAAAGTGCCAAAGATTGCAGAGAGGAAAAAGAGAATGAGGAGTTATCAAAGAAGTAGAGTACAACTACATTCTTTTATAAGAGAAAAATAACTTTGGGGGTTGACATTATGATTTGGCCCTTCTGACTGGATATGAAAACTGTGGGGTCATGATAATTATGTCAACTAAAGGAATTATACAAGAAATAATCATGCCCCTTTGCAGTAAAAAAGCCCACTTAAGGACAACAAAAGGGCTCACTTAATCTTGTTAATGACTCTCTCTGCTTGACTGAGGGAGTGGCTTGAACTCCCCATTGGATACAGTAATTCAAGCCCCCTTAATGTCTCTTGGACTTCCCTAGTTACCAAAGATCTAGGTTCTGTTTGTTGGCGTCTTTTTCAACTCATCATCTTTGCTTTTCTCAGTTAAGACAAAGCACAGGAAATTGTGTGCTTTTAATGATTTTATTCTCAGCAAAATTATCATAGGATCATAGATTAGGATCTGGAAGGGACTTCAGAAACCACTAAGTCCAAGATTCTCCTTTTACAAATGAGGAAACTGAAATAGAAATTAAGGAACTTTCCCAAAGTCACACAGCTCAGTATCTTCGAAAGGTTTCAAACTCAGGTATTCCTGAACAAAAGTCCAGTACTCTCTATATCTGTGGTCTTGATTTACTAGAATGAACACTGAATTGGGAGTCAGAAGAATTCTTTAGATTCTTCTCACACCCATCTTCTCTTACTTAATACTTGGGTTGTCTTGGACAAAATACTCAGTCTTTTAGGGTAAATAGGGAAAATAATTCCAGAAAAGCTTGAGGTCATTACCTGCTCCACCCCACCCATTAAGGCACAAAAATTAGTAGAGAATCTAGGAATATGGCGGTAAATGACACTCAATAAAAGATGCCAGCTGGCTGAGGTTCAAAATGACTCCTTAAATAATGAGATGGCATCTAGATGCTAGAGTTGATCCAGCAACCTAATGGATTTCTATTGTCTGGCCAATTATCAACATTCCATCACTCTTTGTGTTCAGATGAACAAAAGTAGAGAAAATAAAGATTTGTTATTTTGTGATATACACATACCATGCATACACATACATATATACATACACACATATAACATTTATAAATTATATATAATTAAAACATTTTTATAATTAAAAGATGTGTGTGTGTGTGTGTGTGTGTGTGCAGCTCTTTGTTCATTTTATTTTGTAGGTTTGGGACTAGTGTTGAGCTGAAGTGGGAATAAACCAGAGAGCAGGAGTCTGGACTACTACAAAAGGGAAAGAACTGAGGAAATCAATCTGTCTACTAATCAGTTTAGACAAAAAATAAATAATGGTGATGAGAGACTAGAAGTTAATTAATGATGAGGGAATAGCAGAGAAAAAATATTTGATCTCATATTTCTCAGATCTCCCTCTCTCACAATTCCTAGACTTCTTTTCTTTAGTCATTTGTTTTCCTACACTGATTAAAATGTGTTCAAACAGAGCAAAAAGGGTTTATTCACACCTTCACAATCTCTAGCATGTCTTCTTCCCCTTCTTTTCTTTGATGAAGGTGTCCAATCAACCTATCAATGAGCAATTATTAAATACAATCTGTGTGCTAGGTATTGGATACAAAGCCACAACTGAAAAAGTTCCTGTTCTCAAGTAGCTTACATTCAATACAGAAAAACAATGTGTAAATTTTTGTGTATATATAAAAATACAAGGTAATTAATAGAGGATATATCTATAAGCTTGGGAAATTAATAAATGTTACTTGTAGGAAATGGTACTTGAATTTAGTTTTGGGGGAACAAAGAGATTCTAACAGGTGGGGAAGAGATGCATTCTAGATATAAGGTTCACCAGCATGGAGACTGGAGATGGAGTGTCATATGTGAAGAATTATTGGTGCACGAAGAAGAATGTACAATAAGGCTCGAAAGTGATTTGGGGGCCAAGTTGTGAAAGAATTTAAAAGACAAACTCATATTTTATCCTAATTATTGTAGTTGCTTATATGTAGTTGCTCTATGTTTTTAAGAGAAAGGAATGGATAAGAAGATGTAGAAGTAGAAA
This sequence comes from Myrmecobius fasciatus, assembly GCA_023553655.1. NCBI lineage: Eukaryota > Metazoa > Chordata > Mammalia > Dasyuromorphia > Myrmecobiidae > Myrmecobius > Myrmecobius fasciatus. The sequence goes on along the minus strand of JAJPUD010000233.1, from coordinate 521,184 downwards.
TGATAGATTTAGTACTGAAAACTATAGAACAAAAAACCCAAAGTCATTGAAAATTTTCATTTAATAAAGAAGCTAGAAATCCTAACCAATAACAACACAGATGGCAAAAAACAATAGTGGTCTCTAAAATGAGATATATAAACATTTAGATAGCAATTCTGAAAATCCTTTGTGAGTTTGATGGTATAAACCCAATGAGTATATCAAATATAGTAGAGGAAAGTTAGTTCCAAAAAGCTAGCACATGCTATAACTATTATGAACAAATGGATTCTCCTATAGCAACATAAAATATAAAAAATTTCAGGATCTATATACAACAAATATTATACTCACTGCCATGCTGAGAAGCATAGAAGGGAAATGGTAGAGCTACCATCTTAGAAAGAAATAATCCTAAGGACAAGTGTCATAAACCATCATGGCAGAAGTAGTTTAGGATAGCTATTAAAGACATCATTTTCAAGGTGGCAGTTGCAGTAGACAATGTTAATGCTATGTCATCCATTTAAGGGCAATAAATTTGAATGGTATTTGAAAAAAAAACCAACAATAATATCAGAAATTGCAGACTCAAATAACAATTGAAAGAGAAAGCCCAAAGGGCTATCCAAGGAATTGAAACAACACAATGAACAAAATAAACAATTTGGCTTCACTCAAAAACTTTTCTATAATGGGCAGAAATTCAAAGAATTCAGATCAAGAGAGAATTTCCAATGAAGAACAGGATAGAAAATTTCTAGCAATGTTTATGATCTCAAATAAGCTCAAAACAAAGAACATGGAAAAGTTGCATCTCATAAAAAAGTATAACTAAGTCCTAATTAGTGTGAATAATGAATCCCCAGTTAAGTGACTGCATTATTCAAATTGTATTGCTTATTTCCACTGAGCTGGAACCAAGGACTTCTAATTGAGTGCCACTAATATAAGAAAGAACAGAAAGATTTTACCACGTAAGATGATGAAATACTAGTTACTTTGCAAATCTGAAAAATGATGAGACTATTTGGTTAAGATTCATAATTATTCTCTGGAGAAAGAGTGACCTAGATGCTGATAAATCATAGCAACAATCAGGGATACAATAGAGTGTGTCTATGTTGGAAGGGAAGTAGAGAAAAAGGGCAATTTTGTTTCAGGTTCCCTATAAAATTGAATTAAAAATCTGTTACAAATTAAAAATATGTTACAAAATCCAAACCCATGTGAAGCATACTAATTTATTCATAGATATGTACAATAATGGGTAGAGAAAAGGCATTTCCTTATTTGTTTATAGTCTAATCAGAGCATTTGAAGATTCTCTATAGTAGTGTCCATGTCAGATGATTGGGACTTCAAGCATCTCTCAGATGGTCTAGCTAGGGCTCAGTTCAGTAGGGTGATGGGTGAGAAGATTGACTGTTGTTTGGTCTCATATTGGTTTCCCAGCTGCTATATCAAAATCCCAGGGTTAATGTCAACAGATAGACAATATTTCCTAGGTATCAGGTAGAGCTCAAAATTTACTGAGCTACTGATACCTTCCCCTAAATCCTAAGCCCACAGCCCCAGGGTAGCAAGAGTTATTTAGGGTGCTCAGCTCTCAGCTGTCTAATGGATACCAGTTTCATGAATTTTACCATAGGGTCAAGGTCACAAACAGTTCTGAAATGGAGGTTGAATGTGATGTCCTAGGCTGTATGTAGAAGTAAGAATGAGAGGTAGAAGGGAGGGCTCCTAGTGACTATAAGCTGAAGAGAAGTCAGTTTCAGATAAGACTCACTAGGGTTCTGAGAAGCTGAAGCTGGGAAGCAGGATCCTGATTTTTTTTTTGCTATCCTCCACAGTTCTATCATCACATCTGTATAAGATATATAGACTTCTAGGAAACATAGTATAGAAAAATTTTACCAATGAGTGATCTTCTCTTTGTTCTAAGTATTTGGGGAATTGTATTTCAATAAGCATTCCCATTATACATAGAAGGGTTTATGTTTGCTACACTTGTCATTTCCAGCCATAGGCCATGTAGAAACAAAAATGAGAGGGATAGTTTATTTGTTAGATCTTTAGAGAAGGGAGGAATTTATGACCAAGCAAGAAATAGAAAACCATATGAAATACAAAATGGGTGATTTTGATTACAGTAAATTTAAAAGGTTTTACACAAACAAAACCAATGTAGTCAAGATTAGAAGGAAAACAGAAAGCTGAGGAACACATTTTTACAGCCAGTGTTTCTAATAAAGGTCTCATTACTAACATATATTGAGAACTGATTCAAGTTTATAAGAATGCAAGTCATTCCCCAATTGAGAAATGGTCAAAGAATATACACCGACAATTCCAGATGAAGAAATTAAAGCCATTTCTTGTCCTATAAAAAATGTTCTAAATCATAATTGATTACAGAAATGAAATTTAAAACAATTCTGAGGCACCATCTCATGACTATCACATTGGCTAAGATGACAGGAAAAGATAATGATAAATGTGGGAGGGTATGTGGGAAAACTGGGACATTAATGTATTGTTCGTGGAGCTGTGAAGTAATTCAACCATTTTGGAGAGCAATTTGGAACTATGTCCAGAGGGCTATAAAACTGTGAATACCCTTTGATCCAATAGTGCCACTATTGAGTCTGTATCCCAAAGAGATCCTAAAAAACATAAAATGATCCACATATGCAGAGATGTTTGAAGCAACTTTATATATGGTGGCAAAGAATTCTAACTGCCCAACAATTAGAAAATGGCTACATAAGGTATGGTATGTGAAGGTAATATATATTATTATTCTATAGGAAATAATAAACAAGTTGATTTCAGAAAAGCCTATAAAGATTTATTTACATGAACTACTGTTACTGAGTGAAGCAAGAAGAACCAGGAAAACATTATACACAGTAATAGCAAGATTGTATGATGATCAATCATGATAGACCTAACTGTTCTCAGCAATTCAGTGATCCAAGGAAATTCCAAAAGACTTTGGATAAAAAATGCCATTTGCTCCAGACAGAGAATTATGGAGACTGAATGTAGATTGAAGCATATTATATTGACTTTTTTTCTTTCTCCGGTTTTTCCTTTTTGTTCTGATTATTCTTTCTCAATATGATTCACATGGAAATATGCAAAAAATGAATGCACATGTATAACCTAAATAAATAAATAAATCAAATGGTTTACATTTATAAATGCTAGCTATTATTTACATTCATAAATTGATATTGATAACTATGTAAATAACATATTTAAGCACTCTCAGATTGCCTCTTCTAGGCTATTAGTTTTATTTTAAATGAACCAGGCAAATATATGGTACTCCAAAAGTTTTAATGAAGTTCGGAGCTATTAGAATATGTATGTTGAACTCCCTATGTATCTATCATTTTCAATGTGCAGAAGAGTAAACCACAAAACCCCTTAATAGACCAATCATGCACAGACGTGTGCATTATTTTCATTAAATAAAAATGACTTTCTCAAACCTTTTTTTCAATGCCTAAAAATATTTTATTAATGTGACACATATGGATTTCATCAAGAAGTGGGTGATAACAGGTAGAGGCAGAGTGAAGGAAATGAGCATTTTTATACTGCCTACTATGTTCCAAGCATTGGACTCAGTACTTTTTACAAATATTATCTCATTTGATCCTTATAATAACTATGTGAGGTAGGTACTATTATTATCCCTATTTTTATAGTTGAGGAAGTTGCAGCAAAAGTTAAGTGGCTTGCCCAGAATCAAACAATTAGTAAGGGTCAGAGGCTGGACTTAAAAGTCAGATCTGTAAAGTTGGACTATAGGCCCAGCACTGTATCTACTGCACCACCATCTGCCTAACTATACAAATGAAATATGCACATTCTCCATTGATGCCTTCCCAATATTAGGAGAAAACAAGGAAAGTCCCTGGGGACATTGCCTAGGCCTCCTGGGATGAACTTTTGATGAACATAGACATGAATTGCAAAAGATGGATGACAAGACATGAACAAGGTGTATCATTGAAGGCCATAAGATCACAGATCCATTTGAGTCCTGGAGTACATGAATACCAAAGAAAAAAAAAGAGAGAAGAAAAGAATTTTTTAAAAAATTAAGAGAAAATGTTGAAATTGGGAAGAGGACTCCAAAAGTATGGGGTCACAGACTGCTGTCAAGAGGTGTCTCAAAAGAATTTGAAGGATTGAATTTATTTCCTAGTCAAGGGGAAAAGTTTTATTTCAATTTTAATGCACTACAAAGGGGCTAAATTCCAAAAGAAATTAGCAAAGAAACAGGGGCAAGGAGACACATTTATCCAGCTTTCTATCATTGACATGCTAATTCTAAGGCCCATAGGTAGGATCAGTGAGTATATCTCAGAATTTGGTTCTGACTGACCAGATTATCAGTCAGAAATGAATTGAGGAGTGGTCTATTCAGAATCAGACCTATTGTGAGTGTGGGAAGTCCCTGAGGCAAACTCCAAAACCAGAAGATTTAGGATTACTGATTTATTGTTAGAACAGAAGCTCCTCCTAAGAATCAGGGGACCACAAAATCATTGTTGCCTCCCATAGAAGCTATACTACATCAAAAAGAAAAGACTTAATGGTTACATGTAAACAATTATTTAAGCCTCAAAATCTAACTTGTAGATAATCTAGGCTTTTTCTTCTCTTTCTTATCCCTTATACTTCCTAATATTTTTTTTTCTGTTGCAATTATTATCTGATAATTTCTCTGCTTAGCAGCATCTCTATATCAGAACGATATGGAGAAAAAAAGGAGGAAGTAAAACCTTCTGGTTTTCTACTAATTAGTATATTTGTTGTGATATGGAGGGAATGTTTTAATTATCTGTGTGTTCCCTGCTTGTTATGTATCCTTCCAGTGAGGGTGGGCTTTTTGTTTATTAAATGTCTCTGCTCATATAGGCTAATTTGTGAATGACACTGACACCTCTAGACAGGAATAAACACCAGTGAAATAAGGAGACAAAGACTAATGTATCCAAGTTTGGCACAGAAAAAAGTTAGTAAAAGTCAATGAAGTGAGTGGGGAAAACTAGTCCAGAAAAAAAAAAAATCCCTACTATTCAGGAAAGTGAGGGCTGCTCTACCTGGGGAAGATAAGAGCCATTGTTTTTTCAGGTGGTCTGAAGGGCTCAAAGAAAGTTCAGCTTGAAATGGGGGTAGAATTAAGATAGTGCCAGAAAAAGAATGCTGATTTCCTGGATAATCAGGGAGATAAGTATCTCTGCCAGCAGGAGATTGGATTACCGGAGAAAAAGATCCAGAACCAAAGATTTCTCAGTAAAATTTATTTCCTCAGCTGCACTTTATATCTACTCCATATATCTGTAATTGCTGACCAGTAAATAGTTTGCACCCTGGAAAGTCTTCATACCTGTGGGAAACACATTTTATTATTATTATTTTTATTATATTCAAGACAACTGATAAAAGTATGTTATGGTTGGTGACTAGCTAGAAGAAAGATACGAGAAACAAAAAGGGAGGCGATATCCTTGAGGACATTGCCCCAAGGGTAACATGATAAAATAGGCAATTTTCAAACAGAAAACAATCTGGCTAAATTCCTGCCTTGGCTTCTCCTGGGTAACTTCCCATTGCTAACTCCCAGGGGAATGCAGAGGAGGATTTCCATTCTAAAGACAATATTCTCTTGAATCCATTTTCTTTCCCTTTTCCCTTCTAGCTCTAAAAATCTATACCCTATTTTACTTAACTATTTTGAGGGAATTGTACTCTGAGAGACTTTTTTGAGTGTTGGTTGATGATCTGGCATCAAAGAAAATGAGTGCACCTGGGCAACAGAATGTAAAGCCCTTATAAAATATGTATTCATAGTGTCAGGAATTCTCATGAGACAAGCTCACAGTAAGTTTTAGATACATTATTATGTACAAGATCAAATGTTACTCAGCTTGGAAGTATTCAAGAATTAATCAGTCTTCTCCAGGCTTTCTTTGTTTTATTCCCCTTCTATCTAAAATTTTCTAACTCATTTTCCCCATCATTTATGATGCTTAATTGATTCTACCTTTACCCTAGGATCAAGGCCAAGACCAAATGCTTATATTCTTTCAAGGCATTAAATCCTGGAGAAGTCACCTTGTTTCAGGTCCACTCCTCAGATTCAGATTAAAACTGCTCTCTTCACAAGCTTTTGTAAGATGACTTGTCAATGTTTTCTGAACACCATATAGAGGACACACGAGGCCCTGTTCTGCTTCCTTCTAAACATAAAGCAGAAAAGGACTTTAGAAGTCACCTAGGCCAAATGCATCATTTTACAGATAAGAAAATTAAGGCTCAGAAAAGTAAAACAACTTTTTCAAAATCAAACAGCTAATGAAGGGCAGAACCAGGATTTGAATCCAAATGCCAATCCTAAATCCAGTATTCTTTCCTCTTTATCACATTATGCTCAATTTTTCTTCCATAGCTTTCTATTCCATCTTTCTCTGAATCTCCAAATTTCTTTGCAATCCTGTCCCATTCCATGACTCTCTAACCCCCAGTCTCAGATAGCCCATTTCTACTAGATACACTTAGGATGGAAAGAAATACTCATTAAATATATATATATATATATTGCACTGAAAATCTCATTATCATTCATTCCCTGGCAACATATTTTTAATCTTTTCCTCAATTCATCCTTATCAGCCTATTGTTGTTATTCAATCATTCAGTCATGTTCAACTCTTCATAACCCCATATAGTGTTTTCTTGGCAAAGATAGTAGAGTAGTCTGGCATCAGAACTCACTATTTGACAAAAATTGCTGGAAAATTGGAAAATTGTGTGGCAGAAACTAGGCATTGGCCATCTAACACCCTATATACCAAGATAAGGTCAAAATGGGTTCATGATTTAGACATAGAGTGATACAATAAAAATATTAAGAGAACAAGAGATAGTCTAACTCTTGGATCTGTGGCAAAGGGAGGGACTTAAGGCCAAAAAATAACTAGAGAACATTATGAAATGCAAAATGAACCATTTTGATTACATGAAATTAAAAAGGTTTTGCACAAATAAGACCAATGCAGCCAAGAACAGAAGGGAAACAGGAAGCTGAGAAACAATTTTTACAGACAGTGTACCCAATAAAGGACTTATTTTTAATATATAGATAAGACTGAATCAAATTATAAGAATACAAATCATTTCTCAGTGGATAAAAGGTCAAAGGATATGAACAGATAATTTTCAGATAATGAAATTAAAGCTGCCTATAGTTATATGAAAATGCAAATTAAGACAACTCTGCAGTACCACCTCATATCTCTCGTATTAACTAAAATAACAGAAAAAAAATAATGAATAAATGTTGGAGGGGATGTGGGAAAACTGGAAAACTAATGCATTGTTGGTGGAGTTGTGAATGATCCAACTATTCTGGAACTATGCCCAAAAAGTCATAACATTGTGAATTCATTTGATCCACCAGTCTCACTACTGGATCTGTATCCCAAAGAGATCGTAAAAAAAAAGAAAATGGACTCGTGCAAAAAATGTTTGTAGCAACTCTTTTTGTAGTGGCAAGAAACCGGAAACTGAGAAGATGTCTATTAATTGAGGAATTACTGAATAAGCTAATGGAATGGGCTGATTTTAGAAAAAATATAGAAATATTTACATGAAGCAATACTGAATGAAGCAAGGAAAACATTAGGAGCAAGAAGATTATGTGATGATCAATTGTAATGGGACTTGACAGTTTTCAACAATGTGGTGATTCAAGATATTTCTAATAGACTTGGGATGGATAATGCCATCCCCATGCAGAGAGATCTGTGGAGAATGAAGTTGAATTATTTTTTGTTTGATTGATTCTTTGTTTCTTTTTTTTTTCACATGGATGTTTTTCTTCTTTTTCTCAGATTTTTCTTGCACAACATGACAAATAAGGAAATATGTTTTAAAGAATTGCATATATTTAACTATCAGATTACTTGCTATCTTGGGAAGGGGAGGGAAAGGGAGGAAAGGGAAAAAAATTAGAACTCAAAGTCTTACAAAAATGAATGTTGAAAACTATATGTATTTGGAAAAATAAAATACTATTAAAAAAAGAGAACTGTTTTTTTTTTTCCTTCAGTGTATTAAGGCAAACAGAGATTAAGTGATTTGCCAAGAGGTATAAAGCTAATGAGTGTCTGAAGCTGAATATGAACTCAGTTCAGATCTAATACTCTATCCACTGATCCAGCCAGCTGCCTATTTATCCTATTTCACTATTCCATTCTAGTCTATCTTTCCAAAGTGTCCTCTGGAATACCACTTCTATTATCAACATATCACTATTGATATTATACGATTTGCAGCCCTACACTCCCATATAAAAAATTCTTTATACATGTATTTCTATTTCTCTCCAATAGATAACTTGAGGGCAGAAACTTTTTCATCTCTCTCTTTTTTATCCCCAATATCTTATATAGTGTGGCATATGGTAGGTTATGAGAAATGCTTATTGAATTTAACTGCCTTATGATTTTATTCATATGAGAGATTCCTAGTGTATAAATGTCATCTGTTATTGCAAATCAAAAGTTTATCTTCAGTTTATAATCTTAAATTATTTCTCTGGGAGCATTGAGATGTCAAGTGATTTATTCATGGTCACACAGCTTGGCTAACAGAATGTCCCAGTCATATAGGAGTTCCTTGTCAATTTTTATTCTCCCCATTGACAATCCTGGAACAACAATCACTGCAAATATTTTCAGTATCTTCTAAACCCTGCCCCCTGGTGCAAAACTCTAGTCGTTCTGCTCTATTTATGATTACTCACATAATTGTTTGAAAGATCAGACAAAATAATAAATGAGAAAGATGTTTGAAAATTTTAAAACAATTTGCAAAAATGGCAGAAAGTATTCTTTCATTCAGCCCCCAATTTAGGGGTTTATGGTTGGAACCCATCATGAGTTATAGCTGGACAGGCTTCATACAACTACAGTGAAAGAGAGGGTATCTGGCTTAGAGACTGGTCCAATGCCACATACAGGAAGTTATTGCACAATTGCAGACCAGAAATGTATCAATAAGCCAAAATCAACAGTCAGGATATTGGTTGTGTAGCTGAAAAATCAAGATTAAAATTAAGATAAAAATTAAGTGAACATTTCTAAGTGGTGATGAACTGATACTATTATTTTTATTTTTTTATTTTATTTTTTTATTTTTTTGCTTTTTGCTGAGGCAATTGGGGTTAAGTGACTTGCCCAGGGTCACACAGCTAGGAAGTGTCTGAGACCAGATTTGAACTCAGGTCTTCCTGACTTCAAGGCTGGTGCTCTAACTACTGCGCCACCTAGCTGCCCCGGTACTATTATTTTTAACTATTATTTTCCAAATATTTATTTTGGACAATTATCTTTTTTTTCATATTGTTCTTATTTTCACAACATAGAAACAAAAATACTAAAATATTAGTAAGTGTAATTAAAATGAATTTTCAGTTGAAATCATCTTAATATAATAATTATTGCCAAGGATAGGATTACATTCAGAGATATTTTAAGAATGAATTCAATGACCAGTGATGTAGCTGAACTATTTATTAAACTTTTCTGGCATGGGAGAAAGGAGAAGCAGCTATTTCTGGTCATTTTGCCAACTGACATAGGCCCTTGTCAGCCTTGCTTATTAGAGAATGTGTAGGCTTATTAAGACCTGCAGGGTCTGTGCTGGAGTTACAGGAAGGATAAGGAAAGCAAGTAGATAAGGCCACTAGGCTAGCTCACCAGACCATCATCAAAACCCCATGTTCACAGGTCATTCGCCAAAATGTTCAAGGGAATCAGCTAACTCTCTCCACTAGTAAAATGCAAAAAGTAGATGTTATTCAGGCTATGTGCTATCAGATATCATCTGACTATGCCATAGACATACTAAGGTATTCTAAATGACACTAAACAAAAGATTATTCTTGCATTGTATATGCAAAGATTATTATAAGTGACATTGAAAAGATGCAATTGGGAGTAATACTTCTAGATCTATTTACTCAACTGTGTACCTGTTGCACATTCCCCTAAAAAAAATAAGCTCCTGGAAAACAGAAATTGCTTCACATGTCCTTGTACTTTAAGTGTCTAGCACAATAGACATGTTTGAAATTTTTGTTGAATTGAATTTATAATACCCAATCTCTTAACATTAAAACCAGAAGATCTAGCATTTAAAACTCTGCCAAAGGCATTTCAGTTTTGACCTAAAGAATTGGCATATGCAAAAAGCTTTTAAACTATTTGTAATGACTAGAAATTACATTAACTAGTATATAATTTTTCACTCTACTAGAGGGAAAGCTAAAAAAGGGGGGGCAATTCTCCCTTCTCTTAAATCAAATAGTTTTCCCAATTGTCATATGATTCTGGATTTTGTAATGTGAGCTCCCATCCCCCATCAACCCCATAGCTTTGGGTTGATTAAGCAAAACTATTTTCCCAACTAAAGAGACATTAAAGACATAACTAATTCCTGGGTCTAAGGGTTAACCAGACATCATTAGGGAGGAAAAAAAGATTCAGTTTACAGAGGAAGGGGTAGAGCGGAAACATAGAAATCTTAAACTATAACTCCATAGAGAACAAAAGAAACATTTCCTTGAGTTTAGCTAAGGGTTTCTCTGGTGTCCTGTCATATTCATTTCTTCTAGTGCTGAATGAAGATTTCCATGCTTGAGGCACATTGATTATAGAATAATAGCCAGCTATATTTAGATATTTAACTAAGAAAAGAAATCTCATTATATGATCTCAGTCCAGTGCTTTCTTTGGTGTTCAAGTCAAACCTCTAAGCTGAATTATTTGCTGAAATAACTTAGATTGTGTTTACAAAACAGAGCTGTTTTCATCTGTCTCTTCTTTCTGTCCAAAACATTTCCTTTACCCTTCCAAACCTATGCATATCAATAGAGCATTGCTGACTCAGTGAGCAAACAAGCATCTTGAGCTGCCTTCAGAAAGACACATTTCTCATTTCTACTCCTTAGTTTGCTGTGCCTGACCAGCAATCCTGAGAGCAAGTTGACCTAACATTCTGCCTCTACACCAAAGCTTTCCTTCTCCATCACAGCTTTTATCTTTCCCTCTTCTCTGCTTCAATCCTGACTTCTCCTTTTCCCAGCTAGAGGGTTTTATCTCTCACTTTATAATCCCAAAGTAATCATTATTTACTTGTCTCTTCAGTTTTTTATAGTATAGAAAAAATAAATTACATCTTAAGTTTGTATCCAGTTTAAACTCTCTCCTCTCCTTTTCTCTTCCCTTTTATTGTGGAAAACATGGCAAATTTTAATACCTTCAGTTTTACAGCTAGAGAAGTTAATCACCTCCATTTTCCTAAGACTATAAAGATCTAGAAAGAAAACAACAGATTTGACCATTTGTAAAGCAACTGCATAAGTACTACGATAGAGAACACTGACCTGGAGTTGATTTGGACAAATACTACCAATTGAAGCAGACTTAATTTTGTTCAAGGGATAGTAGAATGATAGGGTCATCTAAGAAAGGTAAGTGATCCAGCTAAATATCAAGAGACTTTGAAGAATGGACCCAAGGTCTCATCATACATTAGTTGCTCTATTCATCATTTGAATTTCATTTCCTGTGGAATAGTAGCAGAAAAGAATATTGCTTAGCTTATGATTTTTGCTTTGGGATCTGTCAAGAATAAACCAACTATGTAAGTCCATTCAATGGGGAGAAAGACTTATTAGCATAGAGAAGATGAAGGAATAAGACTGACTAGGCCATAATATCAAAGATTTATCCATTTCTTTACAATGCCCAAAACAATCATGGGTTGCTTTATCTCTTCAATATATTATAGCATGGAAAAAATTTATATCTTAAATCTTTTTCTGGATTAAACTTTGCCCCTGAAATTTGAGGGCCTGCTCAAGACCTCAAAAATAAAATGCTACTAGAAGAACCAAGGATAAAATTAATAGTTTCTGGTCAGTTCTATGAATACAGCTTACCAAAGGATCCAAGTTGATTTGTTTGATACCAACGGGAATCTTTCATGAAAAATCTAGGCCTTGATTTGTTTTTCCTTCATAAATTAGTTCTTGTCCTGAAGACAAATGAAAAGACTCAGAGACACTGTCTAGACAATTTATAATCAATTTATTCCTTAGGATAGCTAATAATAAATTTGTATTCAGTGGTTTCTCTTGGTGACCAAAGACGAAACATGGAGATCCTTGAATGCTTCAATACTTTTGATGTCCCTGAAAGATGAAAATTAATCCTGATTAGTGAACAATTAATGAGGTTGTAGACATATTAATGAGAATGTGGGCTAAAAACATTCAGCTTCTCCTGCTGAGAACGTAGCTTGATTATGACACTCCCTGGACCAGGGAATCAATCTCTATCCAAACCACTCTGATTGATTTTCTTCGAGAGCTAAGTTCCTCAACTGAGTATTTGTCCTTCAGTTGGAGAATGGCTGAATAAATACATGACAACAATAAGATTATATGATGATCAATTCTGATGGATGTGGCTCTTTTCAATAATAAGATGATTCAGGCCAGTTCTAATGATCTTGTGATGAAGAGTGCCATCTGCACCCAGAGAGAGAGGACTGTGGGAACTAGGTGTGGATTACAACACAGTATTTTCACTCTTTTTGCTGTTGCTTGCTTTCATTTTGTTTTCTTCATCATTTTTTTTCCTTTTTGATGTGATTTTTCTTGTGCAGCATAATTGTGGAAATATGTATAGAAAAACTGCACATTTAACATATATTGGATTGCTTACCATCTGTGGGGGGGAAGGAGGAAAATTTGGAACACAAGATTTTGCAAGGGTCAATACTGAAAAATTGTCCATGCATATGTTTTAAAAATAAAAAGCTTTACTTAAAAAAAAAAAAAAACATACTCAACTGAAAAAAAAAAAAAGAACTAATTTCCTCTTGACCTCAATAATCACTTGTAGATCATGGGTTCAAAGCTTTAGGGTTGTAATGCCTCTAGATTATACTCAGTTTATACTATAAACAAAAATAAGATCCTCTACTTGACCAAAATCAGTGAGCATGAACCCTGAGGATAATGTCAGTTCATCTATCAGCTTTGTCCTTCAGGGATTGGCTGATTGATCTACAGTGACCAGTTCCCAAATGAGGAAATAGAAAAGGAAAACCTCAAATCTAATTTAATAATCAGTTATTAATATTATAGAAAAATAATAATTTTTCTCATCCTATTCATTTTTTTTTTCAACCACTAACAATAATGCAACAGAATTTCCTCCAGTTGTGCCATAAGCAGCTGTCTGGGAAGAGCATGCATGAGCAAGGCTTTGGTAGTCCATGGATTGTTAACAATAAAAGTTATTGTGAACTAAATGGAGGAGAGATCTACAAGCTTGGCATGTGACAAATCCACTTGAATGTTTCTCTGGATCTTTGACCTGATAGATATGTACTTCTTCTACCAGAACACCTCTTGATGCATACAGGTAGTCTCATCCTGAATGATTCTTACTCATATATTCCCCTAAATCTTACACAGAGGATCCCTCTACCCATATAGTGAGTAGGTGATTTGGGGGAGGGGGTTTACACTTAGAAACCACAATATTTTTAATAAGCCATAATCATTTTTCCAATTTAATATTTAAGGGTGTATATAAGCAATGGATAGAAGAAGACTGTTAAACAAACCCATGTATCACTTATTCAAAAAGTAAAGGATAAGAATAGATAGAGTGAAGCTGAGAGCAGTAGGAAGGAAAAGGAGCAGAAAGTTGAAGAGAATGAAAGATTGCTGGTAAAATACTTGGTGCTAGAGGAAAGTGTTCCATTTCTTTAATTTCATCCTTCTCTAGGGGCTACTTTCCAAGAAGCATGCTACTTCTGCCTCTTCCCTTACAGAACTGAAGGATTTTTGATTAACTTCAGTGGTGGTCTCTTGGAAGATTCTCCATTAGATCATTAAATTTCTAGTCCCTTTGGGCAAAGACATCTGTATGATTAAATGGGAAAGTCTCAGATTACTTCAACAATATTCATTTGTGTTGTTCCCATTTCTGCCATCCTGACTTTTGAGCTGGTGTGGCTCTGACATCAGTTCGAGAAGAGGCGGATACATTTAATAAGAGCCCCGGGAATTAGAAAGCCACCCACCTTATGCCAGAATATATCACATGTAATTTATAACCTTTGAGGGAAATCAATTTAGACTAGAACAGAAGTCAGTGTCAATGCATACCTATCTAGCATCCCTTTTTTTTCTGTGGGGAAAAAAAAAAAAACATAGCCAGTAATTTTTTCCCCTTAGAGATTCAGTTTTTCTTTCTCTATAAGACTAGACTAATTAAATTATTTTTAAGGTCTCATCCAGCTCCAAGTTTCTATAATTCTGTGATTCCAAGTTTCTTAGATAACATTACTGCTCTTGAGTCATCTATTTTTGGCTTAAGAATTTTCTCCAATTATTGGCCCTAAAAAGCAGAGAAAATATCTGATTACCTCAGTATTTTGTTTTATTTTGTTTCCCAGATTTGTGATTCCATTGGTACAACCTCTCAACTCCAGGTAAGAAAATTCTACTAAAGTTGACTGGCAACAGTTCTGCAATTTTAGTGATACAAAGATGCCTGGAAACACTGAGAAACTAAGTGAATGACACAGTATCTTAAGAACAACATGTCAGAAGTCATCTACATCTAGTCCATCCTACCTCTGAGGAGATGTTGCTCCCTTATTGACTATATGTCACTGCCTCCCTTCAACCCATATTGCACTAAAATATTTAAATTTGGTAAACTGACTTTAAAATATTTTAGCTAAATAATGTCATAGTCATGGATAAGGACTATCAACTTTTTAAAAACTAATTACCTGGAGGGCACTTTACTTAACCTATTTCAAAATTTAATTTAACCAATACAAATAGGAATTTTTTACACATTAAATATATGCTTTCAAAAATGAGACTTGAAAGGGACAGAGCCAAGATGGTAGAGAGTAGACAGGACTTTGCCTAAGCTCTTCCTGGCTTCCCTCAAATCAACACCAGATCAAGTCTCTTAATAGATTTTGTGGTGACAGAATCCATAAATATTTGGAATGTAACAAATTTCCAGCAGAATATATGTTGGAAGGACTTCAGAAAAGGTCTGTCTCAATCAAGTGGGGGTGAGGAGGGAGAAGCAGGCACAGCACAGGGAGGTACAGGTTAGAGAGTCTCTAGGGATAAGGGAAAAAGGGGGAATCTAGTGGGAGACTCTTACCCAAAATACAACAGCACTGGCTACTCTGTCCTGGTTCAGAAATCGGTAGATCAGCAGGCCAGCTATGAGATCTCCCCTTTACTTGAACCTTTAAAAATGAGCAAAAAAGCAAAAAAGACTCTGGCCATAGATAACTGTTATGAAGACAGGGAAAAACAAGTCTCAAATCCTCCCTCCAGATGAAGTTTCAAAGATGATATAAGTTGGTCTCCAATGCTCTCTGGGAAGAATTCAAAAAGGATCTCAAAAGAAATTAGAAACATGGAGAAAGGAAATGAGAGCTTGGGAAAAGGAAATACAGAAACTGTCTGAAGAAAACAACTCCTTGAAAATACAATTGGTAAAATAAAAAGAGAACTTCCTGAAAAATAGAATTAATGAAATGGGAAAAAAAATCCAATGACAAAAACAATCCCCTAATGAAAACTTCAAAGAACATTGTAGCTACATTCCAGAACTATTAGATCAAGGAGAAAATATTGCAAGCAATTAGAAAGAAAAAATTCAAATATCGAGGAATCACAATAAGGGTTTCTCAGGACTTAGCAGCTTCTACTTTAAAGATGGAAGAGCCTAGAACATGATTCTTGCAATCAAGAATCAAATACCCAGTAAAACTAAGCATTATCTTTCAGGGGATAAAATGGACATTCAATGAAATAGGGGCTTTCCAATTATTTTTGATGAAAAGACCAGTGTAGAACAGAAAATTTGATCTTTCAATAGAGAACTCAAGAGAAGCATAAGAAATTTAAAAAGAAGGAAAAAAACCCTATGTTTTATAAAGGTTAAAGTGTTTACTTTTCTATATGGGAAGATGATCCTTGTATCTCTTGAGAACTATTTTTTTGTTGAGTGTATGCTTAGAGGGTGAAGGTATACTTTTACTTTATTATAGTAATATAAAAAAAGAAACTAAGGGTGGAAAGGGGATTGTTTTGGAAGAAGAGAAAAGAGGAAGTAAAATTGGGGTAAATTGTGTCACATGAAGTGACAAAGAAGACCTATTACAGTTGAGGGAAAGAAGGGAGGGGGAAGAGTATTATGTGAACCTTAATCTCATTAGATTTGGTTCAAAGAAGGAAACATACATAGTTTAATATAGAAACATGTCTCATCCGATAAGGAAGTAAGAGTTTTGAGAAAGGGAAAAGACTAATAGAAGGGAAAACAGAAGTAGAAGGGAAAAGGGATAAAAAGGAGGAAGGACTGAAAAGAAGGAGGGCTTTTTAACGGAGGTGATAATAAGAAGCAAAACAATGGTGAAAAGGAAAGAGGGAAAGGAAAGAAAAAGCATAATTTTGGGAAAATAGGATGGTGGGAAATAGAGTTAATAATTTCAACTGTGAATGTAAATGATATGAATTCTCGTGTGAAATGGAAACAGATAGACTGAATTAAAAGCTAGATTCCTACAATATGTTGTTTAGAGAAAATCACATTTTAAGCAAAGAGGTACATACAGAGTAAAAGTAAAAGGCTGGAGCAGAATCTATTATGCTTCAGTTGAAGTAAAAGAAGACAGGAGCAGCAATCCTGATCTAGCATTAATTAAAATAGAAAAGGAAGGAAAACTACATCTTGATAAAGCATATCATGGAAAAGGAAATAATATCAATACTAAACATATATGCACCAAGTAGTATAGCATTCAAATTCTTAGAGGAGAAGTTAAAAGAATTGTAAGAAGAAATAGATAGCAGACAACAAAACTATAATAATGGGGGAATTTCAACCTCACTCTATAGGAACTTAATATAGCAAACCAAATAAACAAGAAAGTAATTAAGGAGGTAAATAGAACTTTAGAAAAGTTAGGTATGATAGACCTTTGGAGAAAATTGAATGGGGACAGAAAGGAATATACTTTTTTCTCAGGAGACATTAAGCCTAAATAAAAATTGACTATGTTAGGGCATTAAAAATCTCAAAATCAAATGCAGAAAGGCAAAAATAGTTCATACATCTTTTTAAATTCATGATGCAATAAAAATTACACATAATAAAGGGCCAGGGAAAAACAGACCAAAAATTAATTGGAAACTAAGCCTAAAGAATGAATGAAAAAAATCATAGAAACAATCAATAATTTCATCCAAGAGAACGGTAATACATCAACATACCAAAATTTATGGAATGCAGCCAAAGCAGTTATAAGGGGAAATTTTATATCACTAAATTTTTACACGAATAAAATAGAGAAAGAAGAAACCAATGAATTGGGCATACAACTAAAAAAGCTAGAAAAAGAACAAATTAAAAACCTCCAATTAAATGCCAAATTTGAAATTCTGAAAATAAAAGGAGAGATTAATAAAACTGAAAATAAGAAACCTATTGAACTAGTAAACAAAACTAAGAGTTGGTTTTATGAAAAAACCAACACAATAGATAAACCTTTGGTTAATTTGATTAGAAAAGAAAGAAGAAAACAAAATAGCCAGTGTCAAATAAGAGTGAAATTACCACCAATAAAGAAGAAATTAGAGCAATAATTAGAGGAGTTATTTTGCCGAACTGTATGCCAATAAATTTGATAATGTAAGTGAAATGATTGGATACTTACAAAAATATAGATTGCCCAGATTAACAAAGGAGGAAACAAATTACATAAATAGAATTTTAGAAGAAGAATTGAACAAGCTATTAATCAACTCCCTAAGAAAAATCTCTAGGGCCAGATGGATATACAAATGAATTCTACCAAACATTTAAAGAACAATTAATTCCAACACTATGCAAACTATTTGGAAAAAATAGGGAAAGAAGGAGTCTACCAAATTCCTTTTATGACACAGATATGGTGCTAATACCTAAATCTGATAGAGTTAAAGAAAAGTATAGAACAATTTCCCTCAAGTATATTGATGTAAAAATCTTAAAGTAAAATATTAGCAAAGAGATTACAGCAAGTTATCACCAGGATAACACACATGACCAAGTCAGATTTATACCAGGAATATAGGCTGGTTCAATATTAAGAAAATTATTAGCATAATTGACAATATCAATAACCAAATTAATAGAAATTATATAATATTAATAAATGCAGAAAAAGCATTTGAAAAAATCCAATATCCATTCCTATTAAAAACACTAGAGAGCATAGGAATAAATGAAGTTTTCCTTAAAATGATCAGGAGCACCTATCTAAAATCATTAGCAAGTATCATAAGTAATGGGAATAAACTTCAATCATTCCCAATAAGTTCAGGGGATAAATAAGGTTGCTCACTAAAACCATTACTATTCAATATTGTATTAGAAATGTATATTTAATATACTTAGAAAATCCCAGAGAGTCAACTAAAAAGCTACTAGAAACGACGAAGAACTTTAGCAAAGTTGTAGGATGTAAAATAGATCCACATAAATTATTGGCATGTCTATGTATTAGTACCAAAGTATAGCAGCATGAGGTACAAAGAGAAATTCCATTTAAAATAACTGTACATAATATAAGATATTTGAGAGTCTACCTGCCAAGACAAAACCAGGACGTATATAAACACAATTAAAAAACATTTTCCACACAATTAAAGTTAGATCTAAACAACTGGAAGAATATCAAGCGCTCATGCTTGATCAAGCTAATATAATAAAAATTGACAATTCTACCTAAATTAATCTACTTATGGAGTTCCATGCCAATCAAAATGCTAAAATATTGCAGAGCTTGAAAAAATAGCAAAATTCATTTGGCATAACAAAAGGTCAAGAATTTCAAAGGAATTAATGAAAAAAAAAATGAAAATGAATGTGTCCTAGCTGTACCAGACATCAAACTATAATATAAAGGCATCAATCATCAAAACCATTTGATACTGGCTAAGAAATAGAATAGTGAATCAATGGAATAGGTTAGGTTCACAAGACACAATATTAAATGACTATAGTAATCTTGTGTTTAATAAACCCAATCCATCTTCTGGGATAAGAAGTCACTATTTGACAAAAATTGCTAAAAAAAAATTGGAAAATAATATGGTAGAAACTAGGCATTTACCAACCTTAACACCCTATATCAAGATAAGATTGAAATGTATTTATGATTTAGACATAAAGGGTGATATTATAAGCAAATTAGTAAAACAAGAGATAGTTTACCTCTCAGATACGTGGAGAAGGAAGGAATTTGTGACCAATTTGTGGAATGTAAGATGGATAATTTTGATTATATTTCAATATATTATATTAATTGATATATATTAAATATATTATATTGATTATATTTTGATCATATTAACTTTGTACAAACAAAACCAATGCAGACAAAATTAAAAGGGAAACAGAAAACTGGAGGAAAAATTTACATTCAAGAGTTCTGATAAAGGCCTCACTTCTAAAATATCTAGAGAATTGACTCAAATTTATAAGAATACAAGCCATTCTTCTACTGATAAATTGTCAAAGGATATGAATAAAGAATTTTCAGATCAAGAAATTAAAGCTATTTCTAGTCGTATGAAAAGTTGCTCTAAATCACTATTGATCAGCAAAATGCAAACTAAGACAACTGTGAGGTATCACTTCCATACCTCTCAGACTGGCTAAAATAAGCCAAGATAATAATGAATTTTGGAGGGAATGTGAGAAAACTGGGACACTAATACATTGTTAGTGGAATTGCGAACTGAACCAACCATTCTGGAAAGCAATTTGGAATGGTACCCAAAAGGCTATGAAATTCTGTGTGGCCTTTGATTAGAACAATGTCTCTACTGGGCTATATCCCTAAAAGACCATAAAAAAGAGAAAAGGACTCACATGTGCAAAAATATTTATAACATCTCTTTTTGTAGTGGCAGGAAACTGGAAAATGAGTGGATGCCCATCAGTCGGGGAATAAGTTATGGTATATGAATGTTATAGAGAAATGATCAATAGGATGATTTCAGAGAAGCCTGAAGAGAAATGAACTGATGCTAAGCGAAGTGAGTAGAACCAAGAGAACTAAGAGAAATAGATGCTATTTTTTTAAATTTTTTAAAATTTTATTTGCATAACATATGTGTGGGTAATTCTTCAACATTAACCCTTACATAGCTTTCTGTTACAAATTTTTCCCCCCAACTCTCCACCCCTCCCCTAGATGGCAGGATATCCACTACATGTTAATTATGTTAAAATATTGGCAAATCGAATATATGTATACATATTTCCAAACTTATCATTGTTGTGCAAGAAAAATCTTATCTACACAAAAGACATATCAGATAAAGGAAACACAATGTAAGCAAACATCAATCAAGGAGTATGAGAATGTTATGTTGTGATCCACATTTCACATCCCTCTCTCTGGGTGTATATGGCTTTCTTCAGTGAACAATTGGAGGTGGTTTGAAACATTTCATTGTTGAAGAGAGCCATGTCTATCAGAATTGATCGTCATATAGTATTGTTGTTGCCGTGTATAATGATCTCCTGGTTCTGCTCATTTCACTCAGCATCAGTTCATGCAAGTCTCTCCAGGCCTCTCTGAAATCATCCTGCTGGTCATTTCTTACAGAACAATAATATTCCATAATATTCATATACCATAATTTATTCAGCCATTCTCCAATTGAAGGGCATAATAGATGATATTTTTATCCCCATTTTACAGATAAGGAAACTGAGACAGACCACAGTTAAATGACTTTCCTAGGGTCACACACCTAGTAAGTTTCTGAAGCTGTATTTTAACTGAGGTCTTCTTGCTGTAGTTTAAATGTTAGGAATACAAATAGAAAAGTGATATACATATACTATGTTTCAGTTGCAGAACATGATTTAGTTGATAGGGTTCAAAAAATCATTTCTACTATATGATGTAGTAGAAATAATGCTGAGCTGGAATCTAGAAGACCTTGATTTCCTAGCTCTGACTTGCTAGCTATGTGGCTTCGAGTAAATGACTTGACCTAAAACTCAGTTTCCTTACTTGTCAAATGACAGTGTTGAACCAGATGATCAAATATATATATATATATATAATCCTATGAAGCTTGTGACTATGAATAATGATTGACCTGCTATATTATAAACTATAATTCTTTTATAGTTCCGTCCAGCCAGCCTATGTTTTATCCAAAGGTAGGTAAATAATCCATGTTTGAGTAAAGAAATTATTCATTTAAATTTTAACAGATTTTATAAATATTGAAATAGTTAACATGCATAAATAATTCTTCAGAAATAAAATCCTTTTTATTGAAGAGTAAACTGAAGAAATGACTTAACTTGCTTCAAATTATACACTGTTAGGGGCAACTAGGTGACATAGTGGATAGAGAACCAGCCCTGAAATCAGGAGGACATGAGTTCAAGTCTGGTCTCAGACACTTAACACTTCCTAGCTGTGTGACCCTGGGCAAATCACTTAACCCCAGTTGCCTCAGCAAAATAGATAAATTTAAAATAAATTAAAAAAATGAAAATTTAAAAAGTATATATATATATATACTATATGCTATATATATGCTATAATATTCAGCAACACTTTCCTTTCATCCAGATGAAAATGAAATTTTTTAAAAATTTCTTTCTAATCTTCATATTGACAGAATCATTGAGTAGGGAAGGAGGAATACTGGCAAAGGAAGAATGCCAAATGATTCACTTTAGACCAGTTCAGTATCCTCCCTTTTTTTTTTTTATCCCCTAGCAGCCAACTCAGGATATTGTATTTTCTTTCCTAATGAGATTTTGATGAATTTTTGAGCTTATCAGTATAGGTCCTTTCTTTATTCCAACTCATACACACTTTTTCCATTCTTTGTGAATCTTATCTTTGTTTTTCTATAAATCCTCCATAGGGCTAGGGACTTTCTTCTACATCTTTTGATATTATGTATGTAGATATCAATGGATAATTCAGATTGCTCATCAATTATCTCTTCCTTTCCCTACATGATCATTCAACTCCTTTTCCAATATTGTACCATTTTGATATGTATCTGATGTGTAAACATAAGTTTTAGGTCAGGCTAATACCATGAGTGTTTCCCAAACCATACTAAAATGTTATTAGGAAATATTTAGGGAGGCGGAGCCAAGATGGCGGAGTGAAAAGGTGACTTTCTGGCTCTCCTCCGATCTTCTCTCAAATCAACAATAAAATAAGCCTCTGAACTGATCTTCAAGTCAACGAACTCAGAAATATTTGGGCACGGCTCTCTGGAGAACTTCATATCAGGTTAGTCGGACTCGGACAGAGAGATAAATAGACGATCCCTGTGCAGGCCGGAAGTGAGGGTGGGACTCAGCTCATCTCATCGTGGAAGAAATTCCAAACTCCAAACTCCAAATTCCAAACACCTGGAGTTTATCTGAGGCACTCGGGACACTCTGCCCTGATTGGGGACAGTTGTTCTGGCAGACTTGCCTTGTTTAAGGAGAAATTCGGACTTAGTCCTAGCCCCCACCAGCCCAGCACCTTAAGTCAACTCGCCGAAGTGCCCCAGGGCAAAGCGTCTTCAGCCGAGGTTTTTTTTTCCCCTACCTTAAAGAGATATCCACTCTGTCTAAAAAAAAAAAATGATGAAGAAGCAAAAGAGAGCTCTCACCATAGACAGCTTTTATCAAGGCAAAGAAACGACCTCATATACAGAGGTTTCTTTAGACAAAAATCCAGAAAAAAACAGCAAGGACCATCACTGGTCCCCGTTTCAAAAGGCCTTTCTGGAAGACTACATAAAGAACCTCAAAAGAGAGCTGGAGGATAAATGGGAAAATAAACTGAAATCAGTGCAAGAAGGATACAGTATCTTGCAAGAAGGATATGATGCTCTGCAAAAGAGATATGAAAAAGACACCAATTTATTAAAAAATAAAATTAGTGAAGTGGAAAAAGAGTGCAGTGAACAAATTGGCCAGTTACAAAAGGAATTTAAAAAGGTAACTGAAGAAAAGAAAACTTTAAAAATAAGAATTGAACAAATGCAAGTGAATGACTCACTAAGACTTGAAGAATCAGTCAAACAAAAACAAAAAAATGAAAAATTAGAAGAAAATATGAAATATTTCCTAGGAAAAACAACTGACTTAGAAAATATATCTAGGAGAGACAATCTAAGGATTATTGGACTTCCTGAAAGCCATGATCAAAAAAAGAATCTAAACACTATCTTCCAGGAAATCCTGAAAGAAAACTGCCCTGAGATTGTAGAATCAAAGGGCAAAATCACCATTAAAAGAATTCACCGATCACCTCCTGAAAGAGACCCCAAAATTAAAACCCCAAGGAATATCGTGGCTAAATTTCAGGACTATAGCACCAAGGAACAGATTCTGCTAGCAGCGAGAAAAAAACAATTCAAATACCGAGGATCAATAATTAGAATCTGTCAGGATCTGTCAGCTTCCACACAGAAGGATCGAAGGGCTTGGAACCAGATATTCCGAAGGGCAAAGGAACTTGGATTACAGCCAAGAATAACCTATCCAGCTAGAATGAGCATTATCCTCCAGGGAAGAAGATGGTCATTCAATGATATAGGTGAATTTCACCTATTTCTAATGAAAAGACCGGATCTGAACAAAAAATTCGACACCCAAACACAGAAC